>VZTI01000069.1:313851-436927 GCA_013397865.1 Struthidea cinerea | reverse complement strand
AAACAAAAAAAAAGTCCCTTACATCAACTCATTGTGGCAAATTAAGCTTGTTTTTATATCTAAAACTATATGATAACGTAAGTTAATTTTAAATTTGACTGCATCTTTTTGGGAGAGTATTGGTGGATTCAAGTTAGTGTCATGTGCTTCTATTGTAGTCAGCTTTGGCAAAGACAAACTGGCTTGTTCCTTCTGTTTGGGACATTTGTCTTGTTCTTCGAAAGCATAACAGAGTTCAAAACCTAAAGTAGTGAGAGGTTATGTGCTCATTCTTGGTCTCTCTCTGCAGCCTCAGGGCCAGCATTTTGTGACTGTAGGGATTCTTCGTTACATGGCTGTGAAATGTTCCTTTTAACTCATAGGTATGTCCCTGGGCTATTTCCAGTCCTCTCTTATTAGTATCTCTCACTTTTTGAGACTAGACTTAGATTTTGGTGTTTCTTTTAAAAAATCTCACTGCTTTCAGCTAGCCATATGCTTTTAATAACGTCCTTTGTTAGAGCTGAACCAGTATCTTAGCCCTCTTTGGTTCCTGGATTTGGAACAGACAGTAACAACACATGAAGTTAGAGATGATAAAAATAAATCAGAGGCCTGTTAAATTACTGCAGGGACAATTTACACTGCATGTTATTTTTTAGCAACTACACTTCTGTTCACTCAATGCTAGTGCTTACTAAGCTGTCTTTGCAAACTGAATTCTCATTAGTTAGCTCCATCCCAAAAGTTAGCTCCATCCTAGAAATAAATGGGTCCAGGGATTGAGCTTGTGTCCTGGGCTGCTGCTTGTTCCCACTGCTTAATTACAACAATCTCCATGGCATGTTTTTATCTATACTACCTAGAACTCTCTGGGACTTTTTTCCCTCCTGGCATGTTTTAGGTGATATCACATGCCAGGAGCCATTTCCAGCAGGCAGTGTAGGTAAGACTCCACTTCTGTTTCCTTTCACCCTGATTGACCATAGGACACCATCCCAGCAGGTCTTGTAGCCTCAAACACCTCAAATGCCATCCTGTCACACAGCAGTACAGAGAATACATGCCCTCATTTTCATACCATGAAAATATTGTCCACTTTGAACGTAAAAATTCCCGCAAAAATATCTTCAGGGCGTAAGGGTGCTAAGTAGGACCTAGAAGAGTGTAACTAAGAAGATCTGAGAGTCAAAAGGTAAGGTCAGATGTTTAGGAAGAAAGAGCATGAGCTGTATTTGCAAGCGAGAACTGTTTCACCATGACCCTATTTATTTTTTTTGTAGGGACATTGGTTTCCAGGAGAAGCAGGTGGACGTGTACAGTGAGTAAGGTCAGTGCCTTACACCTTTTCCCTGTATTGGTTGCTTATACTTTGTTCCAAGTAATATACATGTTATTCCACCTAGATAGGCTGTTCTTTACTTCCTGCCAAGCCAAGTGTGCTGCTGAATAACTGAGTCATGGATGTGTATACAAGCTCAATCCTATGGTTTTATCTCACTCACACACCCCCACAGTTGACTTAAGGAGGACCAGTGTGAAAACAGTGAAGTCAAGAATGAAACAGTATTAGAAAATGAGTTCATAGCGCCTGTGCCTATGGCTCTAGAAACCACAGCAAAGCAGTTCATTCTATATCTTGTCTGACTCAATGGTTCTGTAACACAAACAACAATCTGAAAAAATTCTTTCTTCCTCTTTCTTTAGCTGTTGACCCTTACATTTAAACTCTGGTCTGAAGACAGAGTTATGAATTTTCTCATGGTCTCTCCTGCAGTGGTTAAGAGCATTTCACAAAAATTGCAATTCAGGCAAAATTCCTGCTCTGATATAATCTTGCAGTATCTCATGGAACTTTGCCAGGAAGTTTCACAGGTACTGACAGCAGAGAGGTTAGACTCAGAAATCTGGGATTTGGCTCCATTCAGCTCCAAATGGAAGTACATGTTCTTTATGCTTGCAGGAAGCATTCAGGTTGTTTGCATTCCCTTGTTTGGGTTCCTGCAATCTGTTCCAGTCCCTTTGCCTCTCCAGTGCTAACCACACTGGCTGTACGCAGTACTGTGCTAGATATATTTCCAACATCATGGCTCCCCTTTGTAGCCCCTTTTCTTTTTCACTTGGATTAGTGCCAAAGTTTAGTTTCAGCACCATTACCTCCCTAGCTGCTTTTTCCATTACTGTTTTCTTAGTCAGTCAGCTTCATACCTTAGTGGTGCCTGTTGGTGTGTTTATTCTGTGCCTCTTCTTGCCAAAGGCCATTCCTGAGCCGCACCATCCATCTCACCAGTTTAATTTTGGTCTCATCCAGACCCTGCTGCAGTGCGTCCGTTCCCATGTTAACCATATGCTGAAGAACAGTCATCTCTGAAAGCAGCAGAGGAGAAGCCTCTGGCTTGGCTGTTAAATTTGGCCTGGGAGGAGTGCGCTTAGTTACTGGTGGGAAGTGATGTGCGTGCCATCTGGCCAGCTCAGAGTATCCTGGGAGACTTGAGTATCCAAACTGGAGATAGTAATTTATAAAATATGAAGTCCTAATACATACAAATCATATTCGGTCCTTAGGAACAGGGGTGTCCCTCATAGAAGAACCATCTGGTCAATAAATTTCACATCTGTGACTCAAGATGTGATGTAACTAGTGTTTAAAAAAATAGATCAGTGGGGTATAGGCAAAAAAAAGGTAAAAAGTAGTTGAATTTTGTCGTGACTAAAACTTGGAGGAATAAAACTTGACTGAGGGTGATGCCTAGCATGGACAATTTTGGCATGCCTCCTCAAAAGTCACTGAATTTATGCCTGGTAAATTTTCTTTTGCTGGCAAAACTCACTAACACAGAAGGATTGGCATCACTGATGGCAGCCCTTAAATCCGTTTGTAATGGATTTTCGCAAGAATTTTGTGATACACGAGGAAGGCATTTGACTCACAGATTGAAAAGTTTTCTTTTGTAACATGGTAAACAAGATGCTGCAGCATAGTAATTTTCTGAGAGAAAAGATACAGGATTTCTAGTGTTTAATTTAAAAATTAAAGATAATTGCATTAACTGATAATTTCTTATTTAGGTATCTGAGGAAAACAATCATGGAAGGTCATAAGTAGTAAGTATCTTGATAATTTTGTTTTTGTTCTAAAGAGCTAATAGTGTTTGGTGTGTTGATTTGTTCAGTTGGTTTATCAGTCTCATAATGCAGGAATCTGTATTAATCCCAGCACTTTTTAAAATCTTTTTGTGACCTTATATTAGTAGCTCATTTTTATTCCTTGCACCATGCCTCCAGAATTTCAGGTGACCTCAGTTGAGGTAGCTCTCAACATCAGATGAATTATGGTATTTTCTTCACTTGACTGCTGAAATGAGATATCAGTTATTTGCACAGCTGTAGCAGAAGTGAAAGCACACAACTAGCCAGGCAGCTGGGGCCTTTATAATACCTTGTGGGAAGTTTAATGGGTTTTTTAAATTACTAATAATGCAATGCTATTTTTATTAAACTCTCATATTCTGTTTTCTCGTAATACAGGAGGGCTTTTTTTTTATTAGAGGCTGTAAATTTTGTATTTTAAAGGTGGAGCATGTATCTGGTCAATATAGTCTTCACCTAACTTGATAGGTTGTGTGTTGTCAGTGTGTGTAATGGCTTGTTTGTACAGAATTCCAAATAAAACGTGGTATGTTTTGTACATATTTTTTATTTTCTGCTGTAGCACCAAAAGACCTTTATTTTAATTTTAATTCATAAATTAAACTCTTGGAACTAATGTTTGTGTAGAATTAAATGGGTAAATATCTTTGCTTTTCAAGTTTGGTGAAGAAGCTGAGAAATGCTGTGTATAAGTGCTTTTTTAAATTATGTCTCTGCTCACTTCCCGTTTAATTTCTTACCGTCTCTTTGGTGATTAAAGCACTGTCACCTAACTCGCTGATTAAAAGTAACTAAAGCAAGTATTATAGACCTGTGAAAAAATTTCCTTTTCAGGTTAAACTGTGTCACTAGTAACTATATAGGGTAGATGTGCTACCCGTTTGGGGAACATGTGTACCAATGGCTTGTTTTCTCAGAATGGCTCTTACTTCATAGCAAATATATAGATATAGATACATATAATCAGAGGATCATAGAATGATTGAATGACCTGGATTGGAAGGGACCTTACAGATGATCTGGTTCTAACCTCACTGCCATGCAGAGAAACAAGTGTCTGAGTACATCACTTGATGTGTATGTTGGGTCTGATGATCTCTTGGGGTAGCATCTCTGCGTGTTGTGAACAGAGCTAGGGGTCAGTATCTCACTAATGAACCACAGTTTGTCACTGCACAGGTGGAAGGCATCTTTTCAAAATAAACTCAACCTATTTAAGTTCACGGAGTATTCAGTATAGCAATTTTTAGCAACCACGTGCTTCTAAAAGGCTGAAAGAGTACTGCAGCTTTTTATATATGCACATAGGGAAAATGCATGTACTTCTGCACAAATTAGTAATGGAATAACACTTCCTGAAAGACACCAAGGTTTCATTGTAAGGCTATATTTTCTATTCAACTGTCTTGGTATGGTTTAAATATTGTGGAATATGGAATTTGTATATTGCACTTTTTATTAGGTCTGCTACAGGAATGCAGAATTATTTGTCAGTGAAAACTAATCCTTGAAAGAAAAGATGTTACATACCCTACATACCCACAGTTGTCATGTAGTCAGTTGTATAAAGAGAGATGTGAGATATCAGTCTTTCACTTGGCATGCTCAAAAGAGATGAGTGTTCTTCTAATGCTTTTTTTATTCAATTACAAAAAAAGGAGGGCAAGAAGTAGTCTAATCCCATTCAAGAAATGAGATTCATGAAATCCCAACAGTGCTGAAATGGCATGAAGATTGCTACCTGCTTAAGCAACTCTGCTAGTTCACTTGAAACTCTCCTATTAATTATACAAAATAAAAAGTGAATTCCATGGGCTATAAATCATTTCATAATGCATTGGGAAGAATTCTTTGCAGCTGTTTATTAGGCAGTACTGCATGGTTAAGACATTCAAATTGAAATCAGTGTATTTTTCAGAGTAAGGTGGGAAATATAGTACTAATTTAATTGCTTTTTTATTAATGCATAATGAGGAACCTCATGTTAGAATATGTGTGTTGGCATGCAAATGCAATATTCTTAATGGAAATGTATTAATTGGGTGTGTTAGACTTATTTTTAAAGCATCCATTGAAGTTTTTAATTTTGTTTGTTAATATTCTAGCAACTATCCAAGAGAATTTTATGATCAATATGCTCAAAGCCAAGAAAAATCTGTGGTCAATAAAATGCAACAGAAATACTGGAAAACAAAACAAACCCTTATAAAAGTTACAGGAAAAAAGGAAGATGAACATGTTGTGGCTTCAGATGCAGATCTGGATGCAAAACTAGAGGTCTGTAATGTTTACATGAATGGGTGTTCTCTTTTTGTCAGTTTTTAAAGTGTTTTCATTTCCACCAAGCCTTTAATATGTGTGCACATAGTATATAATAACATACATATATTTTTATAATTTTTGTGTAATACCTCTTCCAAATTCTGACAGAAGTATCTATGTAAATTCAGGGAATATATTGGAATTTTGTAACACAAAACCCCATGTCCCTCTACCTTTATTTGGAACTTAACATATCTCACATTTATTTTAATGTTTTAGGGACAGATTTTCTCCTTTTGTTAGCAGGGGGGGATCAGGAGATCATCTTTATCCTTTGCCTATGTCAGTTTAAGGTAGTTTGGGGTTTTTTTTTATAGTATTTTATAGAGTGTACAAATGACATTCTTTATACAAGTATAAAATACCACATATACCAGAAAAACATGCAATATGCCAAGGAGCAAGGTGCACAGTGCACTCTGCTCTGGAGGTTTCAAGCAGATTAGTGGGTTCTGACATGGCCAAAGAGGCTTCTGAAAGTCTGTAAAATAAAACCAAGAGAAGGAATACTGCTGTGTGACAAATACAGTCCTACTGTCAGTATCCTCAACCCCCACTGAGGAAAAAAAATAGTTAAAGGTTCTACAAATTGAAGACCTCAAATGTCTTTGAGACAAAGCAAAAAATTGAGGATGTACTATAGAAGTGTAATAACCCAGTTAATGTGCATGTAAGTTTTGTTTTTGTTGTTTTCTTATGTGAGTTTTGTTTTTGTTGTTTTCTTATGTGAGGGTGAATGTTTTGCCTTACTGGCTTTCTTGCTGTTTCTTAAAAACAATATTGACTTAGGATTCTCAGTTTATTTAAGTTTTAGCTGAAATACAGGAGGCTGTATTACAACAAACGCAAGAACAGTGATACTTTATCACCTGGTGGTTCTCTCTATGTAGTCTTCACAATGGGTTATAAATCAAGAGTATGGATGTAAAACAAGCTGGAAGTATGGAATAGTATTTTAAAAATACATACCTGAGTTTTTACCATGTCTACTGTGTTGCAGACTCATCAGGAAGGATGCTTTGTTAGCTCAGGTAGGATTGGAAATAGGGAAACCTGTGTTCACACCAGTAAAATAAGCGTGTTTTGGACAACTCCTCCCCTGCAAGTCATACTCCCAGTTTAAAAGACAAGACCTGTGAAAATGTGGAGTCAAGCAGCACTGAAATAAGGCGCTTACTGTGCCAGTGGTCCATTTTACTTCTAGCTGTGTAATGCCTGATATGGTGGAGTTTAGGTTTAAGTTGCAGGCTGGAGGTTGTAGATGGCCAGACAGAAAGAGTAGTAATTTTTCTATTGCCTGAAAACAATCTTCAAATGTAGTCATGACTGACTTTTTTTTTACCTCTGCTTCCTTTGGAAGCTGCTGCTTTAGAAATTTGCTTATGCCAATAAAACTTTCAGTTTAAATCAACAGCTTTCTGTGTTGGCCGTACCTATGCAAGTTTGTTCCACTAGACTTCACAGTGTCTATGAAAAATTCAGTGTGCTTATTTCTACACGTGAGAATGATTGATTGATAGATATTTTGATAAGTCTGCTCTACCATGAGGTTTTTAGAAACAGATTTGTACATCTTCATATCTATACAAAGATATTACCTGAAACCCCCCCCAACAGAAGTAGTTTGGTTAAATATCAACTATTTATTATAGATCTGTTTCCAAAGTTATTTTTTCTTTATTTTCTTTCTGTAAATTTATGATTGATCAGTCTGTAGTTTCAGTGAATAACTTAATTGAAATAAGAGCACCCTTGATAAGAAAAATACCAGAAATATTGCTCATTGTTCAAGAAGAAAATAATGATCCCTAATAATTTCTACAAGAAATTAAGTTCTTTCTTGTATTTTATTCCTCAGTGTTTCTTGCATACACTTGACAAATTTTTGTGTATTTTGTTTCAATATCAGCTGTTCCACTCTATTCAGAGAACGTGTATGGAGTTGCTGAAAGCAATTGAACTGTATCAAAAAAGGATTTGTTGTAAGTATGACCAAACACAGTAGTTAAAATGATAAGAAGGTCTGCATTATGGAATCATTGAACAAGTGAAAAGGTAAAAATGAAAGTGGGGAACTAGTAGTGTCATCCTATTCAAAAGTGACGATAATGTTCCTTGCAGACAGCTGAATGCAGATTTGCTTATTTGTTTGAAGATTTCCCAGTTCTGAAGTTTTATATATTGATATAATGCAGTGATAGCAGTAATGGCTGGAGAAAGCTTTCTTTAATTTTTTTTTCCCCTTACTTGGTTGGCTTGTGTAAATTCAGAAATATGTTGTCTAGAAATCATGACTCCTTTGTAAAATGTTTTAGTGTTTTGTCCTTTTTGTTAATCAGGATTGCTGATGAAGAATTTTTGGCTTATTACTAGTTTTATAATTAAGTAATTCATGCTGTTATGGTGAATTTGATAATGCTGACTTGATTGTAACAAGAGTTCAGTAATTAGTGACAGTCATTAGTGAGAGATGGGGGGGACCTAATTTGGGAAGTTTCAAACAGCAAGTTGTATTAAATGTCCTCTAAGGGTTCTCTGCAGTCAATATTGTTTGGTTTCTGGCCTGAAGAAGAGACTCCAGCTCTGAAGTCATCTTCCAATTTAATGTCTTTTGTTAAATGTTACCCATATTTTCCTAAGCCGTTCATTTTTCTTTATCCAAAGAAAGTCAGAGATAATGTTTCAGAATCAGGAGGTAAAACTGAAATACAGAATAGTAGAGTATAGAGTTCAAGAAGTAGCAAGTGAAATCTATGGTGCAAAGATTTGCATTAGATGCAGATGTGCATCTTCTACCAAAGTGTGCTGAGTCTGCATTGGAGTTGACTGTCAACATTTTGAGAAATGTCAAGAGGACTTCAAGAGATCTGCTTTCATTGTTTTAGGCCATTCTCCCTCTTGATAGTGGGTTGAAATTGGTAGTACTACTATAGGTAGTACCAATTTATAGTCACTTTATAAGACAAAGAGATAAGGGCATCATGAAATGTTTTTGTATGGTTCTTCAAGATCCAGGGTCCCAGTTTAGAAGTATTCAACAAATCAGTGTAAAACCACTTCATCTTCTTTTTAAAAAAATAATCAGTTACTTTGAGGTAGGTGTATTTCAGATAGTCGAAATACAGTGTTGTAATTGTATAGAATGTTAAAGTTGCCAAGTAATCTTGCCAAGTAATTTGAAAGTAAATGTTCTTTAAAATGAAGTACTGTATTTTTGATGTAAAATTTTATGTAGTCAAGCATGAAAAATGGTGAACAAGAAAAAAGCAAGTGAATGAGTTTTGGTTAGTACAACTTGGAATTAGCTTCAATAAAAGTATGCTACCAAAGATCAGCTGAGGCAGTCCAAGTGGTAAAAAGAATTAAAAACCAACCTACCAAACCAGACAGATCCCAAAAAACCCAACACTGAAAGATACTGCAATCAAGATAGCCCTTTTTGTAATATAACCAACTTTTTTTTTTTTTTTGAGAAAGAAATAGCACGTTTTTCCTGTTGTCTTTTGGTGCTGATGGAATTTTGTGATTCTTCTTAAGTGTATCAGCAAATGTCTCAAATGAATCAGATCTTCTGTTTACTAGATGCAGGAATTCTGTGAAATTATTTATTTTAGCTTTGCTGCTTGGACTTAAAGTGACTTAAGCTGTTTGATGTTAGGCCAGTTTTAAAGCTGTTAGGAACCAGTTAAATAACATATTTGACAACTCATTTATTTTTGTTAGTTCTGTCTCAGGAAGAAAATGAATTGGGGAAATTTCTTCGATCACAGGGTTCTCAGGATAAAACAAGAGCAGGAAAAATGATGCAAGCCACAGGAAAGGCCCTCTGCTTTTCTTCTCAGCAAAGGTATATGGGTCAACATTGCTGTCTGATTTACAAAGTACTTGTGATAATGGTGGTTGATTCACCATTGGCATAATTCATTTGTCCATTTGAAATGTTTCAAGAACCAATTGATAGGAGAATTATTGACAAAATCTGCTATAGTATTGGCAATATTAGTGGCTTCCTGAATTTTGCCTGATAATGCTTTTTTTCTTACGGACCTATGTCTGTATCTCCAGATCCCCTGCCTGTGCCTGTTCAGCTCAGTAGTTCTAAAGCTGTACTGGAGCATCTCCATGGCCTCTCCAGCAGTAGGGTTGTAAAGGAGCTGATGTCAGGTCCCTCTCCTGCTTGGTGGCACTTCTTACTCTGCAGAGAAATGCCACAGCAGGCTCACTGTGGAGGTGTCTGGGTCCTGCAAGGGAGGTAATGAGTAAGGGAATACTTTTTTCGGGGCCATCGAGTCTCATACCTCGACTAGACAGAGGAGAAAGGAGGAGTGTGAATGCCTTCTCCTGTGAACTTTACACTAAAGTCCCCCTGAGAGAAGATCCTCAATCTCTACAGAGCTCATGTAGCTTGTGTAGGAGCTAGTAAAAGGTAAGAAATCCAGGGGGACACACAAGCACACTAATACCTGCTGTTAACCAGAGCCCTTGATGTCTCACTGACCTAGTGTTTGCTCTAGGAGTTTAAAAGTAACAGTACCTGATAGCATTGTAAGTATTGTGATGCTCTTTTGAACAGCATTAGAACTATGAAAGCATGAAATTCACCACCACTCACAAAACAAAGTTCTATTCCATTATATTCTACAGGATTTGGGGGGGAGGGCTTTTAACTACTGTGATATTTTCTGGCTTTAGCTTAACAGTGCAGTTGTGTGGCTCAAAATAAAGCATAGCACACAGAGCACTGAGAATTTCATAGGTTTACTTTGGACTAGAGTTTGGTCATTAGCACCTCCAGTAACAGCCATGACTGGGATCTTTAAGACACATGTAAAGCAGCTTTGAGCAAAAGCACTGATCATTTGCTTCTTTATGAAGCTTAACTGTTAATAGAAATCTCAGTGCATATCTACATAAACTAAATTTTCCTTTGGCTATCTGGGCAAGAATCTGTGGAATGAGAAAAAATGTAGTGGAAAAGAACAAGTCACAATAAATTCACATATTATTATAGCTCTTGCTCAATGCATTTTTAAGGCATCTTTTACAATAAGTTCACATAAAGATAAAATCATTTGTCTTTCTTCTCTTGAGCTATCCGCAAACTCTTGTTAAAGTTGGGACTGCTTTTATTTATGTTTCGTGCTCATAGCTAGCTCCATAGCTGGAGATCAAGAAGACCTTTCTTGGGTTACTGGAGCTGAAATTAGGAATTCTCTTATGCCAAGGGACTTCCTAGCACATTAAACTAACTCTGTGCTGGTGTGGAACTGATTGAACCCATTCCAGTGAGGTGCTGCTAGAAACTAAGAGGAAAGCAGAAGCAGCAGGAGGAAGCAAAGCAAAAGGAGTAATCCTGTCCAGTTTTGAGATCCCATTAGTAGCTGAAGTGATGGCATAGTGAGGGCAACAGTGTCCCCTACTGCCTTTCCAAAGTGTGGTTGCCAGAAGAAACATTTAGGAAAACGTCTAAATCCTTTCAAAAAGTAAATATCCTTCCAAGGAATTGTTGCAGTTCCTAAAAAAGAAAAACCTCAAATAACTGGAAAATGACTTCCACTTAATGGAAGTGCTTTTTGTGATGTTTAGCATGACAATCCCGATACATCTGTGGTATTTTTTCAGTAATAAATTACCTTGGGTATATTTTTATAGTTGTTAAATGAAACTTGTGAAGAGGAACGGTGATAACATACAAGTGGCTTGTCAAAATACAATACAATACATAGGCACAGTAGAAGAGGTTTCTTTTCCACTCACACGTGTAATTAAAAAGTCACTATTTGAACAGAAAGGTTGCAAGCACAATATTCATGCAAAATTATTCTGTTTCATGTGTACCTCCAACTATGTTGAAAAATTATCTGGACATACACTAGCACTTAAGTGAACTGTGTTGGCTGTGTGTGTTTTTTTGAGTGCTAGTAAACTGCCAGGAGTTGTATTAATCCTTTGCGGAACAATATGTTTAACATATTCCTCTCCCTCCTCTTTCCTTCATGCCTTCCCCCAGATTAGCACTCCGTACTCCTCTCAGTAGATTATATCAAGAAGTGGAGACTTTCAGATACAGGGCCATCTCAGACACGTGGCTGACAGTGAACAGAATGGAACAGTATCGGACTGAATACAGGGGAGCTCTACTCTGGATGAAAGATGTGTCTCAGGAGCTGGATCCAGATCTTTATAAGCAGATGGAAAAGTTCAGGAAGGTATGAAGTTTCCTCTAGTTTCCTAGAAGGGGTTGCCTAATGAATGACAATGAAGCATGGTTTTGATTCTTCCAAGGAGGGCATAATTGAGAAGCAGTAAGGATGGCATTTATCTTAACTAATCTCTTCTGAGTGGGCTGTAAGGAAAGGCATTTTTTAGTAGTATATTCAACTTCAGCATACATTTTTTTGATTTAGATATTATTATTTTTGAAGAAGGTTGTCTAATGTTGAATACTTAGTGGTGATGCCTGAATGACTAATGGAAGAAGATATGTCTGCTGTCAGAGGGGGAAGGGAACATTGATTGTTGCAACTAAAAAAAGAATAGTAGTTAACACAGAAGTTAGCACAGAAGTGCTCTACTATCTGCTGCTAAATTTTGAGGGCAGTTAAAGACCAACATTTTCAAAATTCACTATTGTTGGATTTTGGGGAGGAGTTGCAAATCTGGAATTTATTTTTAGGTTCCTTATGCATTTCTGCTAAACACTAAAACTGCTAAGGAGGCGCTCTACATAAATAATCTTCATTCGGTGTCACTCAAGTTTGCTAAACTCCTCCCCTCCCAAAAGACTTGCAAAATCACAAGTCCTAGGTGGTAGTCTGCAGTTTTCCCACCAGGTACAGAATTTATTATTTGATCCTGTGACAGTTCAGGAATGCTCATGAGACCTTCACATTTTCTAGTGAGGCCCTAGAGCCGAGTTTGTTAAAAGTCTATAATGTTCACAGTTGGCTGTTTATACATGCTGGCTACCAGGAAGACTTAGGATCATAGGTATAACCTAGTGGCACATGCTTTGAGTAAAGGCAGTAAAAAAATTTACAGAAATTGTGTCATAATTGAAAGCAGGGGTCTAATAACAGAAATTGTATTAAAGTGTACACGTATATATGCATATGGCTTAGGGATGGGTAATGTGTAAAAGAGAAAACTCTGTTAATTGATGGCTTAAGCAGTCTGTAACTGAAAGTGTTTGAAGATGAAAGATACATCACTGAGGATTTTAAAAGCTTGAATAAACCATCCTAACAGGAAAGGACTGGCATACATCTAACTATGCCATTTTTTGTGAACTGAAGTGGTGACAATAGCAATTAAGAAAGGGATGGAACAAATAGTACCCCAGCTGGTCATCTAATCTTTATTTAATGCCTCAGTACAAGGTAGTCCTGTAAGTCTTGTGGCACCAGACATATATTTTATTATGCCCTATGGCAAATGTTTGTAATGGCAAGTTCTTGCAGGTAAAATAATTGGTATGGTCTTGGCCTCAGCTGATTGCTTATGTATAATATTTGATTTATTAAACACTTAAAAATGGAATGTTAGAATGAATAAAGCAATACTGGTAATGGTCATAAAAGACTGATTTATAGCTTTCTTGCAAAACAAATGCTATGGAAAGCATAAATTATATAAATGGCAAAGTAATTAAAATAACATGTTTTGTGCTGTGACCTGCTGTAGGTAAAAACTTAGATGTGAAATTTCAGCCGTCTTGGGTTGCTGTGCTTCAAGGTCAGCAAAAAAAAAGTTTGGTTTTTTTTTTTAAGCTTGGGTTGCTGTTGTTCAAGGTCAGCAAAAAAAAATTTTGTTTTTTTTTTTTTTAACTTCTTACAAAATTTAGTAGTAAAAAATGTGGAAATACTAAGTATTTTATATATTTCTAGGTCGGAAATAAGTTACATTCTAACATAAAAAATAAAAGTAGATTCTAAAATTCTGTAGCATGACCTCAAATAGTTAAAAAAACCAAACGTGAAAGTCTTTTGAACATTTCTCCAAGTGGCTGTCAACTGAAAACCTTTCAGTTCACATTGTAATGCAGAGAACAAAAAGCTCTACTTTTTGTAGCCAACAAAGTAAAGAAATGCCCCTGGTATCCACTTCCCCACATATCCCATCTGTGCAACAGGCGTATCAAACTAGTCTTTGAAGATTTAATACTTGCAGAAAGTAAACTTTTCCTTTTTGAATCTGGGAAAAAAAATACTGAAATAAAATCCTCGAGCATAATGTTCCTTGGTAGCTGTTGCTGAGCAAGATCTAAGTTTGTTTTTAGTGCCTTACAAAAATTAATGGTGGATACTGTAGTCCTAAATAATTAAAGTAGACAAGTTTTTACTGTCTCTTTTTTTCTATTTTTGCTTGCAGATCTTAATTGTGCCATAGTGTGGCAGTGTAATGCTGAGGGTTTAGGGCTTATTTCGGATCTGTAACAATTTAAGAAGTCGTGCTAGTTTTGTGTTGAGAAAGATTTTATAATTATTTGTGTAAGGTTTTTGGTTCTTAAATATACCATTGCCAGAGAGAAGTGTTTTGAGCTGGAGCTGCCTATTGAGTGATACATCACCAAGTAGTTACTGAAGCTGATCCTGTCAGAGCACTTGAAAGAAAGTTTTCTTCAGACTTCAGATTGTAAAAATCCAAAGTATTACTTTAGTAAATGGGTTTTTTTTATTTCAAGTAAACAGTGCTGGTTTAACGATCTTTAATGCACCTAGTGCATCAGCAGTATTTATATCATTTAGTTACAGGGCTGTTTTTCAAGTCTGTAGCCTTTTATAATGTAATCCTTAATGTATCGTTATGTATACAGATATGGTACTTGTTTTTGGAGACCAAAGTTAAATCAATCCAGATGGGTTTTCATACCTTCCCTCAGAATAGCTCAGGCTAAAAGATCAATAGTTGAGTCAGTATTTTCAGACCTGATAAAATCTGAGTTAAAACATTGACATTTTTGTAGCTCTCTTTCAAAACAATGAGGTACTTGAAAGAATTTTCTAATGCTGTTCTTAAGGCGTCAGTCTAAGTATGCAAGACCCAGCAACACTACCCCTTTCAGAGTGTCTCAGAACACTGCAGAGCAGCCTTTTTACATTGTTGTTTGAAGATATCTATGTAATTGTAGCTACTTGAGACAAACTAAGGAAATAGGTATTTACTTTTCCCTGCAGAGTTCTATAAATGCTATGTAACTTCTTTTTTTTATCCTATTAGCAGTTTTTATGAACAGTCCAGTGCTGTTCTGGTTACAGAGGTCTTCCATCCCAAGTTCAGAGTTTCAAGTGTTCCTTGAGAGCATCTAAACAGTGCTGTGATATTTAGAAGAATTTTAATGAGCTAATATCCTTTTACCAAATTCTCCACACTGATGACGTTTTTAAGGTTCCTAAATCTGGTCTCTTTTATCTGTCTGGAGACTGTACACTATAACGTGAACTGTGCTGTGATGTTGTAAAAATGTAGACCAAATGACCCAAGTGCTGGTGTCCTTCTTCCAGCTCTGAAAAGGTTAAGCTTTTCCATGCATTTTCTGAGCAGGAATGCCACGGTGTGTAGTGATAGGCTATGATGCCGGGCCGCAGCCTTCCGTGTGCAGCCTACAGGAGCACAGGAGGGACTGCTGTTCAATTTTACTTGCCTGTGCTATCTCAGATGCATATACAATTCAATATAGACTTTCTCATCAAACCTACACATTTCAGTGCCATCCCTAACAAGTAAAAAGTGAGAGCTGAAAAAAATTGTCACACTGACCTTTAGGCTAACTATGAGAAAATGACATCTGTGGCATGATAGGTTGTTTATCATGCTACATTGATAAACAGGTTAATCCTTTTTATGTTTGTTTTTCGTTTCCATCGTTCTTGTACTCCTCTGCTTCCTCTTCATTCTGAGGCTTGAACCAAAGCTGGACTATTTTTAACTACCCGGTGGCTTTGCTGGGCTCCCTGAGACAGGCTGCACTGCATCTCAGTGCCCAGTCACCTTAGTCACCTGTTGCTTTGCATGCAGCTATTGAGCAACTTGAAAGCTTGCAGCTGGGTTGTTTGGATACACTTTATCTCCAGTTCTTTTTAGTTGTAGCCCTTTATATACTTGAAACAAAATGAATACCTTTAAATGGCATTTAAAGATAATTCTGGAAAGTTCAACAAGAAGAACTCATAATGACATAATGATGACTTAAACTGTTGTTGTTATAAATGTACCAATATAGGGAGTGGCTGATCTGTGCAAGCTTTCCTTGCATATCTTTTATTTCTTAAAAGTTAGAACTTGTGTGGACAGCTGGGAAATAATGAAGATATGAGTAAATCTGTTGATTAAAAGGTCAGGGAAACACTGAAGTATAAGTATTCATTGTAAAGATTGCAGCAAGTATAGGTAAGTTACCTCTGCAGCAGCCTTTCAGGAAGGCTCAGGACCTACATCTCTGTTCCCCTGCTGTCCCCTTGCCTGTTATCACTGCCTGGCATGACGGCATTTTGGCTTGTGTGATGATGAAGGTGCTGTACCATGTTACAGCACCATCTGCTACTCTCCTGTCCATTAACATCAGCTGCAAAAAGCCCAGCAAGCCTAAAGGCACTGTGGAAATGTGCTGGAGTATTGTTTCAATTTTTTAAATTCTCTGTTACTTTTGAAAACTCTTGGAGAGTTGAGAAAATGCAAAAAGCCTAGGAATGCAGAAAAAACAAATATGATGCTGATCTTTGAAATAAGAACAGACTTGGCAGTTGCCATCTTTGGAAAGTAAATATCAGTTTCTGGTAAAAATAAAGTGAAAAGGAACTCTGTAGGCATTTAGAAGCTAGCAAACTGAAGAGAAAGTAAAAACACAGGTTTATAAATAACATTATATGTTAGGATTTTTTACTTTTTTTCATTTTTAGTCAAACTGTTCATTTAATGGAAAACAAATTGCAAATCTGGATTGTTGCATTTCCTTATGAGTGATTACTGGAAAAGCAAATTTAACTTTACTAGAAAAATTAGAGCTCTCAGGAGGTGAGAGTTGAGAATATTGGCCAAGGAACACTAAAAAAAGCCTCAGAATATCATAGAATTTAAAGATGGAAAGTAGCTTGAAGATCAGCTAAACTCTTTTCCTGCCAGGACAAAATCGTGCATCTGTAATATATTTTCCAAGTGTTTTTCTATATCTAATAAATATAATTCATTTGAGGGTGACCCTCTTACAAGTTTGTGGTGGTGTTTGTTGGTCATGTTCTAGTTCAATTATTAAAAGCCAGCCAAGAGAAAATGTGCTAATGCTGTTTTCATCTGCAGATGATATTGAGCTGGAAAGTCTTTTGGTTTTCCAAGCAGCAAAGTACACCAGCATCTTAAAGAAAAATGTCTTTGGCCATGGCAGTCACAATGGTGTAAACAATACACTCTTAAGTTGTCACAGGTACAAATAGCAGTGTGACTGATGGATGTTTAGAGCCAGCTAGGGTAGTCACTGTTGACCGACGTTGGGTTTTAAAAATTAACAAAAATAATTTTAAAAAAAAGTTTTAGACAGTAGTCGTCTCTGTTTCATTTTACGTGATACTTCCCCAGTAAATTTCAACTTCATATGAAAAACTTAAAGCACGTTTATCTTGAGGTGAGGGTACTGTAGGCCCCTGCATGTGAGAGAGCACATGTTGGTGTTTGTGCTCTGGAGGTGTCAGAAAGATCTGAGTTGCTTTAGTAGACCGTACGCTGGATATGAGATGTGTGGCACCGTAATGTGAAAAAAGTACGGTGGCTTTCATAATACCTGTTAGGAATCTGAGATAGCAAAACCTATCACATTGATAGATATGATTTTTATCACTTTTGGTTCAAAATCTTAGTTTAAAAAAAAAAAACCCACCCATTCTCTTCGCTGATTTGGATTGCTGCTTCTGCTCTCTAGAAGAATAGATGAGCTTCCAGGAGATGCAGTAATACTGTCTGCAAGATAGCTGTGTCCTAAAATTAGTAAGTTGGTGTCAAAATGCACTCTGAGATCCACATCTTAGTGTAGCAATGTGATAGCAGAGATAAAGATAACAATATGTTGATAAGCAGCACCTACACATACCGCTTCTTGTGACATGCCTGTGCCATCGAGAGTAGGTTTGGTTTCATTCTGGTAGGGAATAGCAGTAAGACTATGGCTCTTGAAGTAATTTTTTTGTTTTAGTATGAAAGTATGGTGTTGGAAATGCTAAATTTAGTGATTTAACTAGAAATTAGGGTAGCGAAAAACAAAGCACATTAAAAAGTGCTCTTCAATCAAAATTGTAGTTATAGCTTTGTCATTATTTTCTCTCCTTGTAAAAGCAGATAGAGTTCCAGTGCTGAGCATGTTTTCATTGAGGAGTTCCTGCTATAATGTTCTTTCCAGGTTCTCCTCTTGTATTTAGTAACATTAAGTGGAGAAACCAAAACATTGCAAGATATTTCACATACAAAGTGCTCGAGCATTTTAAAGCAGAAAGATGTACCTCTTTTGAAAACGTGACCTTTAGCAGAAAAGTTCTTCACAGTAAAAGCATTTTATAGTCTTATATCTTTAAATTACCATTTCAAGTACCATTTGTATACTCAGAATACATAATGATATAAAATCAATTATTTTCTGAAGCCATTTCATGTATATTAAATATCACTGATGATTGTTACTGGGTTAAAAGCAAAGTAACAATGTGTGATGGAGATACCCTTTTAAAAGCATAATAAGAGTATGCCACTTAAAAATAGAAACAGATTTCTTGGAACAGATTACATCATCTTTAGAGGTATTGCTTGTGGAATATGGTTGCTTTCAGACATTAATGCTTGCGCTTGAGAAATGGTTCATCATCTGTTCAGTTATTTTTAAGACAGAAGAGTTTGAGGTGAGAGTCGGAAAAATGGCTGTCAAGTACAATAAAATTAAGTGCTAAACTACAGATACAATATGGTTTTTTAACAACTTTGTTTCATGTAACCTTGCTGAAATCCAAAAAGGTAGATTTGGATTATTTGTACATTTTCAGACTTGTATTTTTTTTGCGAAAAGGTAGGCAGACACATCCTAAAAATGTCTGTTCGCTTAAATAGCAGAATTTAAAATGTTTCAACAGAGTACAACAATTATTCTGAAAAAGAAATGGTGATTTAAATCAATAGTGTTAACATCTATGTAATAATTGGTCTTGGTCCCAGTATTAAAAAGACTCTCTCAAACATGGTGTGATAAAAATTAAGCTCCAAGAATTTTCTCATGTCTAATAATTATGGAAATGTGTTAATATTAAATTTAATATTGGATTTTTTAAAAAAAAGATAGAAACAACTGATCACTATTTTCTGAATATTATTCTGTGTTGCACTCAGGGCAACAATTCTGAAAATGGGAAAGAAAAGATAATTGCCTAGACAATTTCTATTGCTCACATGAAAACTCAAACCCTGCAAGCTGGTCTACGTGGGCAAAGCTTGTGACCCATGTGGATCATTTTGTGAATTCAGAACCTAAGTGAGTGTAAAAAATATGACCAGAGTAGGTTGTGAAAAGAGAAACGAGATTTGGAAAATTCCCTCAGCCTTAATAATCTGAAAAGTCTAGGAGGATAGCTAAAGGAATATTTTTTAAAAATAAATGAAATACAGATGTGACTGAACTGAGAGAATTCTGCAGAAGTGAAGAATAAACAGGAAGGGGAATACAGCTGTTGGGGAAAACACTGTTTACACAAGAGAACCAAGTTTTTCTATGGTCGCCACTGCCCAGGAATTCTTATACTTTCGTAAAATGCTTGGGCACATGCATAATGTAGTCCATCTGCTTTACTTCATAAGGCCTTTGCTGTTCAGTTGTATGTTGCATAGGCTCTGAAAGATTAAAAAGATGCTATGTTTGATTTTTCTCCTTCACATAATGAAACCAAATTAGATAGGATTAAAAAAAACCCAAGAAACAAAAGGTACTGTTCTAACCAAAAAAATGGCAAATATACCACCATCTCTGATTCAGGGTTCTGCCTGAACCCTGCTTAGATTTCAAATGTTTCATCTGTAATAGCACACTGTGAATTCTGAAGAGCACCACAAAAAGATTTGGGTTTTTTTTATAAATCTGTACTCTTTCAGAGTTTGTATCTTGACAAAATATAATTAGTTTTGAGGGAAACAACTCATGCTTATTGATATGTTAAATGCCAACCAGGAATAGCAATAACAATGCATGGGATTATGTACAACTTTAACACAGACTTTGTTACACAGACTTTGTGTTTCATTTGTGTTATTTACAAATGAATCATGATTATTAGTGGGTGCCATTTTGTATTCCATGCTGAAAGGCTACATAGAAAATGAAAACAAAACCTCAGCTTACAGGACTTTTACTCCTGCATTAGCCCCGTAAACACAGTGGCTTTGCAGTCAGGACAGTGAGAGCATCTGGGGACTGAATATTAAAGGAACTTGGTAATCATGTTGATTTTGTTAGAGGTATCTTTCTTAAAGTGTTGGTGTCACATCTAGCCAGGGTTTGCAACATATGTCAGTGCTATTCCCTGGCAGTTTGTACATCTGTTCATCCCACTGCTCGTTGCAATGGCCAAGGGGATCATGCAGGCCAGCTCACTGTTTTATGGTGCTTTCAATGGAGATATTTTTACTGCACCTGAATTTGAGCTTTTCAAGTCCCTTTACCTAATTCCATCTTACTCACTGCTTCCATCTGCCTGCTCAGAGGGGACCCAGATTCAACAACAATCTTACTCAGTCCTTGAAAAATTTAATTTGTATGCAAAGAAATTAAAAATATGTATTATATTTTTTCACTATGAGGACACTATGAGGACACTCCTAAAGGAGTCAAGAAGACCTCCAAATTACCTGCATTATCTGAGATAAAGTGGACTGTATAATTACTAGATGAACACAGTCATGGGCATAGTAGACATGTTAGTTTTATGCTGTATTACGATTTTCTTTACATCACCTCCCTGGTCTTTCAGTGTTCAAAAGCACTAATCACCTGTCTCAGTTTCCTGCAGGGACTGACTATTTAATTGCTGCCGACTTGCCAGCATTCCCCCCTGTGCCATGTGTGGCAACCATCCTTTGCTCTCAGGTTGTCTAATATGATTAACACAATTGAGTTATGATAACTCAGCAATTCTCAGCACTTTTAACGCTAAATCCAGGTTATGCCTGCTTTAGAGCTGTATGTGATCTTTCAAATCTGAAATATCATGTTGTTTCTGTTTTTGCTGTTTATCATGGTTGGCCTGTTTCTTGCTACAAATATTTGCAATAATTTTTAACAACTCATAGACTTTGATCATACTAGTAAAATGTGGCTCTTTGTTTTCAGACTACATACAGTTATTTGCACCTATGCAAAGATTTTTATTTTTATCAACTCCCATATAGTCATTTCAGGAGAGGAGAGTTCAGGAGTTCTAAGTTTTCAGGACCAAATCCTTCCCTAAAGAGGATGTGTGTCCATGCATGAAAATATGCACCTGTTTGCAGATTGGGAGGGTGCGTCCAAGCACGCTGTGGTGGTGATGACTCATGGCTGCAGACTGACAGATGCATGCTCCCTACTGGAACTACGTTTGGGGCTCATAATGTAAGAGTCTATCCCCAAACTCTGAAATAATGCTGTCTAGATGAATGTCACTCTGTATTCAACTTTAGAGTTTGCTGATCATGAATATTTTCTTTGTATGTCCTTGCTTCAAGGTCCCTGTTAGTGTCAACAAGTGTTTTTTGGTCTTTTTTTTCCTTCAGCCTAGTAAACCACTTCTTCTGGGTTGGACTAATACTGAAACTTGTTACCAACAGAAAGCTGAGGCATGTGTTTTAAAGGCTTCTTAAAGTAGAAAAAAGCAGATGTTTTAACAAGGCTAGAAGCTATATATTTATTGCCTTGCTTTCATTTAAATTGTCATTTCATGTTTGTTCCCTTTTAAAAATAATTTGCATATTGATCCAAGCTGTAAAAATGAATACAATGGCTGTGAGGAAGCCATCCATATTAATAGCTTCAGGAGCTATGATGTGTTCTCTGCTCACTGATAATCTGAGAGTAGCCAGGAGGTGAAAGCTCTTGAGAAGTGGAGCTGCTTTCATACACAGTTCATTCCTGTAATGACCCTGTGTGAATGAGTTGGGAGGGGAGGCTGTGTGCACTCCAGCTCTCAGCTGTCACATACCTCACTGCATTAAAACTCCCTCCTTTGATACAGTTTGAAGTTAAACATATTGACCATAAGTAGTTTGCTTTTATACTGGATAAAATAGGAGGAGAGGCCTCGTGCAGCCAGCAGTAGTATCAGCTGGGATGCTGCTGCTGGCTGTATCCCTTTATTTCCCTCTGCACCTTTCTTGGGAACACAGGCTACAGCTTTTTGGATCAAAGCTACTGAGGCCAGGTTCTATCCTGCATAAAGTGTGGACACAATTATTTGGAGTTGATTTATTTCTGCTCAGGCAGGAGATAGAGAAGTTGCTTGGCAACATGTAAGGAGTATGGGGCTGTGTATTTGAAGAGTGGGGGAAGATTTTTGGAAAGGAAAAGCCAGGAGTATGTATGACCTGTTTTCTGGGAAAGACGTATGGCTACACAGAGATGCTGCTTTTCTGAAAGGGGATGCCTAGATGAAGCTGAACTGGTGCAGAACTCTGTGCAAACACTCACTGTGTTTTGAGCATAGCATCTATCTATTTAGCTTAAAAATGCATTTTCCCAAACTTAAATTCAAGTAAACCACTCTTAATTTGAAATAAGTCTTGTGTAAACATGCTTAGCATCTGTTTAATTCAAAATTGTTGTTAAAACAGCTTAGTTAACCTGCAGAAAAGTAACATATCTTCTCAATTTCTTGGGCTGTGGGCTCAAAAGCTCTTGAATGTTTTAAAATGGGGTGACTCAGTAATGGTTTTTTGTTTGCCTGAATTTTTATGTTGTGATGTGATCATAATTTCAATAATGACTCTGAGTGCAGTTCTGAAAAATCGAAGACTGTTGTTGCTTTCATGTTCTTAAATTTAACCGACTTTCCTTCATTTTATAGTAAATAGTGGTTGGAATTACAGAAGTGGTCCACATCATGTATTTGAGAATCAATTGCATGCTGTATTTGATAGAAGTTTTTATTAAGCTGATGTATTGGTTTTTTTGTGAATATTTTTTTTAATATTTTGTTGTAATTGTTTTATTTTAAGCAACTGGATTCATATTCTGGGTCTGCACTGTGTGCTCTGTTTGTGAAAGCTGTTGTGAAGCTTTAAGCTAAAGACTTTGTTGTCTAGTTTTTGACTGGATGAACTTGCTGGATTGTGGATGTAATTTTGATCAGGGCTGTGTCCAGCTGCTGGATAAGCGGAAAGGATTCTGCAGAGGCATTGCTCTCCCCAAATGACACACTTTGCCTGCCTCCACTTGGCCATGTAAAATTGTCCACTTGCCTTTTGAACCAATATAAATTCTGGCCATTCCCAGTGCATAGCTGTGATCAAAGACTTGCCCTTTGCCTCGTGTTGTGTTCAAATGGCTGGTTCTGTATAATGCCCTCTGGTTCCCGTGTTGGCTGAAGTCTCATCTTTTACAAGTTTTGTATATGTGGTATGGCGGCCTTCCATCATAATCCTCCTTACTCTTTTTTTTTTCTGGCCTGGCAAACCCTAATCCATCATTCTTTTTACAGAAACTAATTTACATATTTGGTCAGATACTTTGTTGTTGCCTTCTTTTGTTTCTCTCATTGCTAAGCGTGAACTGACTGTGTTTGCAGATACAACGTGGCTTTGGTTTGAAGAAAAATACAGAGTGAAAAGTCATGTCCCTGTATGATATTTATGGAATCACATGCATAGTGTGAGGAGGTTCTCATTTTTCCCCATCCTTGAAGAGACACAAGAGAGTTGAAAAAGGTACATTATAAAACAGCAGGAATAAACACAAGGCTGGAAAGGAAGTGAGACAGTAGGAAAAAAAAAAAAGGAGAGAAAGGAGTAAGAGAAATGTCTATGTGTTTACATAAAGGAGAGAGGGAGAGCTATTCAATTTCTGTGATAGCCATCATTAAATATATCAGAAGATGGTACAACCAACCTTTGTTTTTTGGAGGGGAAAAAAGAAAGAATATTCAAGCCAGCCATAACCTTATATCCTCACAGGGTTCAGAGAATTGCTCACATCTGCTGACTGTCAGTGGTTGTGAAGTAAGCGGTTCTGGCCATGGCTTACTCATTACTACCAGGCTGGAGTTGCATGGTGTGTGAGCCAACAGGCTGAAGGCAGTAAAATTTTTACAGGCCAAATACTGAAAAACTGAAGAGGGAAATGTGGCATAAATGTGACACAAAGACCAAATGTCACATACTACTGAAAAAAAAAATCCACAGAGAAGTCCTGGTGCATATCCATGGCCTGATGTTTTGATAGGTATTTGTATATCTTTTAGAGAAAATCCTTTGTTGGGATTTAAAAATGATAGTAGTTAATTCAGTGTACCTAACAACATATTTTCTTACCTTACGTTTTTCTGTTGCTGTTCAAGTAAAAAAATGCAGCAAAGCTCATTAAGCACATTGCTCTTTAACATGGCATTCTCCTTGACCCAGACCATAGCCACAGATTTCATTCAAACAGGAAGAAAAACACATGCCTCTGACCCAAAGCAATGAGATGATAGTAACAGAGCTAGAAATTAGGGCAAAGTTACATAGGCAGGAGAAAATAAAAGCACGAGGCTCTGTGGTCAGAGAACACAGAATGGTAGTTGTGCTTCATCTGTGATATATTTGTATCCTGAGTACAATGGTCTCCCCTTCAGTGACTGGAGATACAAACAACAAAACAGTGTATGTTTGAAGTTCTAGATTAAAGAGTTCTTTTGTGTATTTAATCACAGTTTCATCTCTTTTATATATTTATTTCTTTTCTCCCAGCAGCAAACTGCTAATTGCAGCTTTACAACTACAGTTGAAAGCTTTTTGCTGCAAGAGTTTTTGTGAAGGTCTTATGTAAAGATGTAGCTTAGCTGTAAGCCAGTGGTGTCTCTTGGTGCAGTGTGAGCAAGCACAGGTCACATTCCACATCTCTGGATTGAAAACCTGGAGAGGAGAGTATCAAAAAGTGTAAGATGTAATACAGGGACTAGGGGAAGCTACTTAGATGAGGTGTTTCTAAATCAATCTGTCTCATTTAACAAAGACAAGATGAAAAGGTGGTTGGACCATGATACATACATAAGCTGCTGAGACTCGTCAGTCTATTCATAAGGAGTTTATCAAGAATCATGGTGTGGAAGCTTATACTGAGTGAATTAAAAGGGGGTAAATAAGGCACACATTCAAACATGATTATTAGCAATAAAGGAAATCTTTTTCTGGATGTCATTTAGGTTAGGGTTTGTCAAACATAACTTCAGATGTGTGCTATGTAGATGTCTACACCTAAATTGATAACAAGAATTTCCTTTAGAGTGGAGAGAAACAGGGTAATATGAAGTGAGCTCTAGTGTCAGTTGTTTGTGTTTGCGAGATCTCCATCCACTAACACAGGCCACAAGGTAACAAGGTGAATGCCAAGGCCTGAGCTAGGCACACCTAGCATACCTTTGTGGAAGGCATGCCTGGGGGTAAGTGCAGGAGTAGTATTCTGTGATGTTCATCTGCTGATTTGTACTGCCTTTAACCTCTCTGATGAAATACATAGCAACTGTTTAGCAAGGCTTTTGTAGAAAACCTGTGGAGCTTCCCAAAGCTGGATTAGGTATGAATGACCAAGGGGATAGGTGTGTGTGCTCAGGGACAAATTCTGGTAAAAACTGAGCCAAAATAGTAATGACAATTTTGAAGAGTCATAATGGCTCTCCTCAAGAACTGCCATGGGCCATGTCCTACTAGGACATTTGAAAATCACAAAATTGGAGAAAATATTATACACTTTTTGGTGCTTCCTGAAGTTTAAAATTTTGACATCCACAGATACCAATTTCTCTAGTAAAATGTTTTTAACGTACTGAAAAAAAGTAAATTAAGTAAATTGTAAAAAATGTTTGAATGACAAAGTTTGCATTAAAGCTTCTGGGTTTGGGGGAATAACATTTTGGTTATAATGTGACTTTTTTAGTTTTTTTATCTCTTTTTCTTCATTGTAGCATAAGGAGAGCAAAATACATGTTTAAGTCATGGAGATTTGATGGCTCTGACTAGAATCAAAAATGTCAGTGTTAAATGAAAAAACCTTTTAATCAACTTATACTGACTTTATGGTCATTCTGTTTGTCGACAGTTGATGTTTCATATTGAGTTGCCAGGCAGAGAAACATGATCTGGTCCCAGTAAATACAGTGAAATGCAGCTACTGTAACACTCATCCAGGTTAAGCTGAATTTGTCTATATGCTGTTAGGGAGAAATATAGCATTGCTTCTGCCTTTTTCCTTTTCTTTTTTCTTAATTTTCTTTTGCACTCTTCTTCTGTTGCTTACACTGAATTCCAGGACTGTCATGAGCAATTAAATCTAAAAGCTCTGAGTAATTATGGAAGGTAATTTTCTAGTAGGTATTTGCAATTATTTCAGTTGGCATTGATTTCATTGGATTATGTTGGATATCGCTGTGTTTTAGTGGAATACTTTATTTGTTTCTCACCATGAATGTTTCAGCCATTAGAAAAAAATAGTCTTTGGTGGCTTAAGAGTATTTGTGTTGTCTTTTATCTTGTGATAGACTTGCCTTGTTCAAGTCTGTATGTAATGAGAGATTTCTACCACTTCAGGACATCAGAAAGTTGTATTATCTTCCTTTCCAGAATCTTTCTCTCTTGCAATGCAGCTGATTTAATACATCTTTAATTCAGCTTTCATTTACCTGCTGTCTCTCCACATGAATTTGCCAATATATTTAAGCTACCTCAAAACAGGACATAACATTTTTGACAGCTGTTTCCGAGTAATTTGCTTGTACTGCTGTAGCAACTGGGTATCTGAGTCATAGGCAGCGGCTCCACTCCACTAGTTTTGCATAGGAGAAGAAGGCAGGAGTCTGTACAGCAGGTGTGCCTGCAGTTTTTCCTTTCCTCTCCTCACACAGGCATAACTGCTTTTTCAAAGCTGACATACCAGTTCTTTTATGGCAGAAAGGCAGATAGTACTTTCTGTAGAATCATAGAATGGTTTGGGTTGGAAGGGACCTTAAAGATCATCTAGTTCCAACCCCTTTGTCATGGGCAGGGACACCTACCATAGGTGTTTGGTTATAACCAGAGTGAGACTGGTAGACATGCAGTGGTAATTAAGTCCTTTATATGATTTGCAACATGACTGCAAATTTGCTTAATCAAGCTTGGTAGAGTGAGGTGCATAGGGCTTTTGCACAAGCACAGAAAATTATCATTAAGTCCAAAATGGCAAATTTAAGAAATGTATTACTGGAACTTGTTCTGCTCTAAAATTATCTTAATTCAAATTTCAAGAATAGTTTCATTTCTTCAACAAATGTGATATACATCTGCTCAGCTTCAGACTCAAAGATATAATTTGGATCTGTTTATACTGTCCAAGTAGTTTTCCCTTTTAGGTAGACATGGCTCACTTAAAAAATTTCATCTCCTAAAATTAATTTCTACCAGTGTTTCTCATCAGATCATAAACGAAGATTTTAATAACCCAGGGTTGAAGCAGACAAACAGAAGTATGCCTACTCTTCTTTAACCATTGTTTTTATGTGTTATTCTTAAAAAATGATGAAGCAGAGATTAATGAAGGCAGTAAATACTATTCCAACCCAAGGGAACAGTTGAGTCAAAGTATAGTCTGCAAAATGTAGAATATATCAAAGCACATGGAAATCAGGTTTCATACTGCGCAAGGCGTTGGAATTCCTTACATTGCACATGGAAAAGTTTAGTTACAGACATTATTTTGTATAAAATGTTACCTTTTCTGTTCTCTGACTGCACATTATCAATCTTGAATTAAAAAGAAAAGGAAAAATAAACCGGTAAGTACTTAGTTATGCTCATGTGAAAGTGTAGTGGGTGCTCCTTATCAAAACACCACTCAAGCGATGAAATTACTAGAGTTTGTGGGAACTGAGAATCTAGTTCCTTATGTTTTCTGTGCCGTATGCAGAAATGCTGTAAGTTGTGCTCTATGGTAAATACTTGGTCCTCAAACTACAGTTTGATTTCATTTTCATGTAGTCTTTACAACGATCAGGTATGGCAGAAGGTGCTATACTTATTTAATGCAAAGATTTGTGCTGATTCCATCTGCTGGTAGAGTGTACCCAGAGCCTTGAACAGGAAGGTTTGCTATATTCCAGGCGTTTTTCCCTCTCGATTTACTTACCCCCTCCTTCCAGCCTATACACACACTGCATGCTTTTCAGATCGAGTAAGTGAGAGGTTGGGTGACAAATTAGACTAAAAGCATCTGTTTCTCCCTCTATGCTGGAAATGCTGAGACAAAAATATACTGTATGTAAAGTGAGTTAGTGCATTTATCCGACATAATTTTGGAGATGATGCTTCACTAGCTGAATTGTCCCTGAAATTAGTCTACTACTGAAAATAAATTTTGCATTTTATAGGAGACTAAAAGAAAGTAGTAACACAGATGTACTGTAGACAACATAAAGACTCCTTGAAAGTACATGACAAATCTGTAGTTTAGTAACTGAACATATTGAATAGAGTTTTTTAACTGGGTCTGAGCTTTTTTTTTTTAATGTTAGCATGCTTGAAGAGTAGAATTTTTCTGTTCGAATAAAGATTTCCAGCATACCTGCTGGAAAGCAGCTTTGTGGAGAAGGACCTGGGGGTACTGGTGGACAACAAGCTGTCCACGAGCCAGCAGTGTCCTTGTGGCCAGGAAGGCCAATGGTATCCTGGTGTTCACTAGGAAAAGCATTGCCAGCAGGTCAAGGGAGATGATCCTGTGCCTCTACTCTGCCCTAGTGAGGCCACACCTAGAGTGCTGTGTCCAATTCTGGGCTCCTCAGTGAAAAAGAGACAAGGAGCTCCTGGACTGGGTCCAGTGGAGGATGATAAAGATGATTTAGGGATTGGAGCATCTCTCTTGTGGGGAAAGGCTGAGGGATCTGGGCCTGTTCAGACTCTGGAAGAGATGACTGAGAAAGGACCTTGTCAGTGTCTCTAAGTCTCTAAAGGGAAAGTGCCGAAAGGATGGACCTGGGTCTTCTCAGTGGTGCCAAGCAACAGGACAAAAGGCAACAGACAGAAACTGATGCACAGGAAGTCCCACCTGAACATGAGGAAGAACTTCTTTACTGTGCAGGTGACCACGCTATGGAACAGATTGTCCAGAGAGGATGTGGAATCTCCATCACTGGAGATATTCAGGAACCGTCTGGACACACTCCTGTACCATATGCTCTGGGATGGCCCTGCTTGAGCAGACAGGTTGAAGCAGAGGACCCACTGTGATCCCTTCCAACCTGATCCATTTTGTGATAGTTTAAGAAACTGTGTTAGCAAATATTTGCCTTTAGAGTCAAGCATTCTAGAATCTGACTTTTGAGCCCCCAGGATTTAGGATTGTAGCATTTCTTTATTTGCTTATATTTTTCAGTCCTTTGAAATTATTTCAGGTTTATCTGGCATCTTATAGTTTATCAAGCTGTTGATTGAATAAGATGCTGCTTTCTAAATTTATGTTTTCTTGTGTGCTCTCTGTGAATATTGTACTTAGGTGTTTGCATTGGGAAATTAAAAGCAGGTTGTTCCAGGTTGCTGCTTAGAAAATGACAAAGAGTAATAATCTTTTTTATGTCAAGGGTACTGTAAGACTTTCTTGTATAGTGTAAATCTCACATCTAGCACCTATAGTTTCAGATGCTTAGAAGCTCGTTCATAATAAAATAATTCAAGTTGTGTTTGGATCAGGGCAGTTCTCCTAGGGTCAGGAAAATCCTGACAGTTTTCAGACCAGGATTTTCAAGAACTTTTGTATGTTCAGCTGTAATAAACTTAAATATATGAATAAAAATTTGCAGGACTGAGACCACAATGAGGTCCTGTTTCTCATGTCTTAAAGAGTAATTGCAGAGAAAGGAGAAAGAGATTAGTATGTGTTACATCAGCTTTCCCTAGAGTAGAAAACCAAAGGTTCATTCTGATAACTTGTGTGGTATTAAGTAAATTATGTGAGTGTTTTGTAAGCACTGAGCTTTTATACCTAATTCCTGAAGCCAACAAATAATCTTAAAAGATGTCTAATAATAATTTAAATTGAAAATTCATTTATTGGCACAGACAGAAAGCAAAAGGTCATGCTGATGTAGTGTGTGGTGGTCTTTCTTGGTTATCCTGCACTGCTGCTGAAAAAAGGAGAATACTTCTGCTCAATAAACTTTCAATATATCAAAAAACCTAAAAGCATCCTTAATTTAATAGTTTTCATAGTATCACATCTTTCCTGGTTGGCAAGAGAAATGTGTAGCATTTGGTAACGCAGCATTAAGTATCTTGAATCATCTATAAGAACATGATAAACATAAGGGTTTGTGTTCCACGTTGTGTTGTGGATCACCTCTTTCTTTTTATGAATGTTTTAGCTTTTAAAAAAGACACTGATTACCTGTTCAGTGAAGATAAATGCCGACTTTGTTCTTTGCTAAATGTTCCTGAAGAATGTATGCAGGAAGACTGCAACTCAAACTTTACAGGTGCTTTTGTTTTATGGATTTTTTTTTTCTTTTCTTAAAGAGTTGGAGTAGGAATTAATAATTAGATTTAGTAGTGCTTCTTTTTTTTTAACTTGTGGCTCACTATCTCTGACAGAGTATTTATATTCCCCAGAACTAACATTATTTGCTTACTTGGACTTTCAGTCTACAAAGCCACAGCTGTTCTTACTGTGCTTTCACCGGTGCTGTGATATAACGAGTAGGAAAGGGATTCTGATCTCAGCTGTACCATTGTAAAATATAGTTATATATGTGACACATTCCCATTTACATCAGTTGAATTTCTCTGGATTTTCATGGCTGTAACTGAGATTAGTTTTTTCAAAGCCCTCCAACATCTCTTACTTAAATCCTTACCTATCGCAGCGATTCTTTATGGCAAAAGATGTGTGTAATCCCGTATTTGGATTTCAGTTAGAAGTTCCTTTTTGCACAGGCCCATGATTTTCTTCACAACTGTCCTTTTCACCCTGAAGTTGTAACTGTGCTCTCAGGCACTTGCAGCTAAAGCAAACAAAGGACTTGAGGACCTAACACTGGACAAATGTCTTTATCCAGCACTGGATAAAGCTTCTACACTCCTCCTGCCACTGCTCCTATCTTCCTCCATTGCTGCTCAGTTTTGAAGGTCTATAAGCTCTTTACCCACATGCTGTTTTGACTAGGCGCTGTGCCTGGGATGGCACTCCTGGCATGGATAGAATGGTGCCTTGCCTGGGCTTCCATCAGGCACAAGCTAAAAGAAGTGTAGCAATCCTTGGGGATCTCAAACTAAGAGGCAGCTTCAGCTCCTGCCATTGTAGCTCCGACTGGATAGGGCTTTTCACGAAATACTGTACTTCGTAGTAGATATCTTGGCAGTAGCTCTTCCTTGCTTTTTATGTCATAGCTTAGCGTTTGTCATGCTTGCCTAAGAAGTGGAAGCCACTGGGGTAATTTCCTCTTTCCTGAGGAAATTCAAATCTGTCTCTACCTCGCTGAAACACCTCCTAACTACCTAAGAAGTCTTCCATCTTCTGGAGACCCCTCTTTGTATTTGAACTGTTCAACATGCAAAGACAACGAGCGAGGCAACATCAGTGAGATGTTTTACGCATGTGGTTAGAGCACTGGATCCACTCAGAAGTTTCAGTTGCAGTTATTACTACCAGAACTCAAGATTTGTTCATTGATTGCTTGGTGTAATATGTGGAGTTGGCCTGGAAGACTTCCTCTTCTGAATGAATGCAGTAACCACAAAGCTATTTCGTAAAGGTAGAGTAGCTCTGCTCTTTACTACAGGAAGAAAAAGCGTTCAGGTTTCTTCCTTTGCCATCATCCTTTTCTATGCTTAAAATCTCACATGTAAGATTCTGCATTTATGAGAGCTTTTGAATTGTGGTAGTTTCTTCCTTATGAACAGATTAGATTGATGTGCAGTATTGCTTATGCAGAGCTGATCTGATCAGTGAAATAAAGTTGCCATGTGTCCAGCAATCCAAGAGTCCCACAATTTGTATGAGTAGGTCATCTGGTGAATTTGTGATGCAGATCTTTGGCTGTTTTTCTGCCTGGTTGGAGGTCTTGTGTACTCTGGGTTTGGGAAAATAAGATTAGAAGTACAGTAACCATAACGTTTCAGATTGCATTATGAGATGTATGTATTTGTTCTTACTGCACAAGGAACTTGCTGCAAAGTTCCAGATTCACTTCTGAAGATCAGGAGCATACAGGTTTGTCAAATATCTGATTGAGTTTGCATATTCTGGACAAAATGAGCTTACTCTTGGAGTTAGGCCACAAGAGGAAAGAAATGTATAATTTACTACAGTAGTTTGTTTTCACTGTGAAACATTTCATTTTTTGGGTAAATATTTTAACTGTGAAGGAGTTATAGGACAGTCATGATGTTTTGTGGTTTGAGTATTTCCCATTTCATTGGAAGAAAACTATAACAAAACTTGTTTACAGAATTTAAACAAATTTATTTCATTAATACAGTATTTGGGTAGTGTGCAAAGCTGTCAGAAAAATGGTAACTCCTGGGTACGAAATGCCCACATCAGCCTTCTACCCTGATACAAAATCATGTCAATGTTGTTGTCAAGCAGTTTGTGGAATAGGGTGTTATACATGTATTTAAGGTACATTTTTATGTACTTAACAGGTGGTAGAAAAATAGTTTGAAAAATGAAAACTTTTTGAAACTGAAATAGTTAATTGCTAGGAAAAGGGAACTTGATATTTTTCTGATAGCATTAAACAGGAAAAACGCTCCTGTTTTAGAAGGAGAACTTCAATGAGTGAAATTTTTGTAGCAGACCAAAGATATTGAAGTGCTGTTATCATTGCAGATAGACTTTAAAGTTTGGCAACATGATTTGTCTCTTACTATAGGTACATGGAGATGTCTCTGTGCACCTGTATATTGTGTAGTAAACTTTTAGCTACAGATTTGTTGGTTGGCCTTTGAATTTGTCTTTCTTGAAAGAGATACCAATATAAGTATGTTTTCCAATTGTTTTCGGTATATATTTTGTACTAATATCCATCATACAAACAGGGGTTAGAAAACAAAAATTCTTCACTGAATATATTACAAAAAGCAATAACAGAGAAGATAGGAAGAATACCCTTTATCAGCCTGTTTTGTCTTAATTTTAGTGAGATTGATGAAAATATAAATTGCAATTGAGTCTGTTCAGTTGTCCAATTTTCCTAGATGTTGTATTAGTTTGCTCTTTCATTAAAAATGGAGAAAAAACACTACATAAACAATTGTCCCTTTGTTTGAAGGTTCAAGCACAAGTGCGACATGCGAAACTCAACTTTGACAAACTGAAGACTGATGTCTGTCAAAAAGTGGATCTTTTGGGAGCGAGCAGATGCAACCTCCTTTCTCATGTGTTAACAACATATCAGGTATCCAAGGAAAATGTTGACCTCTGAAAGAATGTTTTCCTGTTAATGTGGTTTTTTAAGAGGTTACCATGGCAATATTCAACTGTAAGAATATGTAACTAGTATTGGAGGGAAGATGTGAAATTTGCACTGAAAACAGATTTGTTTTAACATTGGCACTGAAATTTTACCCTGCCTTACAGACAACACTGCTTCATTTTTGGGAAAAAACTTCACACACGATGGCAGCCATCCATGAAAGTTTCAAAGGTTATCAGCCATATGAATTCACTATGTTAAAGGTAAGGAATAGATAGATATATATGTTTGCCCAGTGATAACCAGTAAGAGACCATACAAGGATATAGAAAGCACATGTTGATATTTTTCCCTTATATTTTCTGACACTTTTAGGTTTTCTGTTTAATGTCCTTCTGACTAGTAGGATCAAAAACTGTATGCATAGTGCAGCGACTAAGGAATATTTCAAAGGAAGACATTATTAAAGGCTGTGGGATTGTGTGGGATTATTCATCTAGTAGAATTAGGGATTTATGTTGCTCTCCAAAATCTCAGGAGTGAATTAATACTAACTATGTTGCCTTTGCATCTGTTTTTCACACTCTTTAAGAACACCTTTTTTGGACTGAATATGAGTAAGTGGATGCTTAGGGTTCCCCCATCTGTACTCACTTTTTAACCCTTTACTGGGAATTGCTGTTTTGTAGTCCTGTTTTGTAGACTAGTGGTATTTGCTGATCCTTTGTAAACTTTCAGTATGGCATATATGCAATATCTGACTGAAATCTGAGTTCAGAGTTTTGCCAAATATCTAAAAATAATCACTAAGCATTGTGTGTTTTCCTGGTCATGTTTTCCCTGCATATGAAGCTGCTCTATGTGTTGCAATCTGAGACTCAGTAGAGGAATGGGAAAACAGTGAAAAACTTCATGAACCTACCAGTTATCCTCATAGACGTTTTTGTCCTGGGGTTATTTTGGGCTATGCAATAACTGCTTGCTTGGTTACTATTTGCATGGGAGAAAAATAATGTGTGTGATGGAGGTCTGATAGAAGGGTTGCCATGGGTAGGAGAGTGAGGAATGAACAGCATGCAGCAAAAGCCACTCTTTGGAGAGACAACCCAGTTTGAAAATGATTACAAGTCATAGCCTCAGTCCATTAAATCCTTGTGCATATGTCAAGTGGAAGTTGGGCTGCATTATGCCTTAGAGCCTATGGCTACCCCTGAGCTCCTGGAAAAGAAGCACCTGCAGGTGTATAAGGTGTAATTCACCCCAGACTACCAAACTGGTCTGTACATGACTATGCCATATTTAAAGATGTTTTCTATAATGTGGGATGTGACAGAGCAGTTTCTAAACTTTGCATAAAGAGCTTGTGGAGACTGTTACTTCTGCAGCTTGAAACATCACAGCAGACCAAACAAACAAGTTTCAGGCTCAATCTTTTCCTGACTGAGGAGGTTTATAAACTGTTTCATCTTACCCAGCCTCTGAAGAATCCTGTCTTGCAGGAGAAATCCTCATTTGTTATGAAGGTAACATAACTTTAAGCCTCTTTCTTTCATAGTCTGCATCATGGAAGATGAGTTTTAGTCAGTTTACAGTCAAATTTCAGCAGGAGACAGTTGGGCATAGCTGTCTTGACATTGGTAGTAATTGTCTTCAGACTCACCAGTTAAACTCCAAACCAGGGAAGAAAGTCCCCTTTACTTTCCCCCTCCCTGGGCTTAGCTTGGCCAGAGTTCTGCTCAGGAGCCTGGGCACCGTGCTGGTGGGCTCTTTGCTTACCTTCCCGATGTTAAAAGGTGTATGAGGATGTTTTTATCTTTGCTTTGATCCAAAACAACTTCAGTCTAGTTTGTGTGGGTAGCCTGTATTGTTGCTAGGTAGTTATTCTTCATGCTCTTTTGTATGTAAAAATTTGTTTATTTGAACAACACATAGGATGTTTCAAGACATATAGTAACATTTGGACACGTTGGAGAGAAACTGGGAGAGAAAATGCACCTGTTTTGGTGTACCCTTGTGATGGAGGATGAGAGATATTTGGGGATGCTTTGTACTTTTTGAACTTCCTCCTGTGAAACATTTCACTATGATTTAAATTTGAAATTAGATTGGGAATCTGTGATAAAGAAATACCATCTATATTGAACCTACGCGTGTAACAAGTACTCTCTTGAAGCAAAAAGTAACTGTAAAAATGGTTGTGAATATTGTAGTGTGTTTAGGACGCAGCCTAACTTTATGAGAATCTTAACCAATTATATTGCTCACCTCCTACACTGAAAAGATGTGATTTCCTGTATTTGCACTGATATGTATACTGATAAATGATGCTAATCAGGAGATAGTTTAAAACTATAGGATTTCATATAATTCTGTGCTTTCAGAAAACAGCTGCTTGGGAGTAAGACTGTGTTACTGGCTTTTAGTACCAGGGTTTTTTTCTTTCAGTCTCTAGAGTTATTTTCTATACCAAAGTTTTCTCCACGATCTCTTGTCCCCCAGCTATTAGTTTCTGATTGTTTACATTAAGTGTTTGCTAAGATGATTAAATCAAAATCTGGTGATTGCATCAGGTGAGGTTGTGTTGCCTAAGAGAATAGATGTCTGCTGCTAACTTCAGATGCATTACTAGGCTCAGGGAGCTCTGCTTGTCACTTCGGAAGGGTGTGGTGAGTCCCATCTCACCTCTGCTAAACCTGGGTGCGGAATAACAATAGGTGATTATGGTTAGGGAACTGATCCCTACCAGTCATATCATATGTTCATGACAGAGTAACTATATATTAAAGAGGAGCTGCAAACTAATTTTACGTTGAGATTGTGTGGTATTATTTTTTAATGAAGTATAGTAAATAGCTATAGCTGATCTAAGGTAGTGTAGTTGCTGATGGAGAAACTTCTGGGTTAAAACTGTACCCAGTGAAGATGCCATGTCCGTTGTTGACTTTATGCATTAAAATATATAATCAGAATATATAATGGCTTAAAATACACATAAAATATTTCAGTGTGCACATTTCTACATTTAATTGGAAGTTACTTCTTTTAGACTATTTTTCCCTGCCTTATACCATAAAAGGGATCTTTCTTAAATGAAAATTTTGATGCTTGTAAATAATTTTTGTCTTTTATGATTCCATAAAAGACAAAATCTTGCTCATACAAATTAAACTGAATTAAACTAAGCATACATGAATGTAGGGTTACTGTTTTGCTTTAAAACAAGAAATTAATACAAGTTAATATTTGACTTAGATGTAGATTTTCTTACTGAAAAATTAAGAGATGCTATATACTAGAAAATTGCTGGTTGTATTTTGTAGTATAAATATATATTCGTGTACCAGGTTTACCTCAGGAAAGAGACTCTGAAATGCCTCTTGGGATTGTTTCTGGAAAGAAAACACTGTCTTTAGAGATGTTTGCCAAACTCCCTTAATGAAAAGCAGCCCATTTGTTTTCTTTGCTTCAGGGTATATGCAGAGAGCAGTGTAATTGTGCTATTGCAGCTGTATTTCCTAACTCCGAGTTTTATGCTTGATGAAAGATGATTATTAATGTGCTAACAACTCTATGTATAGTGATGTAAAAGTATCTGTTACTGTATCCATCGCTTTAATATTACAGATGATGGGCTGCTGTTTTGGTAAAGCCTTTAAGGTTCCATTGCCTTGAAATTAACATATATCAAATGAATTCAAGTTTATTTCAGGGGCTACTTTTCATGAATAATACCTCTTTCTAGTTTCTGTTACCATTTATTTGCCTTAGTTACTTAAAGAATAATTAGTTGCATTTTTTACATTTAAATGCTAGAATACCAAACTTCCTGAGGGGTTTTTATTAGCCTAGAAATAATAATAACCTTGGTAAGGGAGACAAAAGGCATAAATCTCAATGCATCTGTTTATTTCTGTAAAGTGGCATACTGCTGCTTGAGCTCCTTACGTGGAGTACTCCTTTGGAGTACTCTGTCCAAACAGATATTGCAACTACTGTTGCCTTCTGCTGACCTCTGCTGTAGTCTGGTATCCTCTCTTGTTTCTGTTTGTCACACCATGACTTTACTCATAGACAAGTTTGCGTATGATTTTGTATCTCTAAGGGTTTTGGGGAGGTGTGGTATTTCTTTTCTTGATTAATGTCTCGGAGGAAATTCTGAGACAACCTGCTCTTCCTCTTCAGCTCTCCCCCCAAATGAAATACATTTGAGTTTTTGTCTCCTCAGTGATGTTGCACTTCTTCATAAATGTTGTGACATCTTGGGATGGCACGTCCTGAAACTGCCCTTAGCTGTGTTGCTTTGATTCTTTCTCAGTCAAGAAGTGCATTAGTTGTCCAAGGCTCTTGGGAAGAGCTGTGGGTGAGCTGAATGCAATGTCAACACTGGGGATTTAACTGCGGAGGGCAGGTTTTGTGTGCAGTCCAGATGATCTTGGCTTGACTTGAAAGCAGCCCAGATGCAGGTGAAGGAATTCGGTGAGTGAGTAGCAGACAGAAATGGAGCCTGAGCTGGAACCAGAGTTAACTCTACAGTGGAGGAATCCCTTGTTGGCTTGGATACTTACTCTGAGTACTGGGAGCAGGTGAAATATCACTGGGTGACTTTCGGTGTTAGAGATGGACACATCAGGCAGAATGAATGACTCTGAACTTGCTCTGGTAGTGTGTATGGTCTTACTCTGATTTTTGCAGTAAAAGAGAGATTAAAGAAGCTAGGAAGATAGGTTTCTAAATATGCAAGGATCCTACTTTAAGCCACATACCTGGTGTAGCTCACAACAAATTCTGTGCTAGTCCCCGTGAGCAGCCAGGAGAGTGCTGTGAAGTTACACATCTGTGTGCTCTGAGCAACCAAGGCAGAGGTACATCCAACTGAGATGTGCTTGCTTTGCTCTGAACTCTGTGTTGTCATAACTCTGTTAATTCACTACACTTTCTAGGTGGTGGAACTTCTTCCTTTTTTTTCTAATGTAACCTGACACAATTAAGAGAATATCATGGTTTCATTTCTATGCCTGCTGAGAATAGTGATCACATTGCTGTGGGTTCATGTTTAGAAAATGGTTGACATTGGCTTTTTAACGTTCCGTTTCATTTCGTACCCATTCTCTAGCTTTTTAAAATCTTTTTGAAAAGATACCTCAGTTTGTAGTGCACCTCAGGATGCAGAGTAGAGGGAGGCAGGGGTGAGGAAAAAAAATTCATTATTTGCTATCTGATTTTGAGGGAATATTGTCGGAATAAAATTTTTACATGGAATTATTGCATCAAAATACAGCTGCTTATTTTTAACAATTTTTATCATAATCGCCATTGAAACCAAAGCTGTATTTCCGACCTATGTTTATTTTTCTAATACAGGAAATAGTAACTGCCATTATTGTCATGCTGCTTCCTTCCCAAGGTACTTGTGAGCTCCATTTCTATATGCTGTTTCCGTGATTTGCTACCAGTCCTTTAAATATGGATTTCCTGAAACACTGACAAAGGAAACTTCATAAAATATAGGTCCTTAAAGAAGGATGCTTATTTCCCTGTGTATTTTTGGTGAATATGCAGAAGACTTTACTTCTAATAATTTTCTTTAACTTGTGTAATTAGGCAGCGGTTAAAGTAGTTCTGGTTTTTGTCCAAAACCTTTACAACCCTTTTGGAGCAGGCTCTGAGGTGCTATATTTGGTAGGAGGCAGAGCACCACAAACTGTTTCACCATCACCTCCTGATTCAGTGGACTGTGTGTCCTGTTGAGAAGACGTCCAGGGTGGTTCAAGTGCCCAAAGCAGCACAGTCCCCATAATGTAAAGCTGCTTTCTTTCTCTACACTGCACTTTTGTGCAAGTGTAGTGGATATTTGTATGTTCTTGAACTGTAGTCCAGGTCTTCTTAGAGTCAAGCAAATAATTCCTGTCAATTTTAATAGCATGAGAAGTGCATCAATACCCAGTACCAACGCAGGTAAAGGGTGACATTCATTCATAGGTTACCTAGCTGAGCTGGCTGGTGTCGTTATTCAGCATCCAAGAAGTACGCCTACAAGGGGTTCTGGTTAACACTGTTACAGTGTGAAAAAGAAGTGGCAACCACAGAATAAGGTTAATTTCTTTAAGGCCTTTTTTTATTATTGCTGCCTTTGTGACCTTCATCTTTTGACCACGTCTGTGGTGCTGAGGGTGTTTATGACAAATTAATTAGCAGTTCTAGGTAGAATTATCGTACTGAGAGGGGGGAAAAAAAAACAACTGCAGTACATGACAGATCTGTAAGTTTAGTTTCTAAAATACTGAAGTGTAGACTCCTCATACAGACAAGTACTGAACCAAGCAGAAACTGGAATGGTCCTTCTTGGGACTCCTCTGTCCTGGTTAACAGGGCAGTGCAAACAAGACCTGCAGCGTGTCTGGGAATGCTTTTCTTGTGACAAATGAGCTGGGCTCTCTAACTTTTATTCAATCAATTAGGCCGTGGTTTTTTGTTTTACTTTTCTCATGAAACACGTTAATGCTTTGTTCAAATTCCAGACACAAAACTACTACATTTTTGTGGTTTTTAGGTTCTGTGCAGAGGGTGACTTCTCTGTTTTACCCTTATCTTTTTGGGGAGGGCATGAAGAGAAGCTGGGGTGAGATGCACTACTGTGACTATCAGAGCAACATTAATAAATTTAATTACAAATGGTCAAGACTATTCACATGTAACGTGGTTTTATTTTTCAGAAACCACGTTGGACTTTAGAAAGAGGAAATTGTTTTCGCCTTCACAACAAAATCATTTGATAGAGATAGAAATACTTACATTGCTAACATCTGCTATTACTTAATTACTGTGTTCCTTTATTTAATTTTTCAGACAGAATTCCTAATTGATGCATGGCAATGACAACCGATAGTATATTTATCACTTCAAAGAGTCAGTCTATAATGCTTGTGTTGGCCTGTTCACGTCTCCAAATTTTGGTTATAAAAATGCTGACCATGAAACTGCACATCATTATCTTGTAGCACAGCCCTTCAGATTGCAAAGGGACAGTAGGGTTTCGTAATACCACACCTGGCCTTTGTCAAACTATCATCCAAGATTTTAACCCTTGTTTTCAGATTCAGGATACAAGAAGTATCTTCCCACTACCACTGCAGTTGCCAAGTTTGTGTGAATAGTTGTGGAGGGAGAAAAAGAGAATAAATAAGGAAGAAGCAGTATATGGTGAACAAAGAGATGTAAAGAATTCTTTTTTCTCATCTTAAAACAAAAAAGGAAAAGAAGGAGGAAAAAAATAACCAAACCTCCAAAACAGCAAAGAAACATGCCACCTGTGCCTGCTTTGCACATAGTATAGATAGATTTACTTGGAAATATTGGAAATATTTACTTAGAAATATTCATTTAGAAATATTAGAAACAGAACATGAGTATAGAAGTTGCCAAGTGTCACCTTCTTATATAAAGTGTGTTCATAGACTCAGTTTGAATGAGTATCTTCTGACAATTTTAATTTTGCTTGTTTGAGTCAGATATAGTTTTGATATAGTGCAAAACCATTCTTGCTTGAGTTCTGTTGGTTCTAGACTCAGGTTTGGTCTTAAATGACACACTTCAGCTTCCCTGATTCTAATTTGTTTTCTTCTTTACATTTATATTATGGTTGTGATCTAGAGCTTGCAAGATCCTATGAATAAACTAACAGAAAAAGCAGAAAAGGAGGACCTGCAGAGTGAGAGCACCAATTCAGTGGAAGATCAGCAGAGTCAGTAAGTCACATGTCCTATATATCAAAATAATAACTATTTTTGTCTATAATCTGCTTCCTGGTTGCTAAAATCACCAAACATAAGTAGAGATACAGACACAGCTAGTCTAATTCTACTGGTTACCTCAACAGAAAAATTCCTGAAATGTTGTAATGTGTACATGAAAACTAATAAACTTTATGGTGAAATTAAAGAGCTTTAAAAAGGCCCATAAAACCTTTACGTGGTTTTCATCTTTCGTAGTCCTCTTTTTATTTTTTTTTCAGCTTTTGTTCATTTTTTCTTTATTAAAAGAAATGGTAAACAGCTATACACGGGAGAAGATATATGAGCACTGTACTTCTCCTTTTAGCAGCATCTCCTTTCACCTGGGAGTAGGATATAGATTACTGATTGCTCCGAGCAGCGATTAGTTTTTGTAATGTATACAGCATTAGTTAGTAATCCAATGAAGCAGTAGGTACTTAGTATAAAGTACATCTAAATGAGCTGATGCTGTCAAGTTTTGAGTTACCTGTAGCTCTGAGCTTAGAGAGACTTATGAATGGACTGCTGTGGGGAGAGGAGAACAGGAGAAAGAGATGCGATCCCTCCCCTACCTGACCGTCAGGATTCGGTTGCCAGGAGATGCAATGTTGATATAATCCTGCTGCCACCTGTTGTTTTGACTATCCCTGCTTAAATGAAGCACCCAGCAAAGGATCAGTTGTCAAAAAGCAGAGAACAGCTTGACTGATTAGTGGATTTTGCTTGGCTATTTATAATAATGGATTTTTAAAGAGTTCAGGTTTTCTGTCTTTTTTCTGGTTTAGATTCAGAACCGCTGACCAATACCACTTTATAAATTGGTCAGATTTGGTGCTGTTGACATTAGAAAGGACTTGACCAAGTACCATTTGGCGGGTGGTTGTCTCCACAGCACTTACTTCCATCTGTTGCATCTCATGTGACAGTAATAAAGAGTTTAATAAATAGCTCTTTTCCTCAGTGCTGAATATAAAGTTCTAGAATGAATGTGTGATTTATGCAAGATGTGTGCGTTGGCACCTACCAGGAAATGCATCAGATGCCATGTCATGGTTGTACTTGTGTTTATTTATGGATTATATTTGTCCTTGTCTGGCATAAAACAGAGGGAAAAAATATGTCACCCTTTTGCTGTCTAAAACCAGAAACAAACATCTAAGATTCGAGAAGAATTACACAAAACAAAGCTTTTTAAATCCTCAAGAACTCTTCATTCACAGTAAAAATTCATTATTCTAGAATTTGGCCTGAATGTAATCTTCTTCTACCACAGGCCTACCCCCAAGAGCAAGGGAGGTGTCTCTTTCTGTCCTGTCACCAGAGGATAGGAGGAATGTGCCCACACAGCCCTTTTCACTGCCACATCAGCCTTGTGGCTGCTTCATTCCCTACTCCTTGAAAGGCTTTCCACGAAGTCATAGCTGTTAGAAAGGATGTATTCTTCATTGAAGAGATCACCTTTGTATAAGAATTGCATGTAAACTACACCTTTTTTTTTTCCTGTTGAGAGCTTTTTTCATCAATGCTGCTGATCTGTTATTTTAGAAATCTGCTGACATGGGACAAAACTCTCCTGGTGTTGATTTTTAATTAGTTGCTGTTAAAAAGAGAAGTGCAAAGTGGTTGGTTGCCATTTTGGGGGAGAAGCGGGGAGGGGGCTGGGGAACAGTTGCAGCTCCTTCCTGATAGTTATGAAAGACCAAGTGTGGAAAAACAGAATACACGATGCTTTTCATCAGAGAGGGAGTCAGACTGAAAATGGAAGCTGGTAGGTTCTGCTGGTTCAATCTAATTTTCATTTTCAACAGACTTCTGCCAATGAAACAATAAAAGGTAACAAACAGGCCAGCAAACGCAGGAGTCCATCTGTTGTTACTGTTTATTTGTTACTGATATGAATCTGTAATGATTTGACCAAAAAGAGGAAAATGTATTGTTATTTTAGTGCCTTAGAATTATTTTTCCAATTTTTTTCTTATTCTTTCAAATTAAGGTTGATTTCATTAGATGAGGAGAGCCATACCAAGGAATCAAACTATTCAGGTATTTTATTTCATGTTATCATAACTCCATAAGTGCTGTAACACTTTGATTTTTTGGTTTGATTTGGTTTATTTCCTGTATCAGCTTCACCCAGCAAATCCCTACAAATGCATGAAACCTAAGGCCAGGATAACCTGTTAAAACCAATCTCTTGCATGTTACATCCCACTGCATTTCATTCAGTCATTCTCAGATAGGTCAAATAGCTTGCGTTCCAAAGCGTAATTCTTACACGGGGCATGTACCCTTCAAGAAAGGGACCTGCAGGTCAGTAGGTGAGACAAGGCAGGTGTGCCACTTAGCTCACTAGTGTGTTCCAGTGATTAAACTGTACTCTGTGAAAAACTTGATGAATGCAGTGGAACTTCTGCCCAAAAGCCAGGCAAGATCACACTCAGCTGCTGCCAATGGCCTTATGGGTTGTTATTACCCAGTGACACAGCCGGGCTCCAGTTGGACATGCACTGTGAAAGAAAGGAGGGAATGGACACAAGTGACAGAAAGGGAAATTCTGAGTACATACTAAGAAACAAGTGCTTGCAGTGAGGGTGGTGAAGTGCTGGAAAAAGTGGGAATTTCATTGGTAGAAATCTTCAAGATGATCTAACTTTTTTCTACTAAATTAATGGAGAATAATTTTAATATATTATATGTTATCCTTCATTAAGATACTTAAAAGGTACTACATGAAAGTCAAGACTACTCTGAAATGTTTATTTCAATGGGTTGATTGTATTGATGTCTTGAAGTCATCATCTAATCTTTATTTTTGAAGTTTTTGTTTCCATTCCGCTTTACAACATCCCTTTTCAAATATGAAATATATAACTGGACAAGACATTTCTGGTGTTGTTCTCATCTGTCATGTTTCTAGAAGATAAAATCACATCCCTGTTTCTGTATCCAAGAAGGACATCCCATTTTGCTGCAACATTAAGTTCGAAGCTCATATCTGAATGCATTATTTACCAAGACTCAGTTCCTTTTAGTCACAGCTTTCCAGGATTCATTTGTCCTTTCTACAGCATGGCTTACATTCCTAGAGATGTAACTTATGACTTGGTGGTATTAAATTCTCCCAGCTCTGGCTACAGAAACAGAATGACTGGACTGACTGACCAGCTCTAATAGCCTGTCAGTTGTTTGCACATTTTTTTCAGGAGTGATTTTGTGTTTACTTCCAGATGACTGCTAAAGCCATTGACTAGCAATGGATAAAACAGTAAGCCTTGCAGATCTAAACTAGAAACACTTCTACTTTGGAATTATTTCTCCTAATAATGTGTTTTTGACGTCTGTTAGTTATCACATTCCTAATCCATTCAATATGTTCGTTATAGATGTTACACAGTGCTAACTTTTTTAGCTGGAAGGCTGTGCAGTGCAAAGTCAAGTTGTTTCTAAACAAATATCTTTACTGAAAAAAGCTCTTAGTTTTATTGAAGAATTAAATTAGCTGGGTTTTTTTCAGCTAGATCTGTTTTCCATAAAAACAACAGTAAATTATTATAGGAGCATTTATTATGCTCACGTTCTTTTGCTGAATCCCATACTGAATGGAATTACAGTAATGTTTTAACTGGGAGTAATGGTGATCTACCAGCCTGTAGTAACTCACAGTTACTTGAGTCACCCTGTTTAATTATGGTTGTTGTTTGGGTGGTTTTTTGTAATAAAGACACAATATTAGGACTTTTCCAGTGTTTTGAAGTTTCACCCATTTTGTGGTTAGTTAGATCAGATCTATCTTTGACAAGATATTTTAATATTCATGGATATAAAATCTGACATTTTCTTAGCAGATGTTTTCTAGAATCTCAGTTACTTACGGACTGTTAAATATTTCACCATAATATAAATACCTTGTTCTGTCTCTTTCTCCATCACCCCTAAAAGGAACTGAAGTGTTTTGAAATACTTCTAACTGGTCTTCTAAATTTTTCCATCTTCTACACTAGGAGGTGTGTGCCATTGCTAAGATTTTTTTTCTTAAACTACCCTGGAGCTTCTAAAGTCATACAGATGCAGTGCTTCCAGTGAGGGAGCTGTGTTGCTTCTTAGTTTTCCTCACCAACTACTTCTGCTTCATAACTTCCATTTTTTTTATCATTTGCTCTGCGTTTTCACTTACTATACTACAGACGCCTTTAAGATTGGCTTCGTCGTGTTTACCACTCAACTAGGGCAGGCTTTGAGCAACAGTTGTGTCTTCTTCATTACAGAATTGTGGCCATCCATATCCCACCTGTCATGAACTTCCTTTTTCTGATTTTCTTTTCCCCTCTGACAGACAATTTAGGTTTGGGGTTTTCCCCTTTAGCTTTGTGCATTGTGTTTTTATGAAAGCATCATGTGTATTTGTTCATGTGTTTTTATCCCTCTTCTGTCTATATCTACATAGAGTGTAATCAGATGTGCTCACAGGCTCTTAAATGACCTTTTGATTCTAGTGCTGGGAGCACATTTCTGTCCTAGCAAAGCCTTATGAAGATAGTATGATACAAATAGCAGCAAGCTGTTCTGTTTCATTTAGTTCTGAACACACCTTGAAGTTTCTCTTGGAAGGGATTGGCAATTCTCTTGAAAGGGTTTGGAATTCAATTTTTACTTCCCAATAGAGAATTATATTTCACCTTTCCAGCCTCTTGTGTGAGGCTTCTAGCAGATGGGCCTTCCAGTTCTGGCAGTACTGTGGCCAAACCCTTCCTTTGCCTTTAGAGCTACAGACTTAGTTGTCTAGGAGCTAGATTTCCTTAACAGTTAATAAGGGAGAGAAAGGCATATTCAGCAGTAGCTCATCCCTCTTGTTTTGCTATGTCTTTAATGGGATTAATCACCCGAGGGGGATATCTTTCTCTTCATTGATAAACAGAATCTAGATGATTGTTTTGACTCCATGTCTAAGAAACTTGCTGAGAATTCAAGTGGTGTTTTGTCACATCTAATAGCCTATAACTCTCAGCTCTACATTTTACTCCCTAATGGTCTTAGTCCATTTATTTCCCTGCAGAGGAGGTGCTGTTGCTTATTGCCTGGCTTGGGTGAAGACTCCTTCTCCCTGTTCCCAGAGTTGGTGTCATGAGGACAAACACATTGTAAGGAAGGCAGTTTTGAGAGTGACAAGGTCCTGGCACTTTTGTGCACTCTCCTGGCCTAGGTATAAGCTGCTAAAATAAATTTCTCCGTTTCTGGAGGACAGGAGAGACCTGTCCAATTATTGCAGTTGCCTCAGTTGGGTGCACTCATCCTGGAGAAGGTAGTGTAGCAGGCATGGACTCAAAGGAAGATCTCCCTCAGGTTGTTATTCAGAAATTTGCCTCACTTTGAAATGCTTGTACCTTGGATCTTTCATTCATTGTGACCAGGCTCATTTTAAACATGATTCATTTAAAACATGAATCCCAACAACCACTGCATGTTGATCTTAGAGTGAAGTTGTTTATAAGCATGGTCTCCTGCCCAGTGCAATTTGACGTGTTTATGGATCTTGATTACAGCTGATGATGGCAAGGATGTCATCTCCACGTTACAAGGACATTGTAACCACGAGCAGAACTCAGGTGAAGAGACTTAAGAAAACTCTCTTTACATGTGTGCATAGTGATTGTCAGTGTGCTGCAGATCTTCCTTTGTTGCTTTTAATTTTTCTTTATTTGTTCTTTTTTTTTATTAGGTGCTATAGATGAATTATTAGACCTGCAACCTGAAGAAAATGGTATGATATGATTGTGCATGTCTGTTTCATCTGTTTCATTTGCTTTTCAATCATAGTCTCCCAAGTATACTTTTAATCTTAGATCTTAATTTCTTTCACAATCTGAAAGGTTGAATGAAATTATTCAGCTGTAGTGTTTAAGTGGTGCTAAAGGAGACCCAGCAGAGGCACTGTTCTTGATGTTACAATATGAAGTAAACCTTATTGGGGATAAAATGTTTATACCAGGTAATTCAAGATTAGGTAGACTGCACTATATCCTGTTTGCCCAACTGAAGTAGGTTCCAATGTAAACCTTACTCCTCCTATAACATATAACAAATTTTTCATTTTGGTTCTTTAGTGGTTGTGCTACAACCCTTGGCAATACACTAGTAACCACAAGATTTTGTGTTAGAAATGTACATATCAGAAACAAATGATCTCATCTTCTTAAAACCGTGTAAGAACTGGTGACTTCTTTCAGACAGAGAGTTAATTAAATCCACTGTCCTTATACTTCTGTGAGATCCATGGTAGCTCAAGGGGATGTGCTGTTTTACCTGATAACATGTGAAATATTGGGTTAAAGTTTTATAAGTTTTCAGAAGAAGTCAGAGTGTTGTGTATAAGTTTTCAATTGATTTTCACTCATATATCTCAGAAGAATGAGTAGAAAAACCTTCAACAACAAAAACAACTGTGGCAACTCAAAAAGCAAATGAAGGAAAGAAAAAAATGCCTTTGTGTGGTTTAGTCAGTCAGACCAAGAGCATTTGGGTTATTTAAAACACTGTCTTCATGGCAGGCAAGGACATTTGCAAACACCTTGACTTTGTATTTGCCACGGGCAGTATCTTGCACTAGGGGGATATTATCTATGTGGGGAATCACCCATGAGGGCAGGCACCAGGGAATTTTCTCAGCTGTCTGCAGAAGCAGCCCTAATCTGTGGATAGATAAAGTAACAATGACTTCTTTTCTGTGGTTAATAAAAAAGGTCGGTGCATGTCTGATAGTGGCATTTTTTTTCTTTTGGTTTTCTTCTTACTCAGTTCCATTCCTTGTTGGGCCTTCCTAGTAAAGATACAGATAATACGTACAATTACTGCTCATACAACCTTAGCTGTGCCACTCAGAACACTTTTTTTCTTTACCTAAACAGTTAAATTGATACAAAAACTGCTGGGGGGTGTCTGCATCAGCTAAGGATGGCTATGGCACTATTAAAATATCAGCCATTTGCCCTAATTTTACACACCAGCTAGCTTTAGGCTAATGAATATTGTATTATTTTAAGTGAAGCAGTATAGTGAGAGGTACACTTTCATGTGTGTTTCAGAAAGTCTTTATCATGTGTTGCTGATCATGTATTGTTGTAAATATTTTTAGTTTCTCTTCCCCTTTTTTTTAATAGCAGCAAAATGAGGTATGTTTACAAAGGAATTATGAGCATTGCTAGAGGCTTGTTCAAACAACTACAAAAAGAATATAGTCACATTGTTCTTTCAGTGTTTTATTGGAAGGTTTGGATTTTTTCATGGGCATTTATAAGGTCGGGGCAGCATGTGCAGACAGAAAAAAGGATTTTGACTGAAAATGTGCAGTGAAAACAGAAACAGGAAAAGAAGTAATAGAAGATTTACGGGTAAAGTGAGAAAGTCCATATCATTCTAGTAATCTAGCAGAGATACCACATGAGTAATATCTTGGTAAGCAAGAATGGTTTCTAGTTCACCTTTATTGCGAACAAGAGTAAAACTTGCTGCTGCTGCTGCTTACTCAGGTCAGCCTGAGCACACCCTATCCTGCCCTGCCACGGGTGCATGGTGCCCACAGGAAGATCAGGAAGATTGCTGAGCCACAAAATGTGTCACTCAGATTTCTGGTGGTCGTACACCCTGCAGCAAGACCTGACTGCTATTCACACGTAAAGCTTTATCTTGTACTTGCTCCTGAAGTCAAGATGGGGCTCCTGCAATGATTCCCCAGAAAAAGCAGAGCTTTGCTCTGAGCTCTGCTGCTGCATTTGTTCCGTTCAGGGCACTTGTGGTTATGTGTGGTGTTGGTGCTGTGTCATAGCAGATCTGCTACAAATGCTGCTCCCTTTGCATCTCCCCCTGCAAGTTCTTGAAGGGGCTTCCTGAAAACAGCTTTGAGATGGTGATGCCCCATAGAGTTCTGAAGGGCCTTTGACATAACAGGTGTATTTCTGCTATGGGAGGATTTACCCCTCTGTCTTACCTGCTGAGTAACTTGGGGGAATTGGAGGTACTTGGACAATGTTAGTAATCTTTGCTCTTTATCTGATGATGGGAAAACAGCCTGAAAATTCGTAAGAACAAATTGTTTTCTGTGATATTTTAGTTATAGTCTAGTGGGAACATCAGGAGAATTGACGTGTTTCTAATGTTTCTATTTCTAATTTTTAGGCCTTGTCAGGGTGTACAGAGGTATATTAAAATGTGAGTTAGAAAGGAGCTGAATCTCACAGCTGACTTCAGTAATGAATAAAATAATTCTATTGTGTGTTGGTTTATTTGTTTCTTTGTACGTAGGTGTGTGTGCTGACGCATGAGCCTATTTTAAAACACAGTTTTGTGCTTTTTTTCCTCGTCTGACTCAACTTCAACCATTTCATTATAAATTATTACAGCTATTACCAGGAAACTTTGCTGAGGAGGCTGTTGAGTTTCAGTAAAATGGCCTGTTGCAACCACTTTGCTACTGTCAATCTTTTATCCCACCCCAAAAGGGTTAAAAGCATCTTTTTAAGCTGATTGCAAATTGGAGAGTTTGGCTGATCTACCCGAACTTTGGAAAACTGAAGTTGTTTCTGTGCCTTACCACAAGTTTGAAACAATCACAATCAAGAAAAACTGATCTGGATTTCAGTAATGTAACATTATCAGCCTTGTTAACCACCATTTTTGTGATCTGCAGACTTCCACAGTGGAGCTCCAAATGTTTCCAAGTAAAATAACACTTGGGGGTCCTTGGTAGTTCTTTAACTCTCAAAATATTTTGGAAAGGGATTATGATCCTGGTTACCAGTTTCATGTATTTTATATAACTATTTAACATTTCTAAAATAGGAGAAAAATGTTTTTAAGGAGTAATGGCTCAAGTGATCTAAGAGTTTCTTCAGCTGCAGTTCTGGTGCTGGAAAAACTAGCACAGGGAATCAGAAGGAAAGCGAGCCCCAATTCTTTCTCAGCAGCTTATGAGAAGAAAAAAAAATACTACAGACTCAATCAGTGTAGAAGTCTAACTCTGATAGACTAACCTTTTGTCATGGGGAAATACCCCAATAATTCAAGCATTGGTCTGAAGGTCATAAGGATGATCTTAAATTCTCACAAGATTCTAGAATAATCCCCAAGTCTTACTTTTTTTCAGTTTATACCAATCTGGTTTTTTTGAGAGTTTCATATAATGTTTCAAGAAGCAACATAGAAGTAATCTTTTCCAATGATCTAAATATTAGACTGTGTAATGATTTTGGTGTGTTTAATAGATTTTTAAGCATACTTGTAGGTTTATTTCTAATGAGAAGTGAGTCTTAACAGCAGGGAGGTTATCTAAGATAATCAAAGAATTATTTGTTGCATCAGGTATAAACCTAGATGTCCAAGAGAACTGAGTCTAAAAGAGAAAATAAATATTCATGCAAAAATATTCCATCTCACTTAAAATACAAACCTAGACTGGCTATTTTTAAAATGTTCCTTCTTTACTTTGTGTAAAAAAAAAAATATTTATCTTGACTCTCTTGTTCTGTGACAGCTTCAAAGGAAAAGTTTGTGAGATCCTTGGAGCCAGAACCTGGTGATAAGGATGACATGGTATTACTGAATGAGATCCTCAACGCTTCCTCCCTGGATGAGGGGGAATTCAGCAAAGAGTGGACAGCTGTTTTTGGACAGGCTGCTGATCTCACCATGAACTCTTCTGCTAGAGATGGGGAGAACACTTCATTGTCTGCAGTACCAGCACCGTCAGGCTACTTGCCCTCACAGCTGCTAGACCAAAACATGAATGACTTGCAGTCATCCTTACATGGTGAGAGCTCATCTTGTTCTGTCAGTATGCTGGGGTTAGGGTTTAGAGAATGGTTTTCTGGAATGTAGAAGTGTGGTGAAAGTTTATATTGTGCCATGGCTACAGAAGCCCTGAAATTAAAGCAGAGTATGGCCTGGAGAAAAAACATGTGAGTAACTTATTTGTTTTTCCAGCCCTTCTCTTCAGTGTTTGAGAATGAAGTACCCAAAACCTAATGTCAAGATTACTGTCTTTTCATCGAGCTTCTTGAAATGTTCTGTAGACCTTCGAGATAATTTTTTTTCCTGAAACAGAAAATATGTTTGAGTGGATTTTACTGATTTTATCGTAACTGCTGTCTCTGTTAAGGAGCCAAGGAACCAAAAATAGTTTCGGTATTTTGTCTGGGGATACTATTTTTAAACAATGTAGTGCAAGTCAGTTGCTTTTTTTTTCCCCCCCAAGCATCCTATACCATTACATGTAGGGATATGGGTCAGGTAGAATGGGTTGTCTCATCCTAGCAGCCATATAGGTGTGTTTCTCTTGCAGGCTGGTTACTAATGCAGCTCTTTCTCTCCTCTTCCTTCTGTGCAGTTAAATCTTTTGGCTTTTCCAAGCTACTGCTGGGGGAAAGAAAAGAGGGGAACTAGGGCAGAACTTCCCTGCTGCTGCTTTGGCCTTGAGGAAGGAAGGGAGGGAGGAAGGCAGGCTGGTGATAAACAGCCAGCAGCACCTACCTTTGTCCTCCTCACAGTCTGGCTGGATTTTTCATAGGGCTTTGCAAGCTGCAGGGAACCTTGCCTTTTTGGGCTCTGTCCCAAGTCGTTTAAATCCCATTTGGGAAAGAGCGGTATGGGAAAGAGCAGCAGGTTGATTCTATCCTGGAGACTATTTCTTGGAACCCATGCAACTGGAAGAGTCATACATGATGTAAAATGACCTGTGACATTTTGGCAGGAATAAGAAAGTCGGATTTACTTTATAATTGATACAGTTACTACCAGCACCCCTAGAGCAAGGTATCTGGGTTTATTGGCTTCAGCACTTAGATGAAAAATAGGGGAATGACATTTGTAATGATGCACGGGTTTAGATGTATTTTTATAAGGTACATGATTTTTAACCTAATTACTAAAAATAGCAACAGAAATATTTTGAGATTGATTTTTTTCCCACAGCTTTACATACTGTTAAATATATTTCACATTTCAGTGTAATTAAAATTTTTAAATGTAAATATATTTTTGAAGGAAAAATATTTTTTAGGTATAAACAGCAAGCAGGGTTGGGTACCTTTTCTGAGGTGGCTGTTAGCTCTCATTTGGACTGGCATTGGGTGCAGTGTTAGAGACTTTAGAATCAGAATTCAGGTATGTTGCATTCAAGGAACACTAGAAATGGAAAATCCATTCCAGTCAACATGGTATCCCAAAATCTTTTTGAGTAAAAAAAATAATAAATCCGTACTGAAAGGGTAAAAATATGTGGATGTTTTCAAATGGGTTTCCAAGGTTTTGGCAGAAGATTGTGGTAATTGATGTTCTAGCATTTAAAAAGTCAGGGTTAATAAGCTGAGTGATTGTATCTGAAAATAATCTTTCTAAGTTTTTTGTTTCTTGTTTTTTAACAGAAGATTAAATTTGGTCCATTTTATATCTTGTGAAAACTCATCTTTAATCTTAAACTACATTCCGTTTCACTTCACAACTTTTCTTTCATAATCTGACTTTATCATTAAATATGGGAAGAGAGACTTTTTTTTAAAATACTAACTGGAGTACAAGCATATCTAGACATACAAGTTGAAAATATTAGAATATGTGAATTATATTTTTACCGAGGACTTGTGATACATCTCCTACACTTCCCCCCCCCCAACAGGTAGGATTGCTTAATAATTATTCAGTGTGAGGTGCTACACTGTAGCCTCAATGTTGCATACTTCCTGTGTGAATTTGGCCTTAAGACCATAAAGATTCTTAAAACTCACATGCTTAACTTTTAAGCACATTAACTTTTCTATTAACTTCAGTGGGATTACTTACTTATTTTATGTTAAGCACACTCATAAATCTTTGGGGCTTTGTTTTCTCTCTGCCTCAGATCTTAATCTGTAAAACAGGCAAAATGCTATGCAGGTTATAAACTGTTAGGGTCAGGAATTCCCAGCTCAGAGTTTTCTCTGGCTGTATTTATAGGCAGGATCCAGCACAATGGGACTCTGAATTGCTATGGGGCTACCAGGTGCTGGTTTAAAATACATATAAATGTGTGTGTGTGTGTGTATATATATATAATAGAAACAAAGCATGCTCCCAACATATCTTTTAGATTCTCCTCCAGATACAACTCTGTAGTTCAGTTGCTTTTTTACTTTTTCAGAGGGAGCATTGGCTTTCTCTTTTCATGATGTTTATGGGCCTCATTTACTTACTCATTCATACCATTAAGGGCTCATCTTTATCTCCTTACGTGTGCATATATTCTAGTTGGTAAGAAAATGCACAGCTCACCATTTCCATTTCTAAATTTAATTGTTGCAATGTTTGTGAAGATGCTTGCTGAACAGCAAGCTGTTTGGTTTCCTTGCTGTCTTGGCAATAACCTTTTTTGTCTGGTCACGCAACAAAGCTATCCTGTGAACAGGCAAACCAAAAGAGGCTTAGGGCCAACAACTGCTTTCAGACTGATAGGTTGCGGTTTGGTTTTGAAAGGCAAAGTTGTTCTCTGTAGCTCACTAAAAACATAATTCATGAAAGTATTTAATGTGTCAGTCTTTCCCAGTACCTTCATAGATCAGTAATTTCATTATGAAAACATCCCACTTTTTCTGGAGAGTAGTTGGTTGGATTTTTTGTTGCAATTGTTACGATCTTTTTGTTTTTCTAAGTGGCTGTTGAGCTACCTGCATTTCATTAAACAGACAGCCAGGCCACAGCATCTCTCACGGATGTGCTGCCTCCCAGGCCTTAGCCCAGGGACTCAAAAGGAGGGAGGGCTCCAAAGGAGTTCACTGGTCTGAAGTGTTTCGCTCTTTGACGTGCTGAGCCTCACACCAGTGTAAAGGAACATCAGTGATGTCTCAGGGAGCCAATTCCTGATCTCACTGAAGTCACTGGGACTTGCACAGAAAGTTTCTGGCAGAGCTCCCATTCATTTCTATCAGATTAGCATTTGGCTCTACTTGTTTAAGCAGCTGACTTTACCTGTTCTCATTCATTGCCTTATCAAACACTTTCTTGCATGCATCTCCAAGCACACAAAAGCATTGCAGTCTACTGTAGTTGTGTATAATGTCCTCTGCCATTCTTGTTTGTAACACAAGCAGAGAAAATGCCTGGAAAAGTATGTCCTTCTGAAGAGGTAATGCCATGCTTTCCATTATTTATCTTTCAGATTTGCTTATTTGAAAGATTAAACTCTAAAACTTCACTTTCAGAGGGCATAGGCTGACTCACAAGCCTTTATCACCTTCATCTAGAGCAAATACATGTGAGCAGTCTGCATCCAGATTTTGAAGAAGCTTTTGGTTTGTTTCCTTAGAGATACAGAGGATGTTTGTGGCTTTAAATTTCCTTCCTAATTCATGTGATTTTACAGAAAAACTCTCCTTGCCTCTTTTTATGACACAGCTTGGGCTTTAGACCTTTTATAGGCAAGGTAAGATCAGAAAGTGATGAGAATAATCTACTGAGAGAGGCAGCATTGATGTGACTGATGTGGTTGTTGCATTACCTGTCAAGATGCTAGGTGCCAGTATCTGACAGGGTTCCCAAAAGTGCAGAAAGTAAGGGGAGGAAGGACAAAAAGAGTGAAAAAGGATGGGAGAGCATGAACTTGTAGAAAAAAGAGACTGAATAAGGAAATGGTAACTGGGTGCATAGAGAGCAAACAATATAGAGAGTTTGTGATACTGCCAAATTAGCTGGATAATTGACCAGGCCAAACTTAAAGGAGATATTAATTAAATTAGAAATACTATCTCCAGTCCTCTAAATGTAATAAAGGATATGAATTTAAATACCTTAAGTCAGGGACAAAAATAGTTTTGTTTTTTTCCTAATATGTTTCTGCAGTATACTACCCCTAGTTCACTTTACCAGCCTGTTCATCTGGCCTCATTAACTCTATTTATCATTACTCTTTTGTGGATATAGAATACACATGTAAAAATTGTTTCTCTTTTTCCTGCATAGTTGCTCTCTTCTTGCTGAGAAGATCCTTTCAAATAAAGAACAAAAAGAAATACTCCATTAAAATGTAGTTTTAAGTTAACTTGAAGTAATTAATCTTGTATTTAATTCTTCAGTGTATGGCAATAAATTAACTTTTTTTCAGAATTAATTCAAAATTAACTAAAAAATCTAAGGTCTCTAAATAAGGTTTTGTCTGGAACAGTGGATGAAATGAAAGTCTTTGGAACTTTAGAAGTAAAGAAAGGTGGAAAAAAAATGTTTATTATGTGTGGTATTTCCACCCAAATGTAAGTGATTCTTTTCCCTGTGGCTGCGTATGATTTGATTGCTGAACTGGCCTGTCTGTGAATGAGTATTAACTATGGTTCAATGCAAGAAACAAAAATCTTTTTTAGCCAGGTTAAAGGTTTGAATAGAGTATAGTTGCCTGAATCTGGAGATAATGAAAGTGATCTGTAGATACTCTCTTGTGAAGGATGTTGCTCCTCTGCAGTCTGACTGCTGACTTCATGTGTACAAGGACAGATATGAATGGCCGTAAACCTAATACTCTGCTCCGCTGTCTGATACTGCCAGACACTGGGGTGCTGGAGTTAACAAAGTCACTCCTCATGCTAATGCTGCTGTATTACTGAATTTTAGGATGGGCAGCCAGCAGTGTGAGCCCACCGTCAATACCACAGCCAGCACAGAAACCACACAGCCTGAATGTGAATGATGGCAAGACGCCTGTGAAAGGTGATATTCATGTATTTTTTTCAGTTACTTTGCTTTTCCTTTTTAGCTCTTGTATCTTGTATAGTCTCTTGCCTCCTCAGTTACTGTCATAACAAAACTTATTTTTGTAGTAACTACAGCTCAATCTTGTGCTCCCTGATTACTCTGTTTCACCTTAATTAGGTGTATGATATGTGTGTGTATGTATATTTGTGGTAGGCTTAGTGCTAATAGCATGTCAAAAGAGTAATTTACTATATAACAAAGGAGCTAAGGTACAGTTTCTTTTACCTACTTTAATTTTGAGTCACACAGAATAGCATCTGCATGCACTTTGTCTGAGCTAAACAATGTTCTGAAGCTCTAGGGTTTAGCATTGTGTCTAAAATACAGGCTACTGATAAGGCAGAAGAGCCCTAATTGCAAATTTTGTTGATAAACATACATCATATCAGCAGTCATCTGTTTAAAACTTAATTCAGTTGTTGCAACTGAGCCAAGGGTGCATAGTCCTGCCATCTACTGAGACAAAGCCCTGCTGATTTTTGACTACTATTTTCTGGATAAGTGAACCAGGAATATGTTGAATTCCGTTTCCAGTTTGTAGCCAATTTTGTGCATTCACATTTGATCAGAAGCAAAGTCAGAGATGTTTGGTGCAGAAGAAAGGGACCACATGTATTCCTTCCCCTGACATTTTTCAGCTCGGCAGAAAATAATAAAAGAGGGTTAAGGTGTTTTGGAAACTGTTTTGGAAATCAGTGTGATTACACAGCCACAGGACTGGCACCAGCAAAAGGAACAGCCTTCAGCTATTTGGAAGTCTGTGGTTCTGAAAGTGGCAGATACCAAAAGGAGTGTCATGCCAGGAAGCCTATTTTGTCTGTAAATTCTTTGTGTCACAAAGAAAGCTTTCCTGTGCCATTATGTCTGTGAGTGAAGAGCACATCTTATTCCACTATCAGTGTAATACATGTTGGGCATAGGGTCACAAAAACAAAGCAAGTGGAGATGTACCTTCTTCATAGCAGCCTAAGTTGTTTCTGCTTTAACCTGAACATCTGCCCGGTTGGAATAAGAACAGGCAGGAGACTTCTGTGAAATACATATGTCGATGTGGACACAGAGGTGAAAGAGTCCAGCTGCTGTTGGCTATATTCCCTATTCACATTTTGTCTATATCCATCAAAATAATAGTAGAAGCTGTACTGGGGCCTGGCCATCAAACATAACCCCTCTCTCTCTCTCTCCAGCCAATGCATTCCCATTAAAACTTCATTCCGGATGAGTAATGACCTTGTTGGTTGTATACAGGGAAGACAGAACGGTCACATGAATTGGATTTAGGCAAAGGAATTTAGTCCTGTAAGAGAGGTTGAAAGTAAAATTTGCCTTCACTTTCCTTTTGCTTGTTTGCAGGCATGCAGGGGCACACTCAAATACCTTCTGTGAAACAAAGCTAGACGGAGTGAGATTGTTTCTATTTCTAGTTAAAGTGTTCCTGTACTTATCAAGGCAGGAGCCATATAAAATACATAGCAGACATGTAAAAAGCTCATTCTTACTGCAGTTCTATATTCTGATAAAGATAGTGTTTTAAAATGCAATCACTCGTTCCGATTTTCTTGTCAGAAGTGCCCTTGGTAATAAATTAAACAATAGCATGGCATTTGTTTGACCTCAGTCAAACATTCAGTCAGTTTTGTTTTAAAATAGCTGACAAGTCTGTGCATTTCTTTTTTCTTTCTTTTTTCTTTTCCAGAATCTACAAAGAATCCTAAAGACTTGACTGCTTGGTTCAGTCTCTTTGCTGACCTTGACCCATTATCCAATCCTGATGCTGTTGGGAAAACTGATAAAGAACATGAATTGCTTAATGCATGAGTCAGCTGCCTCTGGTAACTCACATTCTTCCCTTCATCAACAATATTTTGGAGTTTAAAAATACTAAATGAAGTTTAGTATGCTGTTGTGAAACTATAAAGTATGTGCCATGACAATAAAACTAAAGGGAATGAATCCCCTTTTCTATAGGTACAGTTATTTGCTCGTTTTGTATAAAGAGTTCACATTTATTTTCTAGGTGGACTTACAAAAATGAGGTTAAGAATTAGGGCAGATTTCTTGCCAAATTAGATTATCTGCTGAAACACTGTCTTTGCCTGGGGTGATGTGGAGCTAACACCAGAGTGAAATACAAATTGCAAACCTATTTTTTTATAATGTTTCTTGAGTAAATTAAAAAAACAAATCATGTAACTGAAGAGGCTGCATGAGTCAAACATCTATCATGTATATAATATATCTATTACTGCTATGTTAAGATGTCAACTAATTTGTTTTGTTAGTACTCACAGTTGAAAAACCTGTGCTGGAGCTAATTATTGAAGACGTAAATTTGGGTCTGTGCAGCCATCGAAATTGTGCCCTTTCCAATCTAACTTATTTGACAAACTGCACTACATAAAGAGAAGTCATGCCCAGGAGGCTTCTTTTCTGAATTTTTTCTCCATTGCACGAACAGAATTTGCACCTGTTTGCAAAAGTCTCTTGGAACTGATGCTTTACCATGCCTTCAATCCATTTCTGTTTCTGTTCTGAGAATTCCTCATCCAATTTATTTCTGAAGCATGTGTTATTTTGAGCTTGTTGTGACATTAACTCTTTAATAAAATGATTTTGACAAAACCCACAACTTTATTCCCACTGGAATGCTGTTGTGCTGTTGAATTGATACATAACAAGCATCTGAAGATAAACATGACCAGTTTTTAGACAGTACCAAACTCTTTGTGTCTGAATAGTAATCTAGTAGGACAGTGAGAAAATTTTAACTCAATGTGGTGTCCCTTTGCTTCCCTACAACAGAAGGGGAAAAGGCTCATAGAATCATAAAGGTTGGAAACAGCCTCCAAGACCATTGAGTCCAACCTTGGAACAAACGGTTCCCCTTCCAACTAAATGACAGCACTCAGTGCCATGTCTGGTTGTCTTTGAACACTTCCAGGCATGGTGACTCCACCACCTTCCTGGGCAGCCCATTCCAATGCCTGACTACTCCTTCAGTGAAGATATTCTTCCAGATGTTCAACCTGGACAGCCCCTGGTGTACCCTGAGGATGTGTCAGTAGCCAGTTAAGAGCACAAGCTCTATGTACTGTATAGGACCTGCTTTACAATTTATCATATTCAGCCATTTTTAATTTGCTTGATTTTCCTTTTAGTTGGTGAAGCGTTTCACTACCAGTATCTGTCCACTCAGTTAATCCCTGCCTCGTGGTCTATTAGGTAACTAAGTACCTGAAAATAACGATATAAATGTACAAGTTCACTGAATTGGCCAACTTCCTGAGTGCAGCAGAACGTGGTTGGATGGCTGCACTGAGCAGCAGTAAGGTGCATTTGGTGCCTTCTATCTAAAAAGCCATGTGCTATCAGTGGATGCGAGGGTGGACTGACCAGAGGCCTTCGGGCTCAACCCTCAGCAAGTTTTAAACACCCCTGTTCAAACCTGTCATGTTCATTATCCCATCCCATAACCTGGAAGTGTCAGAGTACTTCAGTTGTTGCCAGAGAAGTTGTTCAGATGCTTAGCAGTGGATTTTCATGTCTAGTGGGAAAAGATGGCCTGATCTTCTCTTTGCACAGTACCCAGCCCAGCCGGGGCCCTGAGGCGCCTAAGACGTGGAATCTGAAGTCAGTGCCTTACTCTTTCTAGAGATAAAACTTGGTTCCTTCCACAACATTTGCTACTCTTTGGTCCTGGTAGCTCCTTGCTCAGTGAGCTGCCTTGTTCTGCACTCTGTGACTTTCTTGAGCATTAAGAGGGGACTGAACTCACGGCATGCAACTTTGGGCTGCAGTTCTGGCAGTAAATAAGACAGCTACTAAGGGGATTAACTGGGAAGTACCTAAGGTTTACACTGAGGTGCACTTACACGTAGAAGTGCTATTTTGTACTCATAACAGAGACTGTTTGCCCCAAATCCTCTTCATCCCAAGCTGTAATTATCTGCAATGCCAAAAATGTTAGTGTTAGGCGCTCAAGGGAGAGCCAGGCTGCTCTTCAGCCCAGCTGGGTTACCACAAAATCATTAAACAGATTCTTGCAACTTTAAGCAAGTCTGTGGTTGCTAAACTTGCTGTGGATTACATTTGTCTGGGTAGTTTCTAAAACACTTGTGGACAATCCACTCCAGCATTTTTTAGTAGCTGAAGCAGTTAGGTGAAAAGCAGAGAGGAGGCTGTATTGACATCAAAACAGCCAACTAACTGTTCCATAAGGCTCAAAAAATGTTTGTTTGTTTTTTAGGTCACAGATTATAGACTTCCAGGATTTAAAAAAAAGCCAAAACAAGCAAAACAAGGCACAAAAAACCAAGCTCCTGTCTTGACTGGGACAATTAAGAGCATTGCAGAGGTTCAACTAAAGATCTTCTGAATCCTCATCCTGTTTTTAGGTAGAAAAGCATCAGAATGATCATCCCTTTTACAGACGGCAAACCACAGCTGCAGGGTTTTTTCTTTTCCCTCGTCCTCCCACAAACTGCACTACCAAGTAGTTCATATTAAGCATTGAGTTCTTGTAATATGTAATTTTTGAAATTAATTTAAGCTTTGAATAATTTGCAATGCAATTTTTTCACACTTTCAAAGGAAAAAAAGAACAACAAAAAACAAGAAGCCACAGGTATTTAAAATGTAATTGATTTTGCTTAAAGAAAAGCAGTTGAAATCCCTGTGTACAATGCATTATCTTCATAAAGATTTATTGAAGTTGAAAACTAGAGCAGGAAAGCTACCATCCTGCAAATAGACATGGTTAAGGCAAAAAAATCTTAAGTACAGAGTTACAAACAATACCTCCCTACTACTAAGGAAGTGTCTGGCACGTGCTCCTTGGCAGCCTGGGCTATGGAGACCCTCCCAGGCCAGCACCACTGAGAGGATTGTGCTGTGCTTTCAGGCTCAGCAGTGCTTGGGACAACAGGGCAGTTCATCATCCTGGTAAAATTAGAGATTGATTTTTCTACACACATAATGTTCATCTTGATTTAATATGCTTCATTCCAGTTGCATATTCTGGTTGAGTAGTGGATTGTTTTAAAATAAAAACAGCTGCAGAACCCCTATGGCAGATGAAAACAGTGGCAATTGATTAACTGTCTTTATTGTGAAGTTTATTAAATTTGATGTAATTGATTCTGATGATTCAAGGTTTCTACAAAAAGCAGCTGCTTCAGAGGGGTTGGACTGTGAGCCTCGGCAATTGAAAAGCTCATAGAGAAAACTAGCAAGTAACTTTTTAAAGTAACTTTTCTGGCCTTCTTAAATGACTATGATTTATTCCAACAGAGTAGAATAGGACTCAGCTTGTTCCCTTCTGCTGTTTTCATATCCAACGTTGCATGGGCATGACACTGATGTACTTTGAAGCAGGACCAATTGGCCACAAGCAGCCACCTGCCTTCTCCCAACATCCTTTTAAATTCCCTGCAAACATCAGGGGCTGTACATGCTAGGAAAAAATGGGACCATCTGAGCAACAAGGTGACCAGCAAGCAGCTTTGCTGCAAGTGGAAATACAAGAAATGTCATGGCCTACAAGCCCTGACAGGATCTGAGCCTGGAAAGGCTCAGCAGCGTATGAGATTGATGTGAGGACACAGCACCCAGGTGCTGCCATCATGCTGCCATTTCCTGGGGCTTCCGTCAACTGCTATCTGCCACCTTCCATCACATCCCACTCTGACTGCCAGGGGATACTGGATGAGCACCGCCGGCGAATGAATGGTGGGTGTACTGCCCAGTTTTGCTGTTGAGAGTATGTGGGGTGGAACAGCCCCAGGGCAGAGGAGGGGCAGCTGGAAGGTCCTGTCTTCTCTCGGTGCTCAAGATGCTTGGATCTCATCATGCTGAGATGATCAGATCTCAGAGCAGCAGCAAGAATTAACATGGTAAAGGTGCAGCTGCTGGTATTGGGTCTCTCCTCACTTCTTCAAGCTCCCTTCCAAGCATTTATTGCAAATTCCCCTCTGGTTAGCCTACTTTTACAACTTCTGCTCCTTGTAAATGTCTTACTTTTAAACAAGCCACCCTATGGGGGAGGCAGGAAGCAGAGCAACCAGCAGGCTTGCCAACAGCCAAGCAGCAGAGGCGTTGCCTCAGCTGAGGAGCAGAAATGCTGAGATGGTCTAGCACCTCATTGGCCAACCAAGCACAACGGAGCTGCTGGAGCTGCCATCCCTCCTCTGCGTGTGCTCAGCCCAGCACAGTGCGCACACAGTGCACACACACAGAGCCTCTCCTGTGACAGTAAACAAGGGCACCGTGGCCAAACAGGCCCTGCAGGTCCAGCAAGTCTGGCCTTGGGTAACCATCCAGCCTCCAGCGCCAAGGTGGACTGGCCTTGCAGTCAATCAGACCATTACCTGGCTATTCATTAACAGTGCTCTCCCAAGCATAAAACTGGCTTTTCCCCTCAGTGACTAATTACAAACCAGTATAGCCCTCTCCTTAAGTCAGACAAGGTACTTGCCAGCACAGGAGCTCTCCCTGCTGGAGTGGGTGCAGAGGAGGGCCACTAAACCAGTCAAGAGGGCTGGAGCACCTCTCCTATGAAGAAAGGCTGATAGAGCTAGGGTTGTTCAGGCTGGGGTCCAGAAGTCTCTGGGGGAAGACTTTACTGTGAGGCTTTCTTTTCAATATATACCATTTGTAAGAAAGACTGAGACAGACTTTATCGGGGCCTAAGGACAAGAGGCAGGTTTTTAGCAGAAAGAGTGTAAGGTTTAGATTGCACATAAGAAAGAAATTTTTTGTAGTGAGACACTGGAACTGTTTGGCCAGGGAAGTGAGAGATGCCCCATCCCTGGAAACGTTCAAGGTGTGGTTCAATGGGAATACAAAGAACCTGATCTCAAAAAAAAAAAAATGTCCATGGCAGAGGGGTTAGACTAGAAGACCTTTAGAGGTCCCTGCCAACCCAAACCATTCTGTGAGTCTGTGACCAAGTGAGGAGGCTGCTGTTTGCCAGGCAGCAGTGTTCAGCTCCCATGAGCTGCATCAGATTTTAACTCTGTTCTACCATAGCCAAAGCTTGATGTGCCCAGCAGCCTTGTAATGAATCCATAGTGGGTTTGAAGTTCTGGCTGCTTGCAAAAAATTACAAAATTTAAATTGAGAGAAGCATGCTGTAGCTTGGAGGTGGAAGCCTGGCTGACACTACCTGCCAGCTATTTTACACTGGTTGCTGTTGGAATCTTAATGGGATAAGGAATACCCAGAAATGAAGAAAAAAAAGTAGATAAGCAATTTTAGAAGAGCGAGCAGACCTAAGCTGTTAAGGAAGTTACAACCAGTCTTCTCTTTAAACAAAAGTCTTTCCTCTATCCCAGAAACTTACTCTGCAGGGTGTTTCTTTTATTTTGGACTTCCACAGCTATTACGGCAGTAGGAAAGGCCCCAGGACAGGTGCTGGGAGCCATTGCTTGCTTCATCAACAGGCTGGAGCGAGGTGAAAAACAACTTTAAAAGTGCTACACAACTAAATCATCCAACCCTCTCTCCATCTAGGTGGGTGGATAACAGCTGCCTGCAGGAAACAAGTATGCTGAATGTAACAGGAGCAGGATGCGACAAGGAAAAACCCAAACTCCTATTATTCCAAGTACAATCCTCTCTAATAAACCCTTGACACATTAAATACAGGAATTGGAATCATGGGCCACTTCGCTGTTACAGCTGCTTATTTTTCTGGACTGGTTTGGCAGTCTGTGTAGTCCTCCCATGACCATCTCTACCTTGAACTTGAGTACCAGAGCTTCAGAACAGAACACCAAAGCCTGGCAGCAGAGAGCTGCCTCACTGTGGCAGGTGACAGTTGATTGCCACAAAGATTTTTAGAAGACAACACAAAGAATGAGACAGGCCCTGTGGGGGACTTTTCTGATCTGTGGTTCAGCTGGGTCTTGGGCTGATCCAGCCCTTCCTGCAAGGTTTTCCCTGGTTTTGGAGACAGCAGCCATGGTTGCAAGAGCCAGACACACCGGAGCGATTCAAGGCTCTTCCCCCAGAAGGCCAGTCTGTGCTCTGAAGTCCCAGCAGCCTGCCCACAGCCTGGGGCTGTGAGCATCCCAAACCCATCTAAACATAGGCCAATGCTGTCATAGCAGGTCATTTCCAGCTGGAAAAGAGCCTGCAGTGGTACTGATCTGGCTGAAAACTTTCCACCCTCCCCCCCAAAAGATAAAAAAAATAACTTGTTTGAGGCAGCAGAGGCCACAGACAGGTGTGAGGCTGCGCAGTGGCAGGAAGCCAGCAGCACTACCACAGCCCTCAGGCAAGACCTGTGGTCACCTCTACTTGTCACCAAACCACAGCCAAGCTCGCATGCAAACATACTCACAGCCATTGCTGCTCTTCATGTTGGGAAATGATTACAAGAAGCCTTACTTGAACAAAATCTTCCTTTTGTTAATTCTTAACCTTCCCTCCCCCTCCAGCACTGAGCACTTTGCAGCTTTTGCTTTCATTTTTAAGGGAAGTGACCCAGGTCTCCTCAGAGGCAGGAGACCTCTAGGCTTCACCAGCCTTTGCAACCTTCATAAGTTACTACTGCTGTGCTTCAAAGCGTGGCTAGACCTCCGAGTGTGCAGGTCCATCTCACTGCTTGCAGTTTAAGCCATGGGAATGTTGCCAAAACAAAATATAAAAGGAAATAAGATTAAAAAGCAAACAGAGGCATTCAGGAAGAAAGGCTGCACTGACACTGCTTTACAGACCCCCCTCTTGCCTCCATCCATTTTATCATCCCATCCTGTTAGCAAATATTAAATGCAATTGCAAAACACTAAAAATCCATAATGGTCACTTTCCTACTTGAGATTTGGAGGAGCAGATTGAACTGTCTGTCCTGGGGTGGTTTTTAATGAACAGTGCAGCTTGTCTGTAAGTGGTTTGGGTTCCATCTCTGTTCCCCATAAACATGAAGTATTTAATGCAGGGCTTGAGGTTGAGGTACATAGTATTGTTTTCTTTAATGGTTGTTATCCAAGTGAAAAAAGGAAAGTGTTTTAAGATACAAGAAAATGCTTTTATGGCCCCAAAGTAAGTCCTGTTGTGTAGCATCACCAAGACAAACCAAGTTCCTTTCTGCAAGGGCCAACTGCCAAAGTGAAACAAGTGCCTTTCTCCAGGGAAGATTAATCCAATATATACACCATCAGCAATGTCAAAATCTCTGTCAAGGTGCTTAAGTTTGTGCACCAGGGCATATAAGAAAAAAAAAACAAAAAACTCAAAAAACGCCTGACCCACAGCATCAAACAGCTTGGGGCCAGTCTTACCATGAGTCAGGTCATGATGTTCCTGTCCCCAGTGTACAAACGCCACCACGGTGCTGCCATAACTCCCAACAGCTGCAGGAGTCCAGGTTTGCAGGTTTTTCCTGCTGGTTTGCAACAAGGGGACATCTCCCAGTCATCAGAGATGGTGAAGACTCCCATATAGGACGGGCCAGCAGAGCCTGTGCAGACCATGTTGGAAAATGGGAACTTCCACAACGGTGAAGGCTGAGAGATGGACAAGAGCTCCTGCTCTGGCAGACCTGCGCCCACAGGACAGAGCCAGTGCCACAAAGCCCCTGGGCCAGACAGAGGTACCAGTTTGTTGTCCAGTCTGGAGGTACATTTTCTCACTGAATACAAAATCAAGTCATGATACAGAGCAGCATTCAACAGCCTTTCAGCCACGATGCCACCAAAGGGACAGATTGCAATCTACGGCTGGCTTAGAAAACAAATGACATTTATCCAGGCTAATATTCCTCTGGAGTATTCAGGCATCCACTGTCTTCCTAACCCAATGAACATCCTGTACATAAAAACACAGACATACAAGGTTACCCTCCAAATCAGGGGCCTAGGCTGCCTTTGCTTTTGCATTGTTTAGAAAGTGCAAGACCTACTGCTCCCATCTTCATCACTCTCCTACCCCCAAAGGTTTAGTATTCCCCTGAAGAAGAGAAAAACCAGAAAATCCTCCCTAGAGGAGAACAGATTTCTTAAGTATTCAATTCAGAAGCTGTCTAAACTACCTCCTTGGAATTCTTCACTAGAACCAAAACCAGATCCGCCATTGCACCCAAACTCATTTCATGAACAAGAGCCTCCGAATGAAGTGACAATCCTTAAAATACACCTACATGCTCTATCCAAAATATAACCATGCAGTGAAAGTCTGTAGTATGGTAGCATCTCCGCACTGTCATAGAGATGGAAAGCTACATCTAAAGCTTCCTGTATTTTCAGCAACTGACATCAAAATGAATGGTTCTCAGCATTCTCAGGATGTACAATGAATTAGAATCCAAAGGAATCACAAAAGCAGATTTAAGTGCTTCCCCCCCCTTTCCATTTCCTAAAAACAATATTTAATTTCCAAAGGCAACACCCTTTTAAAATCTTTCTTAAGAATGAGTTCTTACTTCCCTATGTAACAAGCCCAAGGATAGCACCAACCGTATGGAAAGGGAGGCTGCTACCCTCTGAGAAACCTCTGTATCACACAGATAAGGCATGACTAGAAATTCTTACCCAAGTAAAACTCAGAAAGGGAGTAATTGCATCACCCAGTCTTTTGGCACCAAACCTTAACAGGGAGTCTAATTTCTTTCAGCTTTCTCCTCTTTGGAGAAAGAACCTCTATCCATAAAGATCTCAAGAGCACTCAGATCTCACCTGCAGAAAGCAGGTGGACACCTGGTTTTAGTTAACATGACTTATGCCTGGCAGTCTGGGATTTAGATGATGCTATTTACTTAATACTTATTTGGAGAAGTAAGTTAAAAACAAAGGTACAAGAAATAGATTACCATGGGTATTACTATTGCCCTGAGCAAACACTATTTTCAACCAACAGCTGCACAAATCACTGAGAAGTTTAACCACACACTTCACATACACAAAAATAAACCTCACACACACACACCTCCCTTACTTTTCTACAGGCACAGTTATTAACCTAATTGTGCTTTGTTATGAAGCTCAGTCTCTAATTCAACAGGGGAAAGAGATTACATGACCTTCTCTTCTCCCAGGCTTCCAGCTCCTCTGCCTTTGAGCTTTCCAGGCTACAGATCAAGGCAGCCTAAAAATTTCCCATCAGAACTTCTTACAACCTGAGATAAAATTTCAACTTACTCTTAAAAATGGGGTCATCTGTCTATCCAGCTTCATCTAATTGCTCTTCTTTCTTGTTACCAACTGAATTTGCAGTTTAACTTACATGTTCACTCATTTCCAGTGTGGCCTTTACTGAGGAAACTCCCTACCTCCTCAATTAGCGTTTTCTTCTCAGCCCCACTTGAGTAACACATTATTTCTGTGACCTGCGGCACTCCAAAAAGACAACACCTACTCTCTAGCTTCTTACCACCTCTCCATAATTATGGTGCTATAGAGGAGGTGCCAAAATCAAAATAACTAATAAAGCTACTCAACTACCTCTGCTTTACTGGAGACTTCATTCATGTTTGACAAACCAAAAATTTCCAGAGACCTATTCCAGACAGTTTAAAAGATGTGTTAACACCCTAGTTGAAAATATTGCAGCATCTGCTTCTTTAGTGAGGCAAGAATGCTTAAGGTAGCTAAAAAATTCCACCTCTTTACCATCAACTGAAATGTAAAATGCTCCAAATAATCACAAGGTAGTAAGGCTTATAAAAACCTTATTTGAGCACATCCTTTGTAAAATCATCTCATTTTAAACACACCAATATGTGACAAAAATCCTTCCTTGCATGTTGGCCCAGTAATTACACTTAGTGCTAAAACAAATCCACATTTTTAATGTGAATTTATCTACCTTCATTTTCTTACTGCTTTAGTATTCCATGTCTGCTAAATTTAAAGCTCATTAGTAATTATTTCCCAAGTGTAGGTATTTACTAACTGAAATTAGGTCACTCTTCAACCATCAAGTTAATCATGTTGAACTCCTACACAGCCACCTTCTGGTTTTTCCAGTACTTTATTCCTATAGCTCTTCCCTGAGCCTTTTACAGTCTCTCCCAAACTAGAGTTTTCCGGGACTGGTTACACTAATGAGAACAGAAACAAGATACACACATTTTAACTGCATGTCAGTCTTTGATCAAACAACTTCCTTCAGCCAAGTACCAAGTTTGGATGACTGTACGTGTAACGTGTGTACTTTCCCAGCTTTAATTCACTTTCTCCTTGCATTTAGGTTCTGGACATGCATAGCAGGGACTTTCGTTATTTCCTCCCAACTGAGTAGCTTCAAATCTGTGTTTTCATGCCTGTCTTTTACACAGCAAGGCAGGCTGTTTTACAACAGTAATTGACATAAACTTCTACTAGTTATGCTATCTCCAAACTGTTGGGTTGTACCTCAAGTAACATCTGAAGGTCCCAATCCGTTACCCTGGAGCAAGGCCAGGAGCTGGTTTGCTAAGCCTCGATGGCGTTTCCTTGCAACTGAATGAATTAAGAGATGTTGGCTGACATCACAATTTCTCTTTGTGTTACTCCTTAATGCTTATATACTGTGAAGATACTGAGACTCTATTCTTGTGCCAGTATCTGGCCCTTCCCAAGAGCTAATTTGTCAGGAAGCCAGAAATTACTTCCCTGACAGCACCCTGTTTCCTATAAGAAGCAGGTCACTCACTATCTTTTGTCCACTACCCCAGCATACACAGCCAAGGGCTCCCCTTACAGAGTCCTCCAGCCTCTGATGTGTCCACTTCCAGAGCCATCAATTACTAGAAAATGTATGTATGTTCAAGTCAAGATCTTTTATTGACAAAAGAGAGACTCAAGGCAAAATTACTTCATTAGCTCTCTACTCTCAGTGCTTTTCAGACTCCTTATTTTGGCTTTGGGGAAGACAAAGGCAGTGAGTTACACAGAGCACACCAAGTGTGGCTCATGTGGGAAAAAAACCAAAATGTGACTAAGCAGGCAAGGCCTAGGTTCATGGGGATGCTTAGAAGTTCCCTGTGACACAAAATGCACTGCATCTCTGCAGGGCAAGCTACACGCCTTTGTCAAAGTACTTCATGAGAAAACGCCCTCCCACTCAAGGACAGCCCGAAACTGCTGCAGCCAAATCCATTTAGGGGACAGGATGGTCACAAAGCTACTCCTAGGAACCCCTTCAAGCTGATGATGAAATGGCTGAAATGAAGCCATTTCTGACTGAAGGACACCAAGCACTCTTGTGCAGGGTGGGATCACAGAACCACAGAATATCCTAAGTTGGAAGGGACCCACAAGGGTCACTGAAGTCCAACTTCTGGCCCTGCACAGGACTTTTAGTTAAGTTCCAGTTGATGTTTTTAACATAGTCACATAGAAACCTTGTAATCTTTGGGATGCTGAAAACTTAAAGTTTCCACTGACTGACAACCATAAGCATTAATCCATTCTTGATGGTTATTGCCATAGTGCTCTTCAGTAAACACTGACTTTGGAGTATTTACATGGATTTAAATATTATCCTTCTTTCTTCCTCCTTCCCCCTCACCCCCATCTGGAAAGAATTATTCTGCAAATCAAATGACAATCATTTGAGTCATACAAAACAACATGAAGCCAAGACTGTCAGTAGATTTATACCACATCCTTTAGGGGTTTAGTTTAGTTCCACATAGTGAAACATCTAATGGCTTTCATAATTTTCAACAGATAACTTGAAATTAGGCATACCACAAACACAGCAGCAGATACACAGTTTCAAATAACTCTTAACTGATATTTTTCCTGTGCTATGTAGAAAGAGAGCATGCTATTTAAAGCATATTTAAGCATTCAGCTATTTTTAGGGTTTTTCCCTGCTTCTGAGTACAGCATTATGCAAAAATCAATAGATAAGAGATTATCTTGTTGTAGAAGACATAGCACACTAGTCATACATGGTTGGCATTATTCTAGATGTAAATTTGGAACAATATTAAAATTTAATCTCCTTCTATGGTGTTTCATGCACAGTTTCCAAAACAAATAAATGAACCACTGCTTTTGTGTGCTGTCCCCACCACTTTTTTTTTTTTTTTTTTAACTATAATTTTTATTTAAATAAGACACAGGAACTTCTATACCGAAAAAAATACAAAACAAAAGCCACACATTTCCTTGTGTAAAGCAATATTGTGTGATAACTTGAATACTGTTCAGCACAGTGGCTAGAAATAACAGTACAACTATGTACAAAACTTTAAACAATATTTGACAAATTTCTACAGCTGGATGTAGAATACAATTGAGATAAACAACTGCTGAGAAATTTACATGGCAAAGCATTAGCTTTAACACATTTGGTTCAAAACCTTCAATTCTGCTCAGAACAAATGTGCATTTTAATTAATATTTAGTTTCTCGTGGAAAAAATATAAAGAACATGTAATGGCATTGCAAATATTGTACAGAGTTCAGCACTGATCTAAAAACCACTCATCATATCCCCTGGTAACCTAACACCAATAACTGAGACTACAATTTCTTATCTGGACATAACCAGAGCATAAAAAGGTCATCATACTGTAATGTTAGTCTAGAAAGAAAAGTATTAAAAGGAACTGATACTTACATCACGAGTATTTTCTCCCCTTTATCTTCAGTCTATAAAATATATAGTGTTTTCACCTAGGCCTGAGATTAGTAGGGTTAAAGATGGCTGTTGTGTTTCACGAAGCTTTTTCACATGAAAATGGTTAAAGACAGACCTCTCTCCTACATTTTCTGCAAGGGGAGTCAAAAAACAGTGGATGTTTTATAGGTTGCGAATTCCACCTTGTAAGACAGCGTTAACAAAAACTCAGTAATAAAAAGGAAGCAATGCTTTATCTCCATAAAAAGCACATATCTAGCGAGTAGTTATTGGTGGCTCACTCTCACCCCCCTCCAATCTCATCTTCAAAAGCAGAAAAAAACATAAATGAGCAAGTTTAAATGCTCCTAGTAGCTGCAGGCTACTAATCTCTTCAATTCCTGGAAAAGGTGAACCTTATTCTCTTACGAGCAGACAGCATAAACGGAGTTCCAACGAGCTGAAAGCAATGGAGAAAGAACACCAAGTTTATTTTGCCTTTGGGGTCCTCTTTGTATCACAGGAAATTATCTCTGAAAGCAATGCTCCTCTTTTTCCAGTACAACAGAAGAGCACCACAAACCCTATCTTGCCATGTACTATTTTGAGAAAGTGTCCAGCCTGCAAAACCAGGATTATTTTACATGGATTTTTCTTTTATTCACACTTAAGGAGGGGGGAAAGCACACTTTTACACACACAACTTAAGTAACTGAAAGTTATGGGAGAAGCTTTAAGTAACAAACTTAAAACTATTGTTTTCCCCACCCCTCTTAGAACACCCACTTGCTACTTCTGGACTTCCACCCAAACACAATTACTCACTACATAAATAAAACGCTGCTCTTCTAACACTGCTCAACAAAATCTGAAAACCTATTTCCAACCAGCAAATGAATGAACATTTCCAAAAGAGAAACTAAACATTAATTTGACTTTTAGACGGTAACAGTAGCATTTCACATCCTTAACTGCCAACAAAAACCATGAGAGGAAATCCCCAATCGCCCCCTGTGAAACCTGAAAGAATTTCTGTCCTTTAACAAAAACATTCTTGTCTTTCAAAATCCTCTCACACACAACGTGGAATGTTTCTCATGTACAGCCTAGTACTGAACACTTTATTTGCAACAGTTTAACAGTCATTAACTGAGCAACACCTGAAACCTTTAAATGCCACAATTTTACATCTATTGAAATGACAGTAAATGCAACAGTTGTTTTACTTGTAAGCACATGACGAAGTGATATACATCACAGATTTGCTGGTTCTCCTCATGTTCACCCATGTCCAGGGTCATCATTCACCTGGATCTGAATGCACTTATTCCAAGAAAGTGGAATGTAATGAGGAAATATTAATGCATAAAACAAGGAAAGGCAAAAGAGTGATGTTCCCTCTTTAGCTTTGTAGCTGTAAAATATTTTATATTCCAATATGATATACATTCCAAGTTACCTGAGTTTACACTTCAAGAGAAGTACCTGAAGCTAGGCCATAGGGTGGGCACTGTGCAACTGCTGTGGCCATTTTTTTTTTTTTTTTTNTTTTTTTTTTTTTTGCATTGTGTGTATTACAGAAGTTAGAAACATAAACACCTGGATCAATTGTAAACATAATCCTGAAGTACAGTATTTTCCATAGGACACAACACAGCAAGACATTTTCTATTCAGACAGGCAACATTTTTTTATATATAGAGAGAGCTTATTTATACTGTAGAATTTGAAACAGAACACAGGACACAGTACTAATCTGGTCAAACGTACTATGAAATGCATAGTCTCCACTTAAAACGTTTAATGATATATGGATTCTGCAGGCATTACTGCTTTCTCACCAAAAAATGCTGAATATGAATTCTGTCCCTGCCAAGAACAGTGTTGAGATATTTTTTTGAATGCTGCTAAGTATTCCGTGGTGTTCTGAAAGGTTGCCACCTCATGCAGATGTATCTGAACTAGGATCTCCTCACTCCTTGTCTCGGGGCAGAGGCCTGCTCCACCTTGCTCTAGATCAGCATGTAGCTCTGAGGAGAGGAATGGTCTTCAGCCTGAATTTCTTGCAAAAGCGGCTGCTGCTGCTGGGACGGTTGCTGTACCGGGATCTCTGGGGAGTCCATTGTGCTGGTGTCATCTGACAGAGATGAGAAAGAGACCCGGGACGAAAGCTGCTCAACAGTCAGGGTGCTCAAACCTGTGCTTTGACCAGAGTTTGGAGAGCTCTTCAGCGTCAGGTCTGAAGCGGGGAGGAGGGGGCCCAGAAGTTTTACAGGACAGAAAGCTGATCCAGTTGGGATGAAATTAACCTTGTTTTTGTCAGGACATGAAAAGAGAGGGGCTGAGACAGGCTGACGAGACCTACAACGACAAGAAAGATTATGTATCTGGCCAGCTGAGATGTTTTTCACATCATGAACTTTGTGGTTCTACACATTGCTAAAATGTGAATGACAAGGAATGGGATTAATTGGACAGAGGGGCAAACATCTTCCATATTGGTAGTCAGCTAACTGATCCACAGCATTAAAAATAGTACCATCACAAAAAATGACTTGGTAGTTACTGGACAAACATGCAACTTCCAGCACAAAAAATCTGCACTACATATGCACATGAAAAAATGCCGCAGTCAATTTAGAATGGCACAAATTCTTCTTTGATAGTCAACGCAGCAACAACATATTTAATCATTTTAAATCCCTTTGAGGACCTCCATAAAATAGACCTCTCCTTTCCCATATTCCGTAATTTGTCTGGAGGCTTTTTCCACAACCCAACATTGCTCCCTTCACCACCCAGCAGGCAATGAATGCTGTTAGAGCAAGAAATGTCCCCTCCTTAATTCTTTCATCCACAGGAGCTTAGCATGCAACCTCAACAGCATGTGCTGTGCTCAAATACTGCTGGGTCTAGGGAAAAAAGACATGATGTCCAAGAGTTTAACCTCCAATTTCTTGCTCAGCAAAAATACTGAGCAAAGTCTATGCCATAAGCATACTACCATCTACAAATGTTTTACATATGTTTCATTCCATTTTGTATGTTTTATACACATCAAAAAGCAACCTATGCTTGAAACTGGTAATTATGACAAGGAGAGTTTTTGTTTAAGCCAAGAAAATTTAAAATGTTATTGAAAATACATGGAAAGAGGTTTAAATAAATGCTTAGGAAATTAATGTACCTTATCTTTCCTGCTTGGATTTTTGTTGCCTTTTATAAATGCACAAAAAGAGGTATAAGACTCCATTTTCTCTTCACACCAATGTAAACACTTCAACTTCTCTTCTGCACAAACTATAAGAATAGTTTGCTCCTGAAAAACCCATCAGCTGGAATAGTTTATTCATCTGCAGTTGAATAGGCTCAGTAAACAGGTTTACTGCTTTGCAGATACCAGCTGATATAAAAGGCATTACTTACGACATTTCCTCAAAGACCTTCACTCGCTCACATCCCTCTGGGGGCTCTCGTTTGAACATGTAGCTGTTGTTTGGTTTGGGAGATGAGGCATACTTGGGCAACGGTGAGCTACTCCCACTGTCTGAAAATTTAAAGCAGTTATATTACTAGAGATTGAGAGTGCTTTTTAATTAAATTCGATTTCCAAACAAGATGCCTTTTTTCACAGTTTAGCCACTATGCTGGTTTGCTTCTACCACAACGTTTCCTTTATTGCAGGCTACTTCTAACACCCTTGTATAGCACATTTCTTCTGAATAACAGCTTCAGTGCAGCAGCAATCTATCGCATAACAACACGTAACAGGAGGATATTTTTATCCAGAACACTGCAATCGGAACAAAGCAGAGCTGTGATCCTGGAAACAAATACATTCTTTATTACGTAGTTCAAAAACCATAAATGAACAAGGTAATATGCGTAACACATGCGAAGAATTATGAGTGGTAATGATAAAATGCCTTCTCACTGTATAAACAGTGTTATTAAAAACGTGCATATACACCTTGTATCTTATTTTAAAACATAATTCTTCACTGGAATTTTGACATCATTAGTCTCATGAACAGCTCAGAAGCTGTAATAAAACAAAACAAGTTTGTAACACAGGTACTGCTACCTCATCATTACAATGTCTCATCTTACTTGCTTCACAGTTGTGAAGATGCTTTAGTATCCAGAATAAAACTTCTGCAGTTTAATTCTCTCATCACTACTGGCTATATGATACAGGTATTCTTCATAACTCCAGCTGTATGTGTGTATTTTAACCAGACACACTTAGAATTAAAGGTGTGAAGATCTAAGACAAAAGGCAATGGGCAGATTTGTTGGTACTTCTCAGAAAGCATGAGAGAAGGCTAAAATCTAGTAATGACAGAAGCACAAAAGTTTGAAATATTAAGCCTATGAAAGGGTTCCCTTTAAACAGTCATGCTGACAACATGATAGTGAATGCATTAAGGAAATAAAGTAGGTACAGAAATAGCTGTCCACAGAAAATTAGCTTTCTGCAGTGGCTTCTACCTCTTCAAAGAGCAACATCTCTCCCAGGGTTGCATTAGTGGTTCCCTATTCCCTGCTTAGGATTACAATTAAAAAATGAAATATTAAAATTAAAGGGGACCCAACTTACAAACACACCTTAATTGGAGAGAAATAGCTGCTCTTGCTGTAGCTCTTTCGCAGTCGTTCCACTAATGTGGGGCACCTTATTTTTAACTCAAGTTTATAACCTTTGTTTACTTTGCTGTTGTGCATGTGTGTCGCCTTTCAGCTACCCAAGCTTCAAGTACTATGATCTAACTTCACCAAAGTGGACAGATTTGTCTTTAACAGCTTGCAAACAGTAACTACACAAACTTTTATATTACCATGACTCCAATACAAGGGCTGATCATTAGCTGTTTTGAAACATTTCTGCTTCCTCTTACAACAAGAAACAAATCAACTCAAATGTCACATTTCCCTTTGAAGATTGATTATGAAAGATATGAGGAAAAAAATAAGTTGAAGTGAACGTCAGTAGCATATTGATTATTCAGCTCTTTCCTACTGTAGAGTGAATACAGAACTTCTATTTACAGAATTTTTGGTGTTAGCTACTAAGGCAGAAAATGCTTAGAGACGATACAGATATTTGCCAAGTTGGGAGCATGATGGTCCTGTTGGCAGCTTTCCACTGTTGGCCCACACCACTCATTCCAAACACAAAAATCATTAACAGAACCCAGACAGTTTGCTTCCTCCTTCTAATATTTAAAATTGAAGGTCCAAGTTTCTATTTTAAAAATTAGAGACATAAAATGTACTACTGTTCATTTCACCAAATAGTGGAAAACCATGGCAGTACATTCAAGGGAAGAATCAAACAGAATTCTAAGTTAAGTCAGTTCTTGGAAGATTCTAAATCTTGTCCACTAGCCAGTTCAGCTTTCAAGCAAGGCTTTGGTTTAGTTAGCCCTGTCTGGCTGAAACTTTCTATGTAAGGCAGCTGCTAAACAAGTATCTGTCTTTACCCTCCTGCTTTTATAGCCTACGAGTTGTTATATTTTCATTTTGACCAAACACACAGCACACACTATTTGAAGAACACATATGGCTGTGAGCAGACTCGCACGTACAAGCCAGGTGTTGGGCCAGAGCAGAAGGGACTGGGAACACAGGCCATGAGTTGAAGTGGCAAGAAGTAGAATTCACAGCTTAAGCCAGTCTCCACTTGTGTATCCTGTAAGCTCTGCAGTGCTAAACTGTCCCGTCACTAATCCCTGACGACACAGGCACAGCAAACCTTGAGTGCAGTGCGAGTGTTCGATGCGCGCCTTTGCTGCTCTCCGAGGCCCCAAGGCCGAGCCCCCCAGTCCCACCAGCAGGGGGCGGCCTGCCGGCGCGTCCCAGCCCACCCACCCCGCTCCATCCCGCTGACAGCGACCATGGAAGCTTTAAGGGGAGCTTCGCTGCCACAAGCGCACAGCACACAATACGGAGCCTTATCACACGGCACTTCTGGACACGTATTTAAAACAGATATATTCTGTTATCTAGAACACATTTTAAGATTGTCATTAAAATACTAAAAATACCTTTTTAACCTCAATACCAGAAATTATAGCTTGCACATATTAGACCAACTAAAGAGGCTAACTAAAAAAGAATCCGTAAAACAGTTTTTTGAGTGACAATACTTAAGCAAAACGGAAATTTGCCAGTGAGCCTTGGGATATGTTTTGATAGGTTCAAAAATAATAATAATAATAGTAAGACTATCCAAAGACTTCACTAACAACCTCCCTTTAAAAAACTACGAATCGGATGCCCAGAATTTAACAAGTATCTTCAGTTCATCTTCATGAACATGTTACTTGTAAGAGCCTGCTAGCAACAGTGGGCCTACTAAATGCTATGTAAAGGCACCTAAATCAAAATCCCTGAAAAACAAGGTACATAATCTGTATTTGTCCAAAAAAAACCCTCCAAATTTCGTCTGCTTATACCTTCGGATACCTTTGAATTCCACCTCTGTCACAGCAGCCGAGGATGCTATGTAGGGCTCTGAATTACAGTTTCGTGGACCAGAGCATCACAAAACAGATCTAGTGAAAGCAGTGGTTTTCATACAAAATCATAAAGCCACGTGCCATGAAAATACCTTCTTTCCCCACCCTTCCTTGTCTGCTCTAATCAATACTGTGTAGGATCACTGCTCTGTTCACAGCAATATTGTGGGCCTTTCCTGAAAATTAGCTTTCACTTGCTTTTGAAAAATTCAATTATTTAACAACTTCTTGCAAGAAGATAAACCCAACAGCTGATAGTGTCCAAAGGGCAGCTGTGAGGCCCTCAGGCCAAAGCACAGCTTTGCACAAAAAGTAAAAGATGCTTTAGGAATGTAAAGCAGTGCTGTGTCTGTACAGATCATTGGCTCCTCTCACTGCTTATGTCTCTCAGTCAAACTAACCTTCCTTTCCTGTTCAGCAACACACCCCAGCACCATTAATAACGCTGATAATTCCACTTTTTAATGGTAAACCCAAGTTATTCCCATCAAGAAGAATATTAAACATTGAGAAAAGTAACAAGAAAATATAGTCCAAACATCTACATTTGGTTACACAATACATTTTTCCCAACTTAACAGGCCTCACAAAAAACTGACGATGGTTTTATTCTAGCATCACAAAAGCCTTTAAAATGAAGATGTGAAAACCTTCCCAAGTTTTTGTTGTACAGAGTAGGTAACATCCACAACAAATGTAATAAACTGTCCCTCAAAACTTGCTGTTCTCTGGTATTTCTACCTATACTACTCATTTATCTATAATTTAATGATTTTGAAGCAACATTCTTATTCAGAACAACTGGTCTGTAGTGTCTGGATGATCTGAGAGTAAAAAGCACCTTTCTGACTATATTTTTATAACCTCTGAACAAATTACTTTCTCTTGGAAAACTGCTACATGTTTTCCTAGTTTTTAGCCTTGCCCTTAAAGAATTAAGTTGTGATGAGCAGTTAAAGCTTTTATCTTTCATATGCACAGTATTACATACCTTACTTAAACTAATTTTAAGATACCATTATGATGACTTAAAAAACTGGCTGTTTATCATCTTCACCTACACACTACTATTGGAGAAGACTTTTGATACAAGCCTAGCATTAAAGCCAGTCTTAAAACCAAAATCCACAAATAAGTACCTACTCGTAAATTTCACTCCAGTCAGCTGTTCAAAAAATACAGGGCAGGAGATAAAAAGCCTTGAAAAGCATTAAAAAGGCTAGATGCACTATTTCAAACTGTCTTCACTCGCTACAGCCAATAAATGTACTGCTGAAAATTCCCATTACTGTGATAACGGAGTACTAACTGCAAAAGGAATTATTCATTTCCTTGCTTTTTAACTTATATTTGTTATCAGGACATATATGAACCAATTTACCTGTCAAGATGGGTTTTTGTATGCTAATACTTTAGTGGATGTTTCTATAGTGAATCAGTCTTGACAACATATTAAAATTCATATGCGTAGTGTAAGAAAGAGGAGTATGGTGGGGGCAAGATAATACCACTGTTATTTTTGGAGCACAGCCAACTATCATGTTGAGCTAAGACTTTTACTTTAATGTGGTTAACTTAACCCACCCCCAGTTCAGGATTTGGGCAGATGGATTTGTTTTCCACTATTTCCTTTCAAATCCAGTATGGGAAAAAAGTACTTTTCAGAAATCAAGAAAAGCTAGTATTTCTCCTGCTGACTTCCCCAATCCTATTCCCAAATTACTTTAACAATTTATCAACAGATAGTATTTACAAAACAAAAGCTTAACCTTACTTATAACCTCAAAATACTGCTATCTTTAGCTCATTAGTAAATATATGCTAAGTTTTCATTTCCTCTGTGAAACTTACTCCTCTTAGTTTGCATGATTTAACCAAATCCTACATCCTCCATACTGAAGTCCATGTTTCAGCTAGCTGACCAGAAGCACAAGGGTAATTTTATTAGCAAACTGTTGTCAAAAAAAACCACAGTCTTTTTTACTCTGGTGCCTACATTCCCATACTCCAGTCTGTCAGTAACAATTACTGAAATTCCAGCTGTACTCCCACTATAGAACCAAATAACATTTTACAGACTTCAAAGAAAAAAAAAGCAGGATATTGATAAACACATAAATTATTCAGAATTTTTTAGCTGTTATGCAGCATACACAGAGAAGTAATTACTCTCCATCAGGTTGTTCAAACAGGTATCTGAGCTTCTCACCAAATAGCTTCAAGTGGAATGTAAGAGTTCAGAAGCAGAGTACTTTTAAAAGCAGTCCGAAACTTCATCACCATTTTGAACAGCAAGCAACTCACCTACAGTAAATATACAGTCTACCACAAACCTTCCTGAAACCTTTCTTAAACGTAAACGCGTTACAGTCTGAATTCTTCACATTAGAATCTTCATAAATAATTAACTGTTTGCTGTGCTCCTCTGACATATTTATGGAAGATGTTTGTGAAGTTTCACAAACAAGAGGGAAAAAGATATGTAAACAAACAAAACCAATTTTCAGATAAATCCTCAATCCCTCCACAACCATCAAACAAAAACAAAAACTGATGTAATGAGTAAAATGAAGGTAGTTGTAAAAGCAGGACATCACATGCCTCCCACACGTAAAGGCAGGCCATTCTACTCTCACCTTTATCACGGTCATAGAGTAAATCTTCTGTTGAACAGGGACTCCCATCCTGAGATTCAGGAGGGCAAAAGGGAGAGACACATGGTGAGTGACTGCTGCAGCTGCTGCTGCGCTCCTGGACAGACGGAGTCTGAGTGTCAATGCTTCGGGTACTACTACTACGATAGTGAGCAGGTAACGGGGCCCTTCGACCGTCAGGGATATCCAAAGGCTGCAAGAGAAACAGGCAATTCACGTTACAGACAAAAGATCAAACTCACAAGCAAGGTCAGCCTGTAGCAATCATAAGTGAAGGCCTGAAGAACAACAAACAAGGCATTTTTGTAGGAACAGAAGATCTCACACAAGAAAATAATGCAGTGTACAATGGGCACAACATACATTAATTACGCCGAGTACTGGGGCAATGTGCACATGTTCCAACGCGAAGTTAACATCCACACTTCAACACATGCCAGTGTTATGTTCTTATAGTTTTTATGACAGTTTAAAAAAGCAAACCTCCCTCTCTAATTATACTTAGTACTACAATTTTCAATAAAGGTCACTGTTATTATACAAGAAAAACAAGTACCCTGACAGAGATCACATCTGAATAAAAGGGAAAGTAGAAAATGTCAAATACAATGGCATACTATTGCCATAACAACCAATTATAAAAGGAAACCATCCAAGTTTTGCTACTAAGTTGTAGTTCTCCAGCACACCCCTACATTCCATCCTTCTACAGAAGATGCACACACAGGCTTGTAACAAGGCTCACAAGCTTTGTCTTGAACCAAAGATAGTAAGCTCTGCCTGCCTGTATCAGCCTAGCTGGCACTGCCCGGAGAGATTCTGCATCCCATTCTGCAACATACTGCATAGACATGTTCACAGCAGTAGATTGGCACGCTCTACTTACTTGTCCTTCCCACTGGAAAATTAGTTTTTTTTAATAAAGACAGTGCTGCTTTAAATGTAAGAAATCAAATGGGAATTAGTGTCTTGCTTAGAAGTCAAGGGGAAAAATTTCCTGCAAGATTTAAACAATTTTTATTCTCACTTCAGGGAGAACTGTGTCCAAACCATAGAGAACAGCTTAAATGTTCTAGCTACAAAAAATTAATGTCTTTTTCCTTCTCACTTCAAGTGAACATTTTTATTTTATTGCCCCTCTTCCCCATATATTCCAAAACTGTAACAGCTTGTTCCAGAGCCTAAAATTCAACCCAACACTTTTGCTAGCAATGAGGACATGACACCTATTGGCTGAGTATCACATTCTCCCCTTTTCAGCAACAGTCTATCCAGAAAACTACCACATATTACACAAAGAGGAAGACATAGCCAAGCAGGAAGATAATTTTCTTCTTATGAGCCTTCCAGTTAATACCATTTCATATTTCAAGTAAGAGCAAAAAAACACACTATAAAGAGAACATTACAGTTGCTCCATCAAATGCTGTAAGGTTTGGGCACAGCTGTGTGGTCTGTTCCAACAGCTCAGTTCACATTGCATATGCGTTACAACACGACTGCATGTTCTATTCCCACCACCCCCAACAGGCCCTGACTCATTCAATGCACAAGACAGACCTGCAGCATTGTAGGATTTGTTGCACACACAGAAGAGAGAGAAAACAAGACTGAAGCTGTAGAAAGAAAACAGTCTCATAATTATCATAACCAAACCAACAAATAAAAAAAAACACAAAAAAAAAAAAANNNNAAAAAAAACACCCAGAAAAACTGCCATGCAAAACAGCATTTTTATTTCTCTCTCTGCCACAAAAATTCTGTGGGATGTCAGGGAATCAACTGAACCAACCTCTGTCTTTTACAGTATCTCTTCTGGATGCCCAGTTTATACAGGTCTGATTTGTAAAAGTACCCTGCATTAAAAGATCCAGAAGGAGACAGACTACACTCTAAACTCCTAAAATGGAATACAACATCCTGAGTTACCTGAAGAACGACACTACAGAACCCTGATGGATTTGTGTTTCCCCATCCATAAAGCCTAAATAATATCATCTTCCTTCTCACATAACTGTGATGTAAAGTGAACAAAATTTCAGACACACTCCTATTAAAAAGAAGCAAAATCTCGGGAAAAAAATTCAGATTTCTGACTTCAAAGCAAGGTGTAACAGTAAGCATGAGGACACAAATCTAAGGAGGAGAAAAGAAAAACACCGAACAGCTGCTCATTAAGGGCATACACTATGGTCTATGGAACAGGTAAAACAAGGATTCCAGGGAGGGGAAAAAAAACAGTAAGTGATCACATAATTAAAGACCTCAGAATAACACAGATGTTCTTCCACACCTGGATGAACAATGTAGTCTCAGCTAGTCAGGAAGTATATCCCAAATCACATATTTCAATCTCCTCTGAAATAAAGCCTGAGGTACAAAAATAATCCGCATTTTTAGACATGTATCTAAATATACACACAGGCAGAATAAGCTAAATATTTATCATTCTTTCCAAGTGCAATAACTCTTAAGGCATAGAAAATGCCAGTTAATATCTCAGATTACTGTACTTCTGTATTTATCTTTCCCTTAATGCTGACAAGTGCAAAAATCTCTATGAAAATACCAACTAAAAGTATTTAGCTTGTTAAAAACTTTAGGTATCAAACCTGATCAACATAAAAAAACACTTTTGAAGTTACTTATCATGAGTCATGCCCAAACTATTATAAAACTGAAGTTCTCACAACCTTACAACATAAGAAAGAGGGTAACTAATTTGGTACAGCTGCTATTAGTTTCCATAATACCCAACGCATGGAAAACAACAAGAAATGACTGCATTCTATACGCTGTTTCTTGAGGGGTTTTTTGCAAGTGTGTCCAGTCATGTATCTCCCTCATGCCAAATGCATTCTGACAGGACACCTGTCCATCCCTATGGGATGTGTGTTCTTGGACACAGTTACATACTGCTCTCATCTCCCTGCAAAGGTATGAAAATGCTCCATTTGACAGCAAGCATGCATTTCCCAATACATTGTTAATATTCACCTATTTGTTTTCAGTATCGATCTTTTTGCTGGAAAAAACCCCAACAATGTTCTACTTAGGAGAATCAGGAATGCTACCAGTCTATAAAAACACTACCAACGGGAGTCTCCTCACAAGCTGTACATCTTTCTGGGAGGCAACTTCTTGAGAGCAAAGCATTCAATGCTATTGATTTAAAAACTTTCCTCTACACTGGAACACAAAGGCCAACACAGAAAAGTGCTTCTTCCTGCTGGCATCAGTGCATTAGATAAGGTGCAAGTGCAAAAACCATAATGTATCCTAGGAAGGAACATTTGGGAAAAACACAGTTTTCAGATGAAGGCTATGAAGATTTAAGTGAGGATCCTCTGCATCTGTGCGAAATAAAAAGTCCTTTTATTACAGGATTAAGTTTCCAGATAGGTACATAAAAACCACCTTGCCATCTCCTTCCAGCAGCATTAGAAATCAAACAAGGAACACAGTAATCAGTTTACTTACATTATGTGATAGTCCATCAAAATTTCTTTCTTTCTAATTACTTCTGTATACTTCATAGTTCTGGTAGACTGTTTTTCCTAACAGGAGGCCTATGAACGTTTCCATGTTCTGCTACAGGGCACTTTTCATCATTTTCACTCTTGTATTCCATAAGAGGGAACACCTCTTGTCCCTTAGTCCCTACAAAAAGTCCATCATCTTATTGTACCTCAGCCTCCAACGTTTGTGTTGTGGAGTGACAACAGGACAAGGACAAAAGCCTGCAACAACTTCACAAAAAGCTGATCCCGTCTTATAAGTTATGGTGAGAACAGAGACAGCCTATCACACCTTGTCAGAGTTAATCAGCAAGTTATAAAAAAAGGAAGGAAAATATATCCAAGGATTTTGAATAAATTAAACATTTATTATTTAAGCATTAGAACATGAATTAAAAGTTTATTAATAAATTTGAGGAGAAAGAGGTGATTAAGAAGTGACTCAATAAGGACAACTTATTTTTATGAGAGCAAGAAGAAAACACCTTCAGCTAACTAAGCGAGATGAATTATGTGAAAAAATACATCTATAGCTAAACTGCAAAGAATGATTTTTTTTTAATATTTTGACCACTATGCAATCCCTCTAAACTTTATAGTCAATTGGATTTTTAAAAGGTAATGACATAAAGACATTACTAATCATCAATTATCTTTATGAAACACAAAAATAACAGGACAACACAACAGTGGGGTTTTTTTACTTTTGTAACTACAATTTTAATCATTATTAAGATGTTAAAACAAACAAAAAAAAAGTTTCAAAGAACCAACAGAATTAAGTCAGCATGAGTAAAGACAGAAGACATATTCCAAAACAAACTATTTCTGACTGTGCTTTTAAAATAGTTTCTAAAAATACAAAATTTATTACAGCAAGAAAGAATGGCAGAAAATCGAAAGAAAAACAAACAGGTTCACTAGCAGTGAAACCAGTGAAGTTTGGTTTCCTACGGTTTACCTTTTGTTCAGTAATTCCTAACCCTTAACCTAGCTGCCCCAACTGCCCCAGGCTAAAACACAGCTAAATTGTTTATTAGGAGAAAGTTCACCAGCAGTAAGATTGAGTAAATTATGATCTTGCTATGATCTTCCATAAGCAAACTGAGATCTAGTAATCTCAAAGACAGAGCTACGAGTCCCACTATAGCTCCCACAAGACCAGACTTCACAGAAATTAACAGTTACATAGCAGGAAACAACCCTCTGCCCACAAAGATGGACTTGAAAGTCAAGGGCAATGTCTGATTTATGACTTTCTTTTGTGTCTGAAGCTCTCGCCAGCTGAATGTTTGGAGGAAGGGTTCACTATTGCCTTGGTTGCACAAACTGCTGAGCACCTCTGGCCCAAATCCAACAATGCACTTAAGTATGTGCTTAACTGTTTTGCTGGATCAGAGTCAGTACATTCAGTAACATATGCAGGAGAGCTCTGCATCCCAAGCAATAAGCTGTTAAAACCCAAGGACAACATTTACAAGGATGATTTGTCTGACAGATAAATGAAATATCCTCCAACTATAGGAGATTAAAACCCTAGCCATAGCAACATCAATGGTGGCACTACAATACACACCTTTTTGTACTCTCTTTGGAGATGCGGCATCAAAGCTTATTGAGCTGGGCTTTCAGTTTGCTTGTTCGGGTTTTTTTTTCCTTTTTCCCATTACAATACAAACCTCTTAGGAAAGAAAACTTAGCATACAACTACTACTACAGTATTTCATTCTTAAAAGACTGCTTTGTCCACACAACTAGGTGTCTGGAGAAGCCAAGACTACTCCCAAACTTCTAAACTTTACTACTAACTGATACGAAGAACTTCAAATATAAGGTTTCAGAATCTTAAACCTCTGACTGAAGTTTTACAGCTTGACTCGTATATCAAATTGCTATTACGTGACCATTCATGAGACAAGCACCTCCACCTTGGAGAAGATTAGAAAAAACGGTGGAGTACTTTATTCCACAGCAGAAAATTTTCACTGGCTATTTAGGAAACAGTGGCTGTAAACCAAGAATTGCACATTTTAAGCATCATCCAAGCACTAAACTCCTCAATGACAAGTTCAATACTCCAAAGCAAAGCTGCCCCATTTGTCAATATTTCCCAAACAGAGATCTCCCATGACAGATCACAGAGGTTTCATGGAAGTAAAACGACCCACATTCAGTTTATGGGAAAAAAAGCATTAAAACCAAAGAAGAGAGCATAGCACCGGAAACTTAGATCTTGCTCAAGAAAAAGAGCGCAAAATGAAACAAATATAGCAATCTCCTGATCTCTAACTACTTATTACTGCAGCCTGAAGTGTCTGAATGTTCAAACACTTGTATTTCCCACAAAAAGTTTCAAGTTCTCTACAGAAAGGGCATTCTAAACAAAGTAGGTTTGGCCAGAAGCCCTTCAAAAATTAAAAAAAAAACCACCATGCTAAAACACTGAAACAAAGTTTTCAAACAAACAGTTCTTTGAAGAAAATTATTTGTAATTTCAGCCACAAGGAAGGTTCCTCAAGACAAAGGTTTTCCCAGTGTTTATAGATTACAAAGAGATAACAACCATAAACACGTTACTATACGCTTACCTTGGATACTTCTTCTTTTCCACTGTTGTCCTTAATGAATACTTTTTCCAGTTCAGGGCTTATTCCTTCTACATTACACGGCACACGTGAAGCAGTTGATTTTGGCACTGAAATGTTTGACAGTGGCATAGGGACTGATCTGGAAATACAAGCCTAGAAGGTAGACAGCAACATGATTTAAAGATGGAAAACAGACTAAGGGCAGAAGTCTGAGACCAAAACTAAAAACATTACTAAGTACGAAGCTGTGTATTAATTTTGCCATCCAGAAGATCACCTTTACTTGGTGAATTCAAACATAAACAAATGCCTGCATAAATAAAAACCCAGTAAATCATCTCAACTCAAAGAAGAGTTGTATAATAAAAGCATTCTATGACTTCACTTGGTAGTAAGTAGACAGGCGTATGTACTTTCCAGAGGCACAGACTACGGTTTACACTGCAGGGGGATGGGGAGCACATAGGGCCCTGATGCTAATGTTTTAACTGGGATCCAAAAGACCTTTCATAACATTCCTAAAGCTTAATGACTCAACTGAAATATTCACTTAATGCACTTTTACTCTCTTTTGGTTGGCTTTAGTGAATGAAAAATAAAACATTCATTCTGAACCTTTAATTTCATTAGCTTATAGCTTTTCAAAACCTTATGTCAAAGGTCTTAAGAGACATCATCTTGAGTTTAAGAAACAAGCACGTAAGCAAGTACAAATACGGTTTTCAGAAAAGCCTGCTGAGTGGAGCTCTGTTACCAACAGGAAACATTCACAAGAATGCACACACGTCTTGCACAGTCAACCTTAAAAGCTTCACCTTGGCAGCCATAAACAGTGCTCATGTGTCAATCAATGTGTTCTCCTCCTACTCATAGAATCACAGGATGCTTAACGTAAACCTTTTTTTTGAGTTCTTATCAAGTGAATCTTGCACAATGTGCAGCTCCCAAGGTGCAACTCATTTGCCTGAAAGCATTCTCTGACTGCCAAAATACAATGCCCGCAGAAGGGCTTTATCAGAGAACACGTTCCTGAGAAATCAAAATGTCACATGAGCAATGACAAAGTGAGCTCCAAGTTGTTTCTTCACAGCCTATGTCCTAGGTGGGTTTCCATCTGTGTCAAAGACTGTTTGCTATCTGACTATAATGGCACAGATACTTGCAACAGCTTACTCTGAGACGTAAAGCAAAACTCTTTTCTATGCAAGATGTTGTAGGATCCTTTGTTATAAAGGCGTAACAGGAAAAGTATCAAATTCCTACTGTCTTCACTGCATTAGGTTTTGACCACAAGATTTTACCCCCACAGAAGGAATGTAAGGAATCAGCCATCACAGCTCAACCAGATATATTTTTCTGCTTTATAGAACACCAGGTAGTTAAAAAGGTACTCAGGAAATACCATGAGACAATCAACATTTCAGATGTTCAAAGAGTGGCCTGCTAGTAACAGGGAGTCCAAGTTAAGGATCTACTACTACAGGTGAAATTTAATCAGGACTCAAATACCTGCACTCCCAAATAAGCCATGATTAAATGCTTTCTACAAGTGGCTTAAGGTTTATGAAGGCATTGACTGAACCTCACCTGAGCTTCAGAACTGTTAACTTGGTTTCAATTTTGCTGACAGGATGCAATGACTAGATCATGACTGCTTTGGTCATCCTCCACTGCACCTTGCTTTGGTACTTTCTTTTTCTTTATTTTCTATTTTTATTTTTTAACTACCCCAGATGAAATTAGGTTGCAAAACTTATAAGCAAATACCCTCCACAGGAGCTTTGAAAGTTTACCACAAAAAATTAGTCTTGGAAGCAAGTACGTATCCCTGGAAGCACAGGCTTATCTGGCCATGCCCAAAATTTTACATCATCATGTATTTCAGTTGCTATCCTGGTGCAACCCTTCTTTTATTATATGATGACCATCAGATAAACTCCAGTGAAGGTACAGCAGTATGAGACTGTTAAGCATTTCAGTGCACCACACAAGACAACAAACACAAGCCAGATGGGAAGGCTCAGCAGGCTATTCAGCCAACCCTGATAAGGTGGGAGGCTGTTAATACAAGGACTACCCACTTACCTGAGTCTGACTGATTGCTATATGGTTGCCATGGAGAGGTGACTGACGTTCCTTCTCTTTGTTGTGACGACTGCTTTGCTTACTGCGCTGAAGCTGCTGTCTCAGTTTGGCAATCTGCTGGAGAGAAGTTCAGGTGAAGTGAGAATGAGTTATCGAATGGGTAACTGCTCAAATCTTCACATATAAAGTGAACCATGGACATTTTATATCCTCTTTGGAGGATTTTATAGGCATATGGGATTGCCTTTCCTTAAATTATGAGCATTAAAGCTTCGTTCTGCTTATCAGATACTCCAAAGTATCTCCCCTATTCGCCAACCTGAACACAACAACAGGCTTAGGTTATTTACTGAATTTCCTAATTTATACACAAGCACTGTAATGTCTGATGCAAATAAAAGTAGTCAGAATGACAATTTGTAGCATTTTCCAACCTGTAACTGGTTTAAACTGGGGACTTTGAAGCCTACAGTTTAATCTGTTTGATCTTAAACCAAACCAAAATTTTTTAGTGATAATTCATCATAAAAGTAAAGAGCCTTCACAAACAACTGGCAATCAAAATGCATCGCTCATCTTGGAGTACTTATTTAATACATTCAATAGCACTTCCCTGCAGGCAAAATTATCACAGATTCCTTCAGGCAGATGGAATTATCTTTCCTGCTGTCTGCTGCAAAGATGTCTAATCAAAAGTTACATATTTTAAATGTCAAATGCAACTAAAGCCATTATCCATTTGACCTGCTCCTTAACAAGAAACCAAAGAATTTCATTTGGGGATTCCTCTGCTTATTTATTCTTCCTGGGAAACTTCTACATGAAAGAGAGTACTTACCTCTATAAACATTGTCTCAGAAGTTTAGACTACGCGCAAATTCACACAACAGGTACAGACACTTCCTTAAAACTGGATAATTTGTTCCCTTAGGCTCGAATCCCACTGTTCCTCATGCTCAGCACACTGGAATATATGGCCCCGCATGGCCCCATTTCATTTTTAACTCAGCTAGAGATACAATTTTTAAAAACCTGAAGGGCAAGTAAGGAGAATGAATGCACATGGAATTCATACCTCAGCTGGAAACTAACCTCTCTTTCTGAGTGACAACTTACAAGTACATGCACTCTGTGGTTATTTCCAAGTAGTTAAATATATCACTGGTACTCTTGCAAAGCAACTCTATGGCAGAGAATCACATCACTCTTCACAGTGTCAGAGATGACAGTGCTTGGTGAAGAGGTTTGGATGGAGCTTCGCTGCAGGCTGTGAACTTTTCTTTGTGCTGTTCTGGTAGCACTCACAGAAGAACAATCTACCTTTAGGGCTTCATATCAAGTCTTGCCACAGCTCGTTACCCATATGTAGAGAACTGCTACTCAGAAATGGCTGAACACTTTGATCTTTAAACCACAGACAAACAGTTCAAGACTTCCGAAAGGGTCTGTGTGTTGAATACATCCAGAAAAACAGAGTCCTAATACAACTGCATTACTTACGCAGATGAGCTACGCTTAAGAGAACTGGGACACTCAGCTCTTGATAAAAGGTGCAACTCAAGCACCATGTTGCAAGAAACTTTGGAGTCTGAAGAGATATTTCAACTCCAAAAAAAAATGCATACATTTGTCTAGAACTTTTCCCTTCTTCCTGCAGGAATAACAGCAATTGGGAAACATAACTCCACAGATGAAAAAACATGCAGGCAACTACTCTAGTAAATATACACACATTACAAATATCTGTGTCTTACACTGGAATGTTGAAGAATGGGGAGAACTGGGAAATAATCTTCATCATCCCTTTTTAAAACAGAGGAGAAAAATTATGCCCAGATCAGAAGACAGCTGTGGACAGAGATGGCTGGCTACAAGAATAATCAGAAAGCAAGGAGAGTGCTGTATATAAATCTTTCATTGCTACTGCCTCTCCTTGATGCTGTGCACTTCCTCCTAAATCAAAAAGTTAAATACACTATTTTGCTTAATTTAAACAAAATATGGTTTCTGAGCTTTCCTCAGGAGCACACTATGAAAAAAAAATAACTACACAATACCACCTCAGAGATCTGGCTGACTGATTTCTGTCACAAGTAAGCTTGCAAATCTTTGAGGACATAGCCTCTCACCATAAAATATGGATAGTGAAAGCTCTAAATGGGAGAGTGCTGATAGGCTGGTATGACTCTAGGCTAGCCAAAAACCTTGAAGCTCTGATATTGTGAAAGGAATCAATGGATCCCTGGAATTTGAGATTCTCTCAGCCACCTCAAGAGTATGTGTATTTTGGCAGTCAGGAGGTTCTTGACACTAACATAAAGAAAAGACTTCTTGGGTCACTGAGGAGAAACGGAAGACGGAAAATAGTTGATTTGACTGTGTATCTGGAGCTGATATGATCACTTAAGCCAAAGAAGCAACACAGTGAAGAAACAGATGTGCCTTCTTAGATCATATGTCCTTAGGCCTGAACTTGCAGGACCCTATGAGAAAGTAACAATGGGCATATAAAAAGGAATTTGCCATTTCTTATTTATCCTGCAGACTGGGAGACAGAGGCTTGCTGGCACAGACAACTAGCAAGCTGGCAGTGACAATGAGCACATGAAATTCGCTGAACTAAATGATGCTCCAGCTCTTCACCAAGGCGAGTCCACATTGTTATACCACTTGCTAAAGCTAATCCTGACACTGTAATAGCTCTTTTTCTTCTACAAGATTGTCTTTTAATTACCAATTATTCTCTATCTCAAACTGAAATAAAGTCACTACTACTAACAGGAATAGACAGCTGTGCTAGATTCCTCAAAGTTTATCTACACCTTCTTCTCAGGCAGCAGAGAAGTGTCACCACAACACCAAACATAAGCAAAATGATCTACAGACAAGTATGAGGTACACTAATTCTTACAAAACAAATATAATTTATGGAGTAAAAAAGGATCTGAAACATATGCCTTGATGGCACCTGCTCTACCAATTATCACAAAGAAGCAGCAGATCCTGTCTCTTGGGCACTCAACTGATGCAACTAATATGAGCTAGGGAGCCTGCTGTGCAAAGAAAACGGTGCCAAGTGAGTATCAGGAAAACAGGCACTTGAAGATCCACCATTAGACCAGATCTATTGAAAGAAAATAGTGCCAAGGAAGTGGCAGGAAAGGAACCGTGTGCTACGCTGGGGAAACCAAAGGGTAGTAACAAAACACTCCATTTTCACCAAGCAGCTAAGAACAGAAAGGGTTTGGGACACCACTTCCCTCACACGCCCAAGTACTGAGCACGAACATGACTGAGGCACACACAATCATATTAAGGAACATATGTAAATCATCACAAAAAGATCTCATGTGTATCCTAAAGCACCCACTTGTCGAAGACATTTAAAGCGTTAGCCTTGCGCGTATGTGCGCTTAGATCCATAACAGGAATTATTTTAGTATATCAATTCAAATACTCTCCCTGCCTACCTAACTTGAAGATGGGCAGAACATTCTCTTTAGAAAATACTGCTATTTTCTTAGAGAATACAGCTGAAAGTAATACAAATTTTTAAAAAATAATCAAGGAATTCACCAAGGAGTAAATTCAATTTGAATGCTACTTCCAGTGTTCGAATGCCCTTTGTTATTGAAAACTCTTTTGCTACATTTCAATGGGTAAACATGTACGTAGTAAATTTCAAAGTACATCTTTTAATTCACATTTGGCAAGTACTCTCATGTGACTGCACGGAGGGGGAAAACACAGCACAAATCTGTGCACGTTTCAAAAAAAATTAAGAGAATTTTCAGCCTTTGCTCTTCCAGTGACTGTTCTCTGCAATGTTGCTGATGCAGTGGAAAGACTCTTTTCTTCACCTATTTTAAAGTAATTTATAAAAAACCCCCATGAACAATAAACACCAAGGAAACACAAAAACAGTGCATCAGAAACCTACACAAAGTCATTCAGGGCACAAAGTTTCAGTTTGGTCTTAATGGTTTACTGTCAGCCAAAGATAAAATGACCATCCAGGATTATTAAACAAACAAGTCAGGAAAACCCCCTACAAATGTATGTTTTGCTTCCTAAGTATTTCTACAGCTCGAAGCTGTGCAAGGAATAGTATGAATTTTGTCTATGCCACTTGTAATATTCATGCAGTCTAATATAACTAATGGCACTAAACTGAGAAATAACCAAATTAGGTCAATGCTTTACAACACTGGGATAATCTGAATATCCTGGTAAATTTTCCCTTTTGAAGGGACCTAGATGCAGACTAATATGAAGGAACCTGACATCCCACTGTACCTCTCCAAATGCTCACTAATATTTACCGGTCAATAGGCTGCATTTCTACAGCTCAGGCCACACAACATGGTAACTTCCTATTGCTGATCAAGCCACAAACTCCTTGTTAATGAGTGAGCTCCACCTCAATCATGAAATGTTTGTTCCCAAACAAGTTAACCAGTAGGTAAAAGAGCAAAACAAGCATTAGGAACTCACCCTAAACCTTTGAATACAATCTTTCAATTGGTATATGAAAGCCCATTAGGCATGCAAGCTCTCATATTCAATTCTCTTTTATTCCCAAGTCCTCTTCAAGCACTCTGTAAGAGCAAAAGGGACCTTCCAATGGGGAGCTGCTGCTGTCTGTGTAACAGATAAAGCATGGAGAGCTGCTTAAAGGAAGTGAAAAATCAGCCGTCTGAAATATGTCTTTAAAAACCTATACAAAGCAAAAACTACTTGCTTTAAATAGAGGGTTTTTCCCAGTTCTGGGTAAATTCCAGTTCAGGGTAAGCTATAACTAAAATTGTCCCTGAACAACTTCAACAGAATTTCAAACTAATTATTCAGATTGAAAAGGGAAAAATACCAGAGTTTTCAGCCATTACTTGGTTTGTATCCAGTATAAAGACTGATAGCAATCTTCATCTCCCAGTCAAGACATGTATCTATTGAAATAATGTTAAAGTAGTGTGGCATCATCTTAGACAAGTTACACTTAAGACTTCTTAAAATCAAGTAGTAGAGCCCTTCAGAATAAACAAATTCTTTGAAAGTATATTTCGTTATGAAATTATTAAAGGGAAGTTTATATTGAGAGCTGGGGACTTTTAAATTTCTAACAGACCCACTACAAGAAAGAAAATATATCCATTTCAGTGCTAGACAGATTTAATCCTGACACACACCTATTCCAATTAAGGGCAAAGTAAGTTTCACTACCCAAAGTGAAATCCTTTTTAAAAGTGATAATTCTGAATTCATTTGCTTGCTTGGGATCTTAAACATATACACTCACTTTTAGTTTTTATGATACAGATCTTTAAAAAGAGCTACCAGTTGTATTAAATAAATGTATTTCATTTTAATAGTACTCAAATTTAACCAAGAAAAAATATTTTTTTAAACTTAAATGCACATTCAATCTTATTTTATTAAAACCAGTAACTATCACACAAGCATTTAGCTAGTTTACAGTACCAACACATTAAAAAAAACCAACATGCTAGAAACTATTCCATTAATTTCTGAAGCAAGAAAACATGAATCCAAACTGCAAAAACAAACCAAGGAAACTGCAAACAGCCATCTACTTGTTTACTGTCAAACACTATGGGAAACAATTCAAAATTCTAAGCAGAACAATGTTACCTACACCACACATAACAAAAGCAATTGCCCAGGAGAAGCCGGTATTTTTATTTCCATTACTTAAGCTCTTGCTTTCAGCTGCCCATAGCTTTGACAAATGTCTACCATGCAACATCCTGATCTTCTATCTCCTTCCCATCAGAGACTTCAGTACAAGTGTTAGAGTTGTTTAAGAATGTGATTTAAAATGAAAGGGGGGTGGAAGAGATTTTACCATTTTATGTGCCAAAACACATTACTTTAGCTTTTTACCTGTATAGTTCTGTTTTCCACTGTTTTGGATTAAAAAGCCAAACATTCGCCTGGGGGTCCTTCATGCTGCAAATGTGCTCCTCTAGTCCCCTGGAAGAATCTTTACATTTGGTGAAGCTTTGGCAAAAATTTCAGTTTGCACATGTTCAAGAAAGATATCTGGAACTGGCAGCTGCATTTGTTAACAATTCTGCCTCTCGTGGGCTTTACAGTTTGAATAGAACCACCCCAGAGAATTTCTCCTTCCAGGAACTGCAGTTAACTGTGGCACAAAGAAACTGAGTGCACAGATACCGTTGGTATTGAACGAATACTTAACACCCACCACACAGGCTGAGGGAAAGGAAAAAGAAAGGGATAAAATAGAAGCCAGACAATGGAGAGCCAGAACTGACAAGGAGCTGGAAGGTAACAGAGTAAGAGCTCTAACAGGATAGATGACGAGTGGCTGGATGATGCATGCAGAATGACACTGGGTTAGGAATCCAAGGAACTACAAAAGACAAGAAAACTGGCCTGAGTAGCTTGAGAAAGAAAAACAGAGAAAGGGGAAGAACTGTAAGCTGAAGAAGACAAGGGTGGTTTTGGAGTGAACAACCATTGCAAAGTTTGGATAGAAACAACTCCCTTCCACAGAACCTATTTTGTCCACTAATGCATTCTATCGAAAAAAGGAACTGTGAAACACATTGGCCACACATTTCTTATCTTTCTCTTGTGGTCAGTACACCAAGAGGGTGGCAACCCAGCACAAAGGATCACTGTTATCAAATGGCAGAGACTTGCTTATATGCTGAAGGTTTCACTATCACTGACAGCCACAAGCCTGTGGTGAAGTAGAGCTGCTTGTTGCACAAGTCGATAGGGAACTGCCAGAACATGAAGGATAGTCTCTCAGTAAAAGCAAGGAAACATTATCCTAAAAAAACAGATGCTATTCCTGTCTGTATTATAATTTCTTTGTGCTGGTAGGTAAGGTTTAAGCCAAAACTTCTGACACAAAACTCCTTCTGCACTAATTTCTGATCACTTAATCTGTGATTCCAAATGCTTCCTCACAGCTGCAGATGAAGTCATCCCGACAACTGAAGGCCCATGTTCCAATACATCAAGGTTTCATAAGAGGTACTGAGTGAGATGGGAACAGAAAAACCTCTTTTGATCAACCTCCTTTTGGCCCAGGTCCTCATCTTAAATGAGGCTATTGCCACCAGTGGATTGCAAGATTATTCCATATTTGTCAAATGCGATTTCAAAATTTGAGTAATTAAAATTGCATCACTCCTTTTGATAATTACTCTTTCTATCAATATCTGTCCAGAAGAGGAATATATACCACCTCTAACTTCTTCTCCTAAGATAACCTATACATTTCTTCTCATTTTTGAATGCCCTATTCAACAGAGAGTCAGGTAAAAACATGCAAAAAGCCCAGAGTATGAGGGGAAGTTCCACCTCATGGGAACATGCTGCAAGATTCATTTTTATTTTTTTTTAAAAAGAAAAGTGCAGAAGAAGAAGAGAGGCTACAACCTTCCTGACAGCGACATGAGGCTGAATGTAGCCCCTTATTAGGTTCTAGACAGATTTAGTTACTCAAACTCTGGACAAAATGGAGGTTACTGGGACAAAAACTGAGATACTGTCATTTCAGCTGAGCTGGAGACCATTTTATTGTATCTACTTTCTCATTATGCAAATCCACTTCATTTTTGGTAGGTTCTTTCTAGTTGCAATTGCAGTCTACAGCAAAGTATTTATGACTAAAGAGCATTTCAAGTACTCATACCATTACTGGATCAACACTTTTTTGTGAAAGTGGTGTCCTCTCAATCTCCAACCTAAAATTTTAGCAAAATTTCTAAACAAGAATATGTTAACACACCACCTGACACTTTGCCTCTTTCAGGAGAGCAGCATTAAAGGTCGGAGAGCTAACTAAGGTAACACTGAACAGAAAGCAAGCAACAAGAAGCTGGTTCCTCAATGCTCACTCTGGCCAGTCTTTCACAGCCGCTACTTCATAGTATGCAGGGAGGAAGTCCAACAAGCATAAAATAACAATCACTCTTCACACAACTCTTAGACTGGAGGTAAAACCTGTTTCAAAAGCAAAAGAGGAGAGGGAAAGGGTGCAGATTTCATGACCCCAGCGAGGGTTTAAAAAATGTCTTGGGCTTCTCAAAATTTGAAAGGCTCCACTGTGCAAAACTTCTCACCTCTTTCAGCTGATCAGCACTTCCCCACGATGCTGAGCGCTGATGTGATCTCTTTTCTGCTCCCTCTTCAGCCCAACAGCTGGGTGTCTAAAAGGGGGGAAAAAAAAAATGCACTGTACTGAATTCTCCAGGTAAGACAAACCATTGGCACAAATTACTGCTTTACTCTTTAGGCAGTGTCAGAGTTAGGTGAATAAATATCAGAATCTGAAATGCAGCACTAATAGTCTCAATAAATAAAAAGCAATACAGAAAACCAAAGCTTTGTAAACTTGCATTTACAAAGCATGAGAACAATGCACATTACTGAAGAAGGAATCAGAGGCCTGACAAAAAACCTCACCTGGCTGCTCCCACCTGGTGCTTTGGCATCCCTGTCTAGGTTTCACTCAGCAGACAGTTTAGAAAACCACAAGAACAAAAAAACTGTACAACAAACTCAAGTCAGGATTCATTTCTCCCACCTGCCTTCCTCAACCACCGGACCACAGAATCAATCCCTTCTTGCTAACTTCGACTTGATAGAGAGTTTGATACACCTTTTATTATTTTTGGCACCAACTTAAATGAGCAGCACCGTGACAGACAGGCCTTTTTCAGCCATATCTCAAAGCCCAGAAGTTTGGGGACTGTCCTCAGATGCAGGAGCTAAAGTTAAACCCCAAAGACTTAGAAGCATGTGAAAGCCCAAACTCTCAACTACCATGCTTATTCGCCACAAGGCTATTATGAAAATTGAGGTTATCCACCAGAATTCCTGAACAAGACAGTCACAGGAACAATGGAAACACCTAAAATTCAGGAAGAGTTTGGGGTATCAACTATATAAAACTCAGGGCTATAGGGACATAAATAGAAATCTGTTTATGTTGGGGGCTTTTTCCCCCAACAATTTCTACTAGTATTAGCTGAATCTTTCACAGTAAGTCCAAAACAAATAAAGCCGTACCACAGAAAACAACAATTTGTCCGTGGGGTTTTTAAGGGAGGGGACCACTGCTGACACTTTTTCTAGGGAGACAGAACCCCAGCCTGCAGGACAAATAGGATCTGGGATCCCATCTCTGTGGGACTTGTTCTCATGCATGGAAACCCTGATCCTCCACAGCTTTCCTTACTCTTGCTTCCTATCTAGGATCTAGAAACTTCTGTAGTACCTACATGGATAACGGAGACTCTGTCTGGCTGAAGAAGGAGCCTGGGCACCACCTTGGAGAACACCATAAAACCAACACCTACAGCTCCGATCTGCCCTGCAAAGGGAGCTGAGAGCAGCTAAACCAGTCCAGGCATGGTACCATCAAGCACAGAACTGCAATTTCAGAGCATGGGCTGCACCTTCATAACCACCACAGCATTATACAGCCTACAGCCCAGCATCTAAGTCATCAGTGCTAATATTTAATGTACTTGGTCTCTGTGTGCACAGGCCTACTCAACCCTCTTGTGTTTTCTGCCAGCCCTACACTTTCCATGGTTTTGGAGGGGCTTTTTCTCTGTTATTTTTACACCACCAGTAATACTTCAGCCAAAGGCTCAGCAAGCCGTGTGGGTGACTAGAAAGCAAAATGGAAAAAATCAGTCCTGAAGTTTTTCCTGCACGTTCCCAGAAAAGAAAAAACAAGTTTTTATATAAAAAGTTAAAGAGTTCTGTGTATTTATTACTTGACTCTGTCACGTAATACCCGCTTCTGTTTGGGTCTGGGGAATAAACCAGAAGATAACGTGGTTATGAAAAAAAGAATAAAATCAAACGTGAAAAGTTAAAACAGCTACTTAAAACTATGTGAAAGACAAGGCAGGCAATGCTTAACTCTCCTGACCCAAAGCAGAGCCTCTGCCAACATGCATGTTCCACCTGTGTGTGCATCTGCTTGCTCTGCATTTTAACAGCGACACGTTCTAAATAATTACTTATTTTTGGAGATCAGGTACTTACCATCTCCCTGGAATTTGTGTGAAACACATTCTGTTGGGTTTAAATGATGGTTTTTTTAAAACACTGAAGTGCCTTGCAGATTTCTAATGAACTGGAGAAAATGGGGAAAATTTTTTACTTTTTCAGAATCATGGGCTTTCACAATCTGTTACAATTTACTTTCCAATTTAAATTGCTCTTACAGTATTTTACTATATCCCAAGTAGAGCTGGAACCACACCCTCACTCAACAACAGCAACACAAAGGGCATTCTGCAGAAATTTATCTTTAAAGAGTGTTTTCTGAATACAGCACTGCTCCACAATTTGGGGAACACCAGGATGAAGCAGAAGCAGGCAGTTTGGCGGCTTAGATATTTACAGGTAGTGCAGAAGGGTGTAGCAGGGATCACTATAAGCTCATATCCTTTCAACTACAGCTTAATAAACTGAAAAGATACCAAGAATCTAAAAAGCCAAAGTAACTTTCTCAATAAAGAGAAGTACACTGTTAAAAAACAAAACAAATATGTAGAATACACGAGCTTGATTGTATTTTTAGTAAACACAGATATTGATCCAGATAGCAAGGACAAAAAGCAAACTAAGATCAACCCCTGAAGTTCATCATCAACACCACTGACTGTTAGGAGGGAGAGGTGGGAATCCTTATATTGCAGAGGATTTATTCAGAAATCAAAAATAAAAATCAGAAAATATCTATACACTTAATCCTAAATTTTGTACTTGTTCAAGTATGCCTTGACATTCTTTTCCACTCAAATAGCATCTCCCAGGAGACAAGGACTGCACTGGTGCTTTCAGCCCCTGGTAAACTGAGTAAAGACACAACCCTTCAAAATATACATACATAGTATATAGGGGGCAGGCAATTTGTGATCCCAAATTTTACCTGCAGTATTAGATTACAAACACTGTATGATGTTCCTAGCACAGTACTGAAGTTGGACAACGTTGTATTAATGTGCTATCTAGAGGCAGATTTAAAAAAGAAAAAACTTTACAAAAATAATACAACATAAGCAGTTACTAGAATATTATAGCAAGGTAGTCTTCAAACCACAGAAATTGCTGCTTACAATATATTGTAATCCACAGTACATGAAGAATAGTTTTGGGTTTATAACATCAAATCCTTGTATTCAAGCAAAAGCTTTTAAAAAACAAACAGAAACACCCCAGACTTGTTGCACTCAAACAGAAATTCTGCTTTTCTAAGTTTAGCTTATGTATGACCACCTCATATCTCACTTAAATGCTGTCATTTAGACCACAAGTAAGATGGGGGTGTGTAGCACCCACAAGCTGTCACATTTCATGGAAATTATTTTCTCATCTTATTTACGACTTCCACAAAACAGGCTTATCAATGGAAGCTGCAAGTGTACTTCTCAAGTGTTAAACATATGAAAAAAAAATTAAAGCCAAAACATAATTCAGAATTGTATCAGAAGAAAAATTTCTGAATCACAATAAACAAAACCACAGTTGCTGCACCTCAATTCAGAGAGAAAGAGTACCTCTTACAGTAAGACATCAGGCAGCAAATGTGAAACTGGTAACATTTCAGAGCAGAAAGAAATTTACAGCATCACAGAAGTGATGCACTGAACTTCATGAAGAAGGATTAGTCCTGCAAGGCCATATTAAGAAACTAAGATTTTTAGGGGGACAACCTTGAAAACATTAGATAACGCATGCTGCACCTACAAAACACAGATCCTTTGTTTTCAAGATGTGAAGGTTTACGGTCCATTTCAGTTGACACATGGGATAGGACATGCTCAGAATGCCATATCTGCTCTCTTCAGTCTTCATGTAAACCACAACCACCACTGTTCTAACTCACCCAGCCTTGCGAAGATCAGCACTTTTTCCAACACGTTTGGTAATCCTGCCTTGCTTTTCCACCCATGCCAGGGACATACACCTACATTCTTTCCACTTAGATCAGAACGACTGCATAGCATACCAACCTACCTAAACCTAAAATAAGGCTGTATTACTATAAGTATCTCACATTTATTGCCAGCCCTTCACTCCAATTACTACATCCAGCCTGCATTCTGGAATATCTACATATGTGTACACTTTACAGGGGAAGCAATGTGTTTTTGAAGAACTTCCACATTCAAAAGAAACCCAACAGCAGCACTAGAACATAAAATCTGATGGGTTTTCAGATATTTCTAAAGCATTCAAAGGCCATCGAGAAACATTACAAAGAGAAATTGCCTAAGCAGTTAGAAGTCAATTTGACTATAGATGGTGACTCTTAAACATCAAATTATGACTCTTAAACATATGTTACCAGGTTACGTAAAGTTAGAATGACAAATTCATAGTTCTATGACATATCTTATTCCCTGTTCTTTCTGCCAATGTACATCATTAAAATATCCCATAAAATCAATTATAACTAACACACCAATAAAAAATCTTCATGGAATTGAGCCTCTTCATTTATGATTGTTAATTTTAGAGCAAAAAAAAAAAATCTACCCAGAAGAAAATAAAATGTGTCTAACAAGAGCTAACTACATTAAAGCCTTGACCTATCCATAAGAAAAACATATTTTAGCCAAGCATTCCACCCTAGTAACTCTGCACTATTCTTTAGGTTAGAGAGAAGTAAAAATTCTCGAAGGTGTTTTGCAAAATTTCTTTAATTTCATTTGTGCAATACCTAATTGCCACATACAATGAGATAAATTGGATTACAATATTGCTGGATATGCCTCAGTCACCAATACGAAATCACTGGATAATAAATATGCCACTTGGCCATTTGTTTGTTTCTTTGTATTATTTAGATTGAGAAAGATTACACAGATTAACTAGCAATATTTTTGCTATGACATTAACACCATGTTTCTTTTTAATCCCTCTTTTTTAAATTTACAAATATCTTTTAAATTACTTAGCTACTGCCAAATAATTATATTTATCAACTCTGACAATTATCTAAAGGTTTCTGAAGATTCCAAGGTTAAACATAGCCATTTCAATATAAAGTTCTTCTTTACACTATGAAGGTTTGGGAAATACTTAAACAATGAAGCATAAAGAAGTAGTGTACAAAATTTGTCCATCAGCGCTCCCAAAAGAAACAGAAAAAATGGGGAAAGAAGTTATACTGAGTTTTAAATGGCCTTAATGAAAAGTTCAGATTTTAAAAAAGGAGAGGAAAGTAGGACAATGGAGGAACTCAGGAAAGGGAATCACGAAGTACATCAATAAATGTAACTTCCTATAATAGGAAGTTTACTCGCATTTCTGAAACACTGAAACACAACTAAATAAAATTGCATACCTCTGATTATCCAAAACATGCTGCTCCTTAAAGATCAGCTAGTTGTATGCATATGCACACACACACACACGAACATACATACAGAATTCTGAGAAACACTGATCTGTACAAATACCACAATGCAGTTTTACAGCGTATTTCTCCAGAAGCAAACATAACCACCTCACTTATTTTCTGTATTTTCAGTCAAATCACTTGAGGCAAGTAAGAGGGACACAGAAATATGAACTGTAGTTCCTATTCTCCAAGACACGACAGAAACTAAATCAAACAAAATTCTGCGCCCTCCCTTCTATTATCATGAAGAAACATTTTATTCATTACCATTATACAGGTTGAAAGAATTTAAGTGGAAACAAAAACTTGGAATAAAACTCATTAAACGTTCATCTGATCACCATGAAGACCCGAAACTCTCTTTCATTAAAAACAGAAAGTCTAAGAAACTTGTAACAGCCGTAATTACAATCTTAACAAAACTCCACAAAATCTGGATTTTAGATTAATGTTTAATTAGGAACAAAACATACCCTTGAAAGAGAAATAATTATTCCACCTACAATGTAAGTTATACTGACAGCATTGTTCATGAATTTAGAAGTAAAACAAGAGATAATTTATTCTCCAATGGAACATGCTCATACAGAAGAATGGTTTATTGATTTTCATTATCTTCTTTTTGTTTAACTTAATTTGCTATGCATGCATCCTATCAACAACTTGGAACTCATCCTTAGTTCTTGAAATTAGATATACTTCAAACTACACAGAGCTCAAACAACAAAAACCGAGACACACACCAAAACATAAGACAATGTTTTATGATCATCTTCAAGTCTCCCTAGTGAGCATTTTATTTGGGAAGAAAAACCCCACCAAACCAAAAAAAAAAAAACCTCAAACTGGTAATCACTGAGCAAATCAATATGCTTGTTAAATTTTACATATTCATAGTCCCAAGTAGTGACTCAGTTTAAGCACTGATAAATGCTTGAGTTTGGCATAATTTGAATAAAAAGACAGCCAATATAATTCTTTACTAGAAGATATCCACAAATCCAAACCTTGAGATCTCCCTGTTTCTACCCCTTTGAAATAATACTTAATTTTGTAATGACAGCAGTATGCTGTTCCTCTCTGTTATACTTGATTATGCTGAAAAGGTAAAACTTCATTTTTAGTTTCTGAATGAGGCAAAGGGAGGCAGCCAACAGTTCACATAACCTGAACACTTACTTGAGCTCACTAGGAAAGCAATTTTACTGCCAAATACTTGGAGCGCAAATATTTATAGAACACTTTGTTTATCTTTTCTGTAACCAGTGAAAAGGTTTGTTTGTCAATGTTTAAATATTCTAAATTTTCTATTCATAAGGGTATTTGTAAAGATTGATATGGATATATATTTTAAGAGAGGGGTTGAGAAATACAGTAAGTACAAAGCATGCTACTGAAAATCTCCTGAATGGAAATTATGTTTTCAAAACAGAAAAACTTTAAAGGCATAGTATTGTGAAAGGAAGGCACCTTGAAAATAAATCCAGGATTAAAGGCTTTTTAGGTAGATCTTTTGTGACAGTAAATATGACTGGTGCTTTTTTGCTAAAACTGACTGTCTGGTTCCAAAATAAGCAGGACATGAAGACAGCCTTTTCCAAAGGGTCCTCACTACAGTTTCTAAAATTTTTCTTGGAACATTAATCCTCAGTTTCTCAAATTCATTAAATAAGATTTCTGAAACATACAGACCCATTTTTTTTTTCTTTTCTAAGTATTCTATGCTTATCTTTACCCTACCAAAGGGCTTCCAGCATTGCACGACACCGTATTTTAGAGATGAGGAAACTTCTATATACATTCTAACTTGTCCTGAGAAACTCCGTATTATACGAAAGATTAGAATCTATTTCAAGACCCATGATAACTATGGATCAGAATCATGGCACAAGAGATAAGCAACTGATTTAACAAGTAAACCTACATGGCCTGCTACACTGAAAATATAACTGAAGAGAGCTAGTTTCTTCTAGTTTCCAATTTAGTTTGGAAGACAAACTCAAATGGCTTATTCCAAACCCCAAAAGCACTACCGAAAAAACAAGAATGCAACTCCTTTGATAATAATTGGGGGCTGGTTAGAATTATGTATTTTTAATCTGTTTGACAGTGATTATCTTCGCGGGCAACAAGCTCCAGCAGAAGGAGGAAGCAGGCAAGAAAGAACATTCACCTTTCTAGCCAAAGAGCACTGGAGCAGCAGAATGCCCCAGCAGCCTACCTGCCACAGGGTCCTACCAAGGAGACAGCCCTGAAGAGAATCCAAGGCTATGACAAGAGTATCAGGCCATCAATAACCTCAGTAGCCTTCCCTCACCCCCACGCACACACACAAACACACTTTTTGAGACTGACAGATTTATTACCATGATTTAGTAAAATCTTTAGTTTGTCAGCCACTGCTATAGGGACTCTTTCTTAAATAACACTCAGCACAATTTCGCACATAGCAGCTTCAAAATAAACCAGATACAAGGCTGAGATTGATCAGCCTCAACAGATCTGCCCACATTGAGAAAATTATTTTTAACAACTGTTTTCTAAAAGCATAAAAATATTATTGTCGCATACCATGTTACTGCATTAGCACCGATTAAAAAAAGACTACTGCAACCTATTTTAGGGTTTCATATTCATAATAAAATTAAGTGAGTTCACATTTCTTCAGAATTAAATTGAGTAGACAATTATACGAAACATCTCTGTTGTCTTGTTTTACAGCTTTTACCTGAGTAGATTTATCTTTCATACATGAAGGGTAGTGTACATGGGGATCACGTGGCCACTGTCCTGTGAGGTAAGGTCCTGTTATTGTGTCCAAAGAAGAAGTTCGCCTTATGGTACCAGAAGTTCTGATTTGCTGGGATTTTGGCCTGTCCACTGTAGAAAACCAGAACAAAACCAACAAAAAAGTCAGGCTAAATTTGATGTGAAATGTTAAAAGCTAGCTATGACACACAATGGCAAGAACATATCAGAAACCTTTGCCTAAATGCCAAGCTGAAAAGAATGCCATCACATCAAAGCAAATAACATCAGACAAAGGAGAAAAACAAATAGAAAAGGGAAAATATAACAGTTACAAAAACCCCACAATGCTTCAGGTGTTCGTATCTGCGAAGAACTGGGCTACTTATGCTATGTATTTTCATCAGCAAAAAACATCAAGCAAATTTAAATACAGTGATGATGCAACTCAGGAAAGCCAGACACACAGAAATAGAAAATATAGCACAGCATAGCACTTTTTAAGTCAGCTTGCTTAGCTTTCTAGATACTAAAATACAAATAATGAGAAAAATTGTGGTTGTTAAGAAGATGCCTATCCAATTTATTCTCTTTTCCATATTATTTCATAATTTAAATCAATTCCCTATTATTTACAAGATCCCGCTACAGGCCTTAGCAAGCTGAGAGTATGACTGTGTCTTTCCCTCTGACAGAGCTCAGGTCAGAGCAGCTGCCTTGTTTGTTTTCACTCCTCATTGTGCCTGCAATCCTTGATTCCTCACTGTACTTCTCTCTCCATACAACCAGATCATGGAACAGTTTTTCTTGTATTTCATTTGGAGAGCAAAGTGCAGGGTGATTCACGAGATTGACGTGGGAAAGAACAAGAGTTTTACAGCATGCTCTCTAGATTGTCTTGCTTTGTCCTTGATGCAAAATTACTTCATATACTCATCTTCTAGACTCCACCTCAGCCAACCTAAGCCCTACATGGCAGCTACTGTCTGTTTTGCTCATCCCTACTAAAATAAATTCGCAGGTGAGATACCTTCCAAGTTAGTCACATGGTATGCACTGATCTGACCCACCAAAAGCGTACTCACTGCTCAAAATGTGAGAGCAGATCTGCTGGCACACTTCTGAGTCCAAACAAGGCCACTGGCCTTCACAACCATTCTCTATTTGTGTATCACCTAGAACTGATGGATCTCAAAAGGCAGGGTCCATCATCAATGTGATATATAGCATTCAGAACAATTAGGGTATAGCTTGCACTAAATACAGCATGGTTACAGCATCATATATGAAGACAATAAGGTTAAAACAGACCATTTTATACAAATATAGACCTGCTGAAACACTGCATTAGCTACTCATTTTAGGTGAAGACTTCCAAATAATGCTGTGAAATTGACATAATGTAATGCATCATGCTGCCTCTCACACTATAATTGTTTTGATTGCCTTATCTGTAAATCAAATCCCTACCATTTCAAACAGATCTATCCTTATAGGATTCCCATTGTGACAAATTTGCATTTTAAGAAAGATCCCTGAACTATTAAAAGTAAAGAAGTCTGAAATCCAAAATAAAGATGACACATTTTAAAAATTAAACTAGTGTTTACATTTGTGCTGAACCACAAGTGTACCTAATGGGTACACAGCTACAAAGAATTCTTCCAACCTTCCCTGTCACGCTATGACACTATGCTACTCTTTCAGGTAGCTCAAGTTCTGAAAGTTTCTCAAAAAACACCTTTTAAAACAAGTCAAAGACAATGCATAAAATTATGTTTGAAGATGAGGAAATAAAGACTAAACCCAAGAAAACACAAGCCCAAAAGACACAACAAAATATATACAACCAGAGAATTAGCTACAGTTTGTGACTTATTCTACACCCAGAAGAAAGACAACAAATCTCAACACTAATAACTAAACTAATGCCATTAAAACTGAAGAGAAACAACACCACTGAAAATTACTAGTTTTATTTCTCCATGGTCATTTTGGAAGTGGACTGCAAGACACTGTCAAGCCCTGAAGCCAAGAGAAGAAAACGTTCAAGATGTGGTTTCCAAAGTCCCTAATATTCATCAATGTTTCTCTGATTTACAGGAAACAAACCACTTCTCAACTGCATAAACCAATTCAAGTTAACAAAAATGTAATGCCATCCCTATTCCACCACTGTCTGCGCTCCTTCCATCTCCTTTGAGATGGCATGCACAGATGTGTGAAAGCAATACACACGTGGTTTTCCCCATTACAGCAAAGTTGCCACAATATAATGGGCAGAAACCACCAGGAGAGCTAGAACAGCAGCAGCACTGGGGTCTGTCCAGTAACAGTTTTGGCTCCTCATCTTTTATGATATATCATAAAAAAATAAAGGAGAAGGTTATCTGTAAGCATGACATTTGAAGGAACTTTTGCAAATTACCATTTGACAAGGTGTCTTGTACAGTAATGTACTCAGAGATGATGGGATGCCCTGGAGAGCATCACTGTACTGGACCCCAATAGTGGCAGATCAGATCAGCTTAAATTGTTTTCTAAATATTAGAACTGCTCTCAGGGTTTATTTCTTAATCTTGCTTTTCTCACCTAGTAAGTCTGGCTTCCCACTACTCTAGGGAGCTACTACATAACACTTCTCCCCAAATTTGCATTATCAATGGAATGCTGATGCTGTCATGAATATTCTTCTCCAGCCCAAATCAGTTTCTCTGGTTGGAAACCTCATGTTCCAGTTTTCTCAGATAATCGAAACAGCTGAAGTGCTTCAACAGCTCCTGAAGATAGCCAACAGACTTCAGCATTCAGAAAGGATTCAACAATATTAAGAAATCTCTAAAATTACAGACTTGATTTTATCCAAGTTTCAGACTAAAACTTATCTGACAATATCCTAAGTATATGAATGGATTTTACTGCAGTGGTAAGTGAAAGGATTCTGTTATCTTCCTCAATGACAAGTGAGACATCTCATATGAAACTCAGCTCTACCTCCAGAATAAGCAAACTTAATATCACACCACTTAAGCAGCGTAACATTACCTGAGGAAGTTAGCTAGAAATTAGAAAAGCAAGACATATGCTTGCAACAAGGCAAAATACCTCATGACCACTGAGATTAGCTCGGTTGACTAGACCATGATGATAAACCCCAAGTTGTGGGTTTGATCCCTGTATCGGCTGTTCTCTTAAGAGTGGGACTCGATGATCCCTGTGAATCCCTTTCAACTCAAAATATTCTGTGATTCTATGTGTTACTTAAAATATGCCACAAGTTTTAATGGCATGTATTTAGGGCAAATTGCTACACAATTCTAGTTATGAATGTTAATATTACACAAAATGACACAAGGGTCCACCTGAATACTACAGCTGGCAAAATTCAGCATGATCCTACCTCCCAGCAGGAATCAGCTAAAATAAACTGCATGAAATCATGATTCTGCATGCTGCATTGAGAGCAAAGAAAATTCTAGTTATACCACCTAGACTGACCGAAAAAAGGTTTCCATTTCTCTGACAGCAAAATGTAATTCAGTAAGAGGCTAACACGACAGCTCTTTTGAAAAGGACATGGGGCTCAAATAAAACCATCTGCTAGAGCTCCAAAATGAAGAGCTTGCCTTCCCATCTAGGATAGAGGCAGCTAACCTGCACATAATCTGAAAGCCATGTTCACAGTCCATTTTCAGCTTAAATAAAGCTTTGTGCCACATGTGCAATGAGGAGAATCACCTGCAGCAGAAGAGCAAGACTGACAGTTGTTAGCATCGGTAGCATTAAAAAAACTGCTTCAGCTCAATCCACCAGAGTTCATCTGTGAGCATCTTTTCTTCCCATGTTCTTTCAACAGGTAGCAAATCCAGTTCAAATCCAGCCAAAAAACTTTTCCACTCCTGTACTCGCGTAGATATAACTGATTTTAAAAGACTAAAATTATCCTAAGAATGTCTCAGATAACACAGACTCCTCTCAAACTGAGTGAAAAAGGTGAAATAAAAATAAAATTCATTCTTCTTCAAAACTAGGGGTATTGTCATCTCACTATTGATGTCAGCTAATCGTGACACTGTCCTGACAAAAGGTTAGACAACATTCTTGCAGTAATTTCTTAGTTTCTTTTCTCGGAAGTTCTTTTAACTTAAAGTATTAACCCAAGACACCATGAAATATCAGTACTAAATCCCACAATAAATTTTCATGAGATGTTGTTTCTCTTCAGTTTAGTTGCTAGCACCCTGCACAGCATTCTGGTCACAAGCTACTAGTGAAATGAGTCCCAAGCGTAGGACTCATCCATTCCTTAAGAATTTCAGATGTCACCTAGGAAATTAATAATAACTTCAAAAGAACTTTCTCCAAAAATACTCTTAGGAGGACTCACTATGATGGATTTCCTAGTCTGCTTAAGACTCTTTTCAAAAGCCCCAAAGTCAGAGTTCAAGTAGTCTGGCTCAAAGAACATTCAGAGACTGGGTATAGCACCATAAAATAGTATCAGGTATTTCTAGGACTTTCCTACCAGATACGACAACAAATTTACAACAATCTACTAACCCAATGAGCTGAAGAAGTACCTGTATGAATGCTTCTTAAATAATTACTTATGTGGGAATACAACCTAGGAAATCAAAAACTAGAAAGCTGAATATTAAGGAACAGTGACCCGTAAGAATGATGGCCTGACACCACTTAGGTCACATTTCCCACAGCAGCTACTGATGACTGTCCTACATCTAGCTGAAAGTCCCCTCTCCTGTTACACCTTGTACAAGCATGAAAAAGGGTATTTTTGCTCTTGCTTACTTTGGATTCCCTGAGTAGCACAAAAGTCGACTTTTGGATTCAAGAGGACTCTGTGAAGAGTCTGGTCAAGGGAGGTTTTTAATCTTTTTTGTTTGCTTTTTAATCAATTAAAAAAAAAAAAAAAAACACACTGTGCTGATATCTGAATGTATATCTGATTGATCTTTCCTGCTCTGATTATATAGGTAGATGGTCCAGCTAGTGCACGTTTAACTTGCAGAACTTGTCTCTATGACTTTGCCAGGAAAAAGATTGAATAAGGGGGATTTAGAGGCCACTCTAAAAAATATTTCAACCTTCATTCTCAAGAAGGCTTTTCTCTTGTAATTGGAGCCAAAATCTCTCATGAAAAAGATTAACAAGGGATTTGGGGTCCCCTGAAGTTTTACTCCAGAGGAGTAAAGAGATCTATTGGCTCAGAAGACATTTCCCAGTTGCCAGTGACTGACAGACTTGTTTCTGACCCAATCTGCTAACTGGCTGCATGACTGCATTAACAGTTCAGAAAGGTGCAGAGCAACAAAGAGCATATTGTTTGCCATGTACTGTTCATACAAAACAATACAAAATAGGATTTTAAATAGCATCTTAAAAAAACCCACAACACCCTTTTATGCAATTGAAAGGAAAAAATGTGAAATTACTGCACTCTTCCTTCATAATTTCAAATTAAATAGCTTAATCTCTTTAATAGCTTAAAACAAAGCAAAATACTAGCTTTTTCAAACATTTAAAAGTGCAGTACAGTGTTTTGCTACCAAAACTATAATTCTAAGAGAATATAAGAAGAGACAGTCTTTTCATGTTACCTTCCGATACATCTCTAAAGTACTTTACATTCAGCTCCTTAAAACATCTGTCTTCATTATGTACACCACATTGCTTTTGGTTCAGTTGTATCAACTTCAGAAATTAATCCCCAATTTCTATCTTTAGAAATCAAGAGAGAGAATGACTAAAAATGAAGAGGGATGACATTCTGAAGTTACTACGCTAAAGAGACTGACACAATCCACTCTAATTTCCTTTCATTATCCAAACTGAAGGGAAAAAAAAAAAAGGCAGCACAGAACAGCACCATAACCTAACCGAGGCTCCAACAACCAAAACCAAACAAGCAGAAAGCAGGCTACTTCATGAGAGCAAAGATCTTTTCAGAGATCCAGATCCATGAATGATACGCTTTCTACATCCAGAATTCTTCAGGGATTAAAAAAAAAAAATGAAGAGGGAAGCCAGCCTTCCACACAGATCATTTTACAGTCTGGTAGTCAGGGCAGATTTGGTTTTGTACCTGACAAGGCTTATGAAAATTTGACTGAACTGCAAGAAACAGAAGTCTATCAAGACAGGACGTAACCTTTACTGGGAAAACATAAAACAAAACCAGCTTATTCCTTCAAGGGAAAATTGTACACACTGACCCACAGTACAGGATTTAGAAATCAACTGTATTATCTTTTATAGCTATGACTAAGTCATCTAGAAAGGGAAGAGGGTTTCTGATTAGTCACTGAATCCAACCCATAGGTTAAGGCACTTCCTTCCATAACAGAGGTTTCATGCACGACTCATCAAGGACGTACAGCTCTGCTCACCCAACTGCACAGGAAGGCACAGTGCGCAGGGCTAGTATGGATACCAGAGGAAACAGAACACATGGATGAATTTGTACGCATATTTCACTGGACCCGCAGATGACTCAAAATCCTGGTTGCCTATGCACGTACACTGAAGCAAGGTCTCTGCCTCATGTCCCTATTCCCCCCAACCACCAGTCAAGTAAAATGTGACTATGAATGTCTTTCAGAAGTCAGATTTTGTTCATAGTAAAACTCCCCTGTTTAAAATCAACATTATCCTTAGAGATCAAACACTGAAAGAATGCTCTAATCTCCGTAAGAAAAGTAAACAAACCAAATGGCTGAAAGTTTCAGCCCACTAAAGCTAAATTATTCTTCTAACAAGGATTACTGCTGGCATGTATAGGACCTGTAGCATTTCATGTCACAAAAGCCTGCTTTGTTCAACCGATGTAACCTACACACTTGCACTCTTCTAACAGGATGCCATGTAGGTAAAAAACACTAATTCCCAACCTTTCCGATTTTTATGTATTTCACATTTTTAGAATATATTTTTCTTTGCAAGGTTACTTCAGATATAAATACTTATACTTCAAATATAAATACTACGCAAATAGTATAATTTAATGAAGTATCTAAAAAATGCTCATACTATAAAGTTAAGACAAATTTGATTGGAGCTCAGCAGCTAAGCACTTGGGAAAAAGCACACTGAAACAACCATCCGTTAACTGCTGGGCACTTCAAGAGATAGAGAGAATTTCCCTTCTTGTAGTTCATTAATTTAGATCTGTTAAATAATCTATTCTTTGTTTCCAATATTGAGAACCAAACGGGGAACCAAGAACAACACTAAAGCTTGGGGTGTTATTTTTCCTTCCAGTATATTAATAATTAAAATACAGAAGGTCACTATAAACACACCCAGTTGATCCAGTAACTAAAGAAACTGCCACTTTTTTCTAATAAACTTGATGACTCTGAAGGGATTTTTTTTTCTTGTTATAACAACAATACTTAAAATTTAACCCGATGTAGAAAGTGAGGGTTTTGTAGACCTTTAATCTAATTCTTCTTTCCATCAAAATGCAGCTGGACATAATAATGAATAAAACAAATCAGAAGGCACAACTCACTACTTTCATAATCAAAGTATACAAAGAACTGTAATCAATGTACAGAGGCTATACAATGCCATCATAATGATCATCAATTATTAGAGATAGAAAGCATTCTCCTAGCTAGAAAAAATTATACTAAACAAGAGTAATATATTTTTCTGAAAAAAAAAAAAGAAAAATAGAAATGTAAAACCAGATTAAAACTGATTGCCTAAATGAGAGTGCTCAACTCTGACAATTAAATAAATTATCTTTTCATTATCAGTTAAGACACAGAAACAAAGGACTAGAGCCAACTTCCTAAATCTGGAGCCCACTTTGCAGCTATCGCTGACAAAACACATAATCACTTCAAAACAGAGCACAGTCAGTCTTACAGCAGCTATTTTATCCTCACAATTCCTACTGGAAAAATGACCCAGGAAAATTTTTTTCCTGATGGTTTCAGGCCTTCTTATAGTTTAATATATAAATATTTACATTGTCAAAGCAATCCACCCACTCATTCCCTTTCTTGCTCACCTAGATTCTGACAAAGCAACTGTCTTTTTGTTCGGAGGTGACTTTTTTTTAACATCACAGTTAAACTCCTAATCTGGGAGTCCTTCTCTGAGTCAGCTCCAGTTTGACTTTACCTTTCTTGAGCTGTGGAGCACCAAAAGGGTGTGCAGTATCCCATATAATGCCTCAGCAGACCCTGTGTGGCATGCAAGACCAGACCTGTGCCCAGCAATTTTTCAGTCACTTCATGTTGGCAGTTTAGAGATCCCATCATCACCCAATTCCACCCTCTAGAATTTTCAAATTAGATGCTCCTCCTTTAAGGAGAAGATACTCTGCTCAAGTACAACCTCACATACATAAACTTCCACTTTTTACTTTTAAATCTTATTTTTTAAACTTATTATTTCAATTCCCATGGTTCTTAAACTCTTCTTGCATAATCTTCCTGTGTACTAATTAAACCTCTCAATATTCATCAACAGTTTCATCACCCTAATTTCAAAATTTGCCTAAACAGATAAGATCTACTTCCCGTCTAGGAGATCAGTTTTCTTATCAAAACCACCAGGTTAGCATGACACTGTTTGGAAAACTCATTTTGCACTTCAACATTTCTCCCTGGTTTCCACCATCCCTTCAAATTTCTTCTGAAGTTTCACGGACAATTCTCTATACTCTAGCACTGGACACATTTTCCACATTTTTAAAACACCAGCATTGTATATTCTATACTCAGGTATCTATTCTCAAATGATGTCTCTCCTACTAACAAGACTGCCTCAGAAAATTGAATGTCAGTGTCAATTTCTGAGTAGGCTGTTCTTGAATCGCGCAATGGAGATCTCTGAATTGACTTTACTGAAATATGCAATCTATAGTCATCACAGTTTTGGTAATTCCTAATTCCAAATTATCCTTACAATAATTACAATTTTGGGGTTCCTTACAATTTCGGGGTTTATCTTTCTGAGTTAAAAATCACTGTCCTTATGGAAAGTGATTTCTTAGACTTTGTTCTGATGAGCACAAAGCACTGAGTAACTATCTGGGCTATTTCCTCTGAGACTGTAGCTACTATTCCTTGGAGCTGACTTTGAAACCATACATTCTAGCAAATCAGTCTCAGCTCTTTTCTTCTTCTTACCAAACGGTTACAACTTTTTCCTCATTTTTCAATCTGCCTGTTTCTATTATATGTCTTAAAGCACACAAAGTCCAAGTCTGTTCGTGTTTTAACAATTCTCAGCTAAGGTTCACCTGTTGATTGGTAACATGACATTCTTTCCTCAGTTCCTCCTGCTGTTTCTTGCAGGGTCTCTGCTTATTCCTTGCAGGGCCTCTGCTTATTCCTAGCAGCCTTTTCGAGGCAAGTGTCCATGCAATCAGATCACATCCTTGAACTTTTCTGATGTCTGAAATACTCCAATAGTGTTAACATTTTTCATTAAAACAGATTCTCTTTGTATTCAAGGCAGAGCAACCCTGTTTAGACAAATTTTCAAACTACTTCCTTCAGAAATCCAAAACTTTACTCCAGATTTATGAATTTTAAACACACCTCTATGTAGGATTTTCTTCTTTTTGCTGTATATGCATGCAAACTTGCATGACTAAACAAAGGCAAGACCTAACATTTTATGCACAGTGTCAGCACACCTATTTCTTCCGCTTCTCCCAAATTTTGAGTTGTTACAGTTGGTAATTCCTATCTTCAATGTGGCCAGTCTAAGTTTCTGCCATAAATCTTGCAATGAAAAGATCTACCTGCATCCTTCAACTTCATATTAAAGGCTAGCCACACCACTAAACAAAACCATGAGTCTCCAATCATTTGAATAGCCTAGTCCCTTCTTCGGAAGAAATTAAGGCAGATCTATACAACAGTTTTACAGAATACTTTAAATAATATATGGACTGCACACTTTGCTAAACAACTTGTTATGACAGAATGAGCCTCTCTTTCTACAACAACACCCAAAGTTTATTTGGACCTTCCATGTGGACAATAACCTACACTGAGTATGTGTCCCCAGTCACTTCCTTGTATGGACATTTCTCAAATACACATTACTTTTAAACATGCATGTTCTGAAAACATTTTTGCCCATGAGAAATTCTTCTCTTCCAGATTAGGACTTTTCCTTGTTCCCTTTGAAAAGAACAGCAAGTATTTCAAATGTATTTTATGGTTTTCTTTGTGGGTGAAGAAAACATTGTGAAGATGATTATTCTGGGCAGGGTATCAGGTATAACAAAGGAGCCACTGAAGGTGAAATACCAAAGGAATCAGAGTATGAGAGAAAGGAAGTGTGGTATTCCACTATCAATTGCCACAATTAAGCAAACACAGCTATCAGTTAAGAATGAAGATTTTAAGACCTTGAACAGAAATTTACCTCTGTGAAGACAGCTTCTCTTTAACCTGGCAGCTTCCCAACTACTGTGTAAACCTAAGTTTCATTCTGCATTCTTCAGCAGTTAGCTGATATTTTTAGAGTCACACTGGTCAAAGTCTGTTCCGGGGCACTCAGCGTAAATCTGGGTTTTACTTTCAGCGAGCAACTCAACTCTTCACTGCTTTGAAAAGGAGAAAGTTATCACATATAACAAAGATTTAGAATAATATATGCTGAATATGGAGGTGTAACACCTAACACAGAGTCAACACTGCAAAACCACTTAGTTTTCATAATGTACTTTCCAAGGCTCCAGACTCCAGAAAGACCGACTAGCTGACACTCAGCACTGAATTTGACTCCGGAGAAGAGAACTGGACTCACCAAACCTTTCCAGAGCACAGACAGCACCACTCTGATACCTGCTATAATCACCAACACCTTCTAGTCCTACTAGGCTAGGGAGCTCTTGCGTGACGTGCAGAAGGGGCGGTACTGAGATCCTGTTAAATACCCACAGAAACCCATAGTTCTTGTAGAGCTGGCTCCTCCATGCTGTATCTCTGTGCCCTGAGTTATGGGCACACAGTGCAAAATTTTCAGGGTTTAACCAGCAACATTTCTGATCCAGCCTGGGTACAGCACTTCATCTAAGAAAAGCAACTGCACTGTTATCCCTGAGAGCTACATGTTTGCAAACCTGGGAATTTATATTTGCACTTAGGTAATCTGCTCCCTAATAGCCAACTGCTGACTGCATGACATAATTTGAAGTGAGGTTTGTATTTACAGGGTAATTTCTGCAGACTAGAATTAATTGAACATTGAATAACCAGATATTAATAGTAACTGAACACTAAATAACCAAAACTTGTTTCCTGGTAAGAACACGTTATTTCTAATGATAGCTTGGTCTCCAAATGCTGAAAAATATCAAGCAATTATTACAGTTTTGAATTTTTTTTGGTGCTGCAGCCTAAGCACCTACATCAAAATGTTTGGGGTTTTTTTCTAACCATGAAGACTTTTAAAAAACCTGGATACCCAGGTGATCCAGCTAGCCAACCTTTACTAATTATTTCTTTCAGAACTCCAGAATAGGCGCTGAACACCAAAACACCTGAGATGAAAAGGCACATACTATAACAATGCCCACACTGCCATACATTTAATCAGTTCACAACTGAGTAATTACTGTTACAGAAAACATTTCTAAAAGATTTATACTTACTATATAATATTAAAATTAATTTAGCTACAGAAATTAGTTCCAAATTCAAGTATGAATGCCAGTCATCTTGCAATGAGCTATCAGTCAGAAATAAGTGTTAATTCCTGAAATTCAGAAAGCGTGTCTACAACACTGCTTAATCCCTGGTGGTTAGAGCATAGGAAAGGAGGCTGAAGCTAGCCTTCTTCAAACAGGTGACTTGCACTGTTCAAGGAATGACACTTAAGTTATTATTCTTGTTTAGACTATCGCACAGCAGACTGAGAAGAAAATATTCTACAGTGGATTTTAGTTTATTCAAAAACCGTGACAGAACTATCTACTGCTCTTATGAGCAAAATATGAGACACTTTCTTCCTAAAGAGGAAACAGAATGCGTAGTTTGGGTAAAACTAGTTTCAGGTTGTGCAAAATAAATGGCATGTAAGAACCAACGCTGTTAATCACTCATTTGTATTTGATTCAGAGAACAATATCCATTGCAAACAGCTACTCCTCAATTTGACACTAGCAACAGGGAAAGTTAAGTCTTTATGAATACCAACATCAATGGCATCATTTATCGTCAGGACATATGCTACACTAGATGAGGAGGTCTAACCAATACAGTACCTTGCATTAAGGTTTCAAAACTCAAGCTCGTAACATTTTATGACCTACTGGGAAGTATACACCATCTCCAAAGCAACAATATCCAATATGGAAGGCTAAGAGATCTACTACTACAAGAAATGAAAACTTTCCATCACAACCATCTTCACTGACCTAACACCAACTGTTTAGGTTAATCCCCCATTTACAAATTTTTTGTGCAGAAAACTGTTATTGCTTGAGTGCAGATATTCACACCTTCTGGGTGCTTTTTCTCTGTCAGAGAAACTAATCTAACAGGGTGAATAGTTTGGCAGGAATCAGCAGCAGCAGCTAGGAAGTGCACAAACCAAAGGAGGAGAAGTGGAATGAAGACACCCAGGGCAGAGACAGTATTACAAGGCCTGAGACAGCAGGCTGAGGGCACTCCCCAGCTGAGGGCCTGGCTGTGTTTCCTTCCAAGACAGACTTCCAGGAGCTACATACATGCCTTCCTCTGTCCTCCTACCAGGACACATTGTCTGAGCAAAGTTATCACCAGACAATCCAAGGGGGCCACATAACAGAACAGCCCTGGTCCTAAGCTCAGACTCACACAGCTGGGAGAGTAGGGAAGAGTTCCTTAGAGCACATGTTTTTCAGTTTCAACCATGGATGAGGGCTTCCACGGATGTAATCCGAGCTTCAGAAAAGTAAGAACCGGAGAGCCTGACTCACCATTCCAAAGGATTGCTATTACACACTGTATCATGATACTCTGTGTGGCATCCATACTGCAGAAGTCTCTGACCCCTTTCAATGCTATTTCTACACTTCAGCATTTAATTCCCAATTCAAAACTAGTTGTATAGTAGTGATGAACTTCAGAGTCAAATCAGATGGGAAAAAGATAAAGCATAACTGAAGGACTATCTAATTTTGGGGAAGTAAAACAGATTCAAAATTATTACTCAGAATTAAATTATTAAGTACCCATTCTCCTTCACTGTTATCTCCAATGCTCTTCATTTTGCAATTAACCAAACCTTAAAAATGGTGACACAAAGGAAAAAGGCATAATCTCAGGCTGACAAGTTGCTGTGATGTATCCTTTCTAATGATGAGATGTAAATAAAATTTTACTTGCCTGAAAACATCTTAAGCCAATGTTTAAGCTCTACAAATTTACATAGGAGGCAGCACTGAATGACTAACATAAACATGCATTTAAGTACTAACACTAAAGCAAGATGATGATCATTAACAGTTAAATTCTTGAGCAAAATTCTCCAGTCATGTATCTTTAATACAGGGTCATTTTCTCATCAATAAAAGACTTATTAAAAAATGCTAGTTGATGTTTAAACCCTACTATTTTAACAACTTCCCATGAACATATGTGAAATCCATGAAGAAGTACCTATTTTGTCAAGTGCTGGCAATGCTTTTCTCTACTGAAGTAATTGCCAACTGATTTAAACAGGAACTTTCATTTTTCTCTGCAGGTAAAAAATAATTATTATATTCTTCAGATGAAGATAATTAACCAACCGGTGAAGCCCCACAGAAAATGTATTTCAGATACTCACTTAAACTGAAACACTGAGAAGCACATACTCTATTTCCAATACATTTTGCATTGTTACAACTACAGTTTTCAAATCTTCACTGAACTGAATCTTCAGAATTACTGCATCAGTTATTTTTATTTTTTTTTTCATAATGATATGGAGTAGTAGCACAAAACCCATTTTGAAAATAACTGGCTTTTCACTGCGAATTTCTGGAATACAGCAGTCTAGACTTGGTGAACACTGACTTTTTTTTTTAAGATTATAAGATACACTCCCTTGATATACCGTTCCTGCATTTTAAAACACATTTTAAGAACCTCCATTCACCCCACCACCGTGGGAAAGAAAACAACAAAACACAGGAACCATGAATTTCAGAAATCAAATTTCAGCATTTGGCACTGTTTTACTATGCACAGATGCTGGCAAGTAACTTCAGTTTGGCCACCTGTAACACACAAATACTTGGTTATGCCCAAAGAATAAGAATTAAAGGTCAAGTAGCAATTTAAAGCAGGTATATACATATACATCTTAAGTTGGGGTTTTTTTCCATGAGGTAGGGAGGTTCTTTTTTCATAGCTAATGCCTTGCTACAGTATTATTCAAGTTCAATTGAGAAAATACCTTCCTATTGTTCTTTCCTGTAGTTTAACACCTGAAAGAAGCTCAGTTTATTTGTTTTATAAAGCATATTTATTAAAGACATCTAATACACCATTCTCATTTACAGTCATGTTAAAACATATAACTAAAAAGCCTCTGAGTTCAGCACAACTGGATCAAATTTATCCAGGGTCTTTTATTTCATCATATTATATTCCCCTGAAAGCTATTTTGGGAAGAGAGAGGGACAAAGCTGGAGCAAAACTGTTTTGGCCATACAATTATGGGAATACTGCTATTATTCAGGGATCAGGAAATAGGAAGCGTCACAAAAATTACTTCCTTACCTACATTTGTTAGAAATAAAGGAAAGATCTTCTTGATCTCTGGTATAAATGCTGATGATGCCAAAATATTGGATGGCTTGAATCCAGGATATTAAAATAGTTCCACCTTTTGAAGTCCAAATTTTGGGTGTTTTTTTAATATTGATATCCCTTACAAGTCTAGAGATCAACAATATTGTTTGTTTTACTCCACTCCTCCCTCCACTAGCCTAAAACCAGATATATATACTTCTTACAGCAGAACTGGGTTATGCAGTTGTTTTGCATCTTTTGTAATTGCTTTCTCTCACTAATGCTGGCAATGCTTCAGGAGTTATTTTGGGAAGTAAAAGACACTGGGAACCTTTAACGGCCAAACTGATTACAGTATTTTTCATATGTCCTTAAAACTAACATTTGTCTTTAAAATTTTATATGGAAAAAAGTTTGTCCTATAAAATGTGTAAGTGAAAGTTAGAAAAATATTAAATACTACAGCACCACCACAGTTAACACTAAACAAATCAAAGCATTTGGTGAGACCAGTGTTAAGTCTGAATCATACAGAAATAATTTACAACCTCCTTGTATACAAAATATTCACCTATTGTGTAAAAAAAAAAAACTAAACAGGAAACCCGCCCTCAAATTTATACAAGCTACTTTACATAACAGCAGAAACTTCTGATTTTATCCAGGTAAGGCAAGAAAGAAAACAACTTGCTTTTTTCTTTAAAAATTGTGTCCACAAGCAAGTAGCAAGTTTTATTTGACACGTCCAAGGGTTTGGTGTCTTTGGACTATTATCGGAACATCCCTTGTCATAAACCACACAGCTTCAGATTCTGTTGACATTACTTTTATGCACTCAGAGATCTAACAGATATATTCCCTCTAAGAAAACCATGTGTTGTTATATTCAACCAGACACTTTTTCCAGTGCCAGCTCTCCAAAACATGGACACTATAAAAAATATCTACTAGTAAAGAATAAATACATTTCAAGAAAGAGAAAAGGTGTAGACTTGCACATTGCAGATTTATCCTATGATATCAGAAGGCTTTTCCCCTCTTTTTCCCATTTTTTTTAGCACCTTAAAAAAATATATGTAACATTCACAATTTCTCACCCATTCAGTAACAGTACTAACCAAATACTGCTACTGGCATTGATGGTTTCTTAACAACTAAAAATCCCCAAATTTGCTTAAAAGAAAATATTATATTATTGAAAGTTTCAGTCCTAAAAACACAGGGTGTTGCTACAGAACAAAAACATTTACAGTTTACTAGAAAGAAGGGGTAGAAAACATGATGATGGGAGAAAAAACAGATCATGCTGCTTTCATTCATGTAGTAGTGATGTCAGTGCCTGCAGTGGTAGTTGCTCTGACCTGTAGAGGCTCAAAGCTGGAGTGTTTTCACAGAAATCTCCTTTATAAAAGAACCTCTAGCAAATCACTAAAATATCCACACAAAATGGCTTAGTAGGATAGCCAGATCAAGGAATCTATATTGAAAAAGGCTGAAAGGAGGTGGGGAAGGGACAGGTGTCTTAAGAGAGTAACATCTATCCATCAGAATCATAAGCAGTCTCCAGAACGAGCACATTCGTGAAACAATCCAAGTCAGACTGCAGAGCCAAAGACAAACACATCCCCTGCACTGGTGAGAAAAACAACAGGATTAAACCTAGAGCCTAAGCTCACATTTTACAGCAGTGGGAAATGGCTTTGAAAAACTGTCAAAAAAACTTAATCAAGCCACTTCCCCAAGACTTGCATACTGATAATAACTATAAATAGCTGGAGCAGAATTGTTTAACAAGCCACAGCGAAATGGTCCATGTCTGAAAATGAAGCACTTAAATTTTTTTTCAAGTCCTCCATTATTACTGCAGTAGTCCTCCAGTTCAGCAATCAATTTTCTATATACTATTATCACCATATAGACTACAAACACGTTTTTAGTGTCCACACATCATGTACTAAAATGCTGAGAACAAGCAAGGAAACAAAGACAAAATACTGCCCCATGACATGGAACTATATTCCGAATTGTGTAAAAACAGCTCTAGGTCTGGAGGGGGTGTGGGGGAGCAGACGAAGGGGAGGTTTGGTAACCTTTTTCATTTGCAAGACTGAAGAAATAGAGTATCTTATTACTCTCGCCCGCTAGAAAATGGTGCCTGTATTTCGGTAAAATAAAGCTGTTGACGTGTGCAATTGTGGTCATTATTAGGGCGATCACGTTGTTTTCATTCATTCATTCAGGATTTGCTAGAGGATGTCAGCTTCTGCAGCAGCAGCTGGCTTGACCTGGAGGAGGGGGAACGAATTCTTTGCAGTGCATACAGATTACAGGGCGCATTTCTCGACGGACCGTTTATGATTTTATACACTGCACGCACTAAACCAAATCAAGCTCTATGTGCTCCTGACGCGGTTCACCAGGAGGCAAGCTCAAACAAGTTTAATGACAGAAAAGTCATTCAGTACTAATTTATAGTCTGATTTATTAAGGCTAAAATAGCCCACAGATGAAGAAGACTGAAACAACTTTCTAAAATTAAAACTTCCCCTCCAACAAAAAATTCGTACACATTAATGAAGTACTTCACAGCTTTGCAGTATTTTTCTTGCTTGCAGGTAACTGCCCACATTCCTCCCTTTCAATACACCTTAAGCGTAGCCTTTATACACTGCACCACTACAATGTTTTCCTCCGGGTTCCCATAATTAAATAATTTACTGCTCATCAGCAGCACCATCACTACTCGTACACACAGATATTTTGGTTTTTCCTCATTTCCCATTAGCATTTTCCAAAGGCTTAAGAGGCAAAGAGGAAATCTACATTTAGTGCTTCATACAGAGGGAAAAATATGATCTTTAATATTTTAAAATAGAGCTTGAATGAATCAAAACCACAGAAGCTCAGTTCCATTTTCAAGCATGCAAAACCCTCTGCAAAAATAGACTTTTTGAAAAATACATTATGAAGTATCTCTGGTCAGATTATAACACAATCAGTTAGGTCATCTGCATAAGCAGATGCATAGGGAAAATTAACTCCATTTGTAACTGGCAGTGACATTTTGCTCATTTGTAAAATGCTGTCCATGACCTAGGACGATTCTGATGACAGATCTGCCCAAGTAACAAATACTACAGATAGCAAGGGTTTACTACACGTAACAACTAAAAAGGGAAGAAGGTAAGATTCCACTGCTACAACACATGCTGGCACCCAACGCAGACCACAATTTGCCACAGAAATCACACACAGTAAGACTTATGGAAGGGACAGAAAAAGCAAGGGGTATTGAACCACAGAAAGCATTCCCCAGAAGAGATGCTGTGCAATACCTGATAGCTACAGCAGGACAACATAAAAAGTGCATTTAGTCAGATTCATTCAACTGTTCAAGTGATGGGGGAAGGCAGAAAGGAGTGGGGGAGGCAAGATGGCCACTGCCACTTTAACACATTCAATAATTTAATAGACAACCTGATGCAGGTTAAGTTGGACTTGCTGGGAATCAATTTCACATTTTAAACTTTACAGGCCTATTTTGGTTATTTGGGTTGGTTTGTAGTGGGTTTTGTTTGCTCGAGTTTTTTACAGTCTCAAGCATTCACAAGGAGAAGACTTGTTTTTAAAGCACCTCAATATGGAAATTTCCTTGTTTTGGAGCCTGTGCTTGAAAACATCTCATTTTTTAACCTATGATCTTATAAAAATACAAGTCTTTTCAGAAATTGAGCTCTGCAGAAAGGAAGAGTGTTTGAAGCTTGGTTTTAACACACACTTCAGAACTGGGTTGTGACACCCCAGACAGAAATCTAACCCATTATCACCCCTACTAAATAGTTACAGCTGGAGACAGGGAAGCAGGTTAATTTTAGGCTCGTTTCCCTATCACACACCTCCGCTGCCAGAGCCCGAGCACAAGGGCAGAACCGGCAGGAGCACCGCCGTCGGAGCCCCCGACTGCTTCTCCCCCAGGGAGGGGGCCCGCTGGCGGCCCCTGGGCTCGCCCCCGCTCCGCTCCTCCCGCGGCCTGCGCGGGTGGGGTTACTGGGGTGCTTGTCCTGAGAAGGATTCTCACCTTGCCCAGGAAGGATGACATTTCAGGGGTCGCCTGCCCCCATCCCGGGGGAGGGCGGCAGGATGAAGTGTTTTTCCCCCCCGCTTCCTGGCAGGGCAAACCCGGGCATGACACCTGTCCCGGGAATGGGGGGTTTAAGGCTCACCCCCGCCCCCCGACCCGCTCCCTAAGGCTCCAGCGGGGCTCCTCCCGTCGGAACGGGAGTCCGCCGGTGTCCCACCCCCGCTGGCCCGGGGTGAAGGCAGGGCGCAGCCCGACAGCGTAAAGCAGAGCACAAGGGTGCCCGGAGGCTGGGTGGCCCCAGCCCGGCCAGCACCCCCGCGGGGCAGGGAAGCAGGACCGGCTTTCTACCGGTGCTTTACCTCTGTACACTGGGGAGCTGGGGCTCCGTCTCTCAGGTGAGCTGCTCCTCCTGCTGCCGCCGCTCTCCGGCGAGCGCCGCTGCCTGCCCTTCACCCTGCCCGGCTCCGCTCCGCCGCCGCCCGCCGCCAGCGGCGGCGTCGCGCTGGGCGGCGGTGGGGGGCTGCCTCCGCCGCGACCCCC
>VZTI01000069.1:290130-313015 GCA_013397865.1 Struthidea cinerea | reverse complement strand
GCCGGCGGCGGGGAGGCGGGCCGGGGAAGTGGGATGTGGCGGCGGCGGCGGGAGGGGCGGGCAGGAGTCCGGGCCCGGCTCCGGCTCCGGCTCTGGCGTCGGCGTGCTGGGATGCGGTGCCCGGAGGCGGAACGCGGGGAGAACCGCCCCGGGGAACGCTGGGTGAGGTGCAAAGATGTGCTTCTGAGTTTAAAGTGGACTCTACAGGGGTGCCGACTTAACACTGGCTTAAGAGAGCCATTCCTCTGGACCAAATCTTGCGCTATCCCTATTCCCAGAGGACTGTCTGCCTCTTCCCGCTTACTCCACTCCCATGCAGGAAAGGCTGAGAAACAGCCAGAATTTCCTGCAACAAAGTCTGTTCACGTCTGTCAAACCTTGACAGTATTTTTACTTTCGTTAAAAAAATCAAGGTGTTCTTCAAATTCTAAGTGTGGTTTCATCATTTCCTATAAGTGTATATAGAACATTATTTTTTTTTCCTGATGTACATCCAAAAGCACCTCTCAGAGAATGACAAGAGGAAAAAAAAAAGTTTTACAGTGATGTTTTTAAACATTGCTTTGTTCTAGGAAAAAGAGATCCCACTAGATGAATTGATAATCTGAGACAATGAGAAACAAAATGAAGATTAGGATCGGTAGTTTAACAGCTAAGAAAATAAATGGCTGTAAGATCAGAAAGATAAGTTGAGCTGAGTCCATCAAGAAAACTGTGCTTATTTTGGATCTGATGCAGATAGGATGCTAATGGAGGAGAAGGGAAAATGCAGGGAGTCTTGCTGTGTGGAGGAAGTCAGCTCAGTGATGGCCTTTCAGATTCAGACATTAGGAGAACAAAAAGGATATGGAATATAGATAGAAGTACAATATTTAATAAGACATACTCTCCTATATTAGATGCTGCCTTCCAATCAGTAATCAATTAGAAGTGTGACAGAATTAACTATATCCCTTGTATCCTTTTTGATTATATAACAAACACTCATTTTTGTCTTGCACACTTCAGATTACTACACTTACTCTATACTTCCAACGCTGTCCATAGCTATCCTTATCACTTGGTAGCACAGGAATCAGTCGATAGTCCCAATGAGAAACGGTATTCTCGGAAAATGCTTCTATTCATGGGCTGTTAGCGAGACTTTGTTTGCACTAGCACCATGTGACGCAGTCACCGCGGTTATGTTACAGAAAGGGTTGTAATAATACACCGCACACTCACGTGAACATGTGCTCAGTCAACAAAGCCACTCGTATAAATTAATTTTAAGAAAAATCAGCAACCATGTATTTTTCCATTAGTCCAGTCTTTTTGTTTTCTGCGAGCATGAGCCAAATTTGTTTGTAAAACTGGGCTGTAGAGACTTTTTCCCCCAAGGATTTTGCACTGTGCTTAATCACAGCTATGAAGTCCATCTAGTTTATTTTTTCCTGCTTCACTGCACTGGGCTCAAAATGACTGGAAAGCATTCACCTGTAGTAGCCATCTCCCCACAGTAATATCAGTAGAGTTTTAAACAGTAAGCACATTTTCCTGTAACTTTGTCAGATAACATTGCTGATACAGTAGTGTCTTACAGACCAAAAATCATCTGGTGTCAGCTGAGAAAGAAAGTACACCTTTGACTGAGACAATAGCTGATACATTCCCGCTATTGCTAGTGCTGAGGGTTGTGTCAGACTAAAATAAGGATGAACTTGTATAACTCTTGAATTTGTCTGTTTAGATACTATTTTACAATGGCTAGATTTTACAATTTCCATGTTCTTGCACATCAAACAAGCAAGGTATTGGGATAGGAAGAATAGATGCATAAAGACAAGGTGAATGTCTGACAAAGAAAATCCCACAAGCCCCAAAACAAGAGCCCACACACGCACCCCAAACCACAGGGCATGTCAGTGTAAAATATCAGTAGCAAGTCTTACTTTCCAAGCAAGCTGAGGACCATGCCACAGCCTTACAGTCCAAACTGAACCACCACTTCACTTGCCTTCACTGCAACCAGAGAAGAAAAGATCCACTGGGACTGCTTCCAGCGAAACTGTTACCAGGCACATCAACAGCTGTACTGGGGAGACTTTGCTCCCCAAAAGTTATTTCCATCCTAATTCCTTCTAAACTAGAGTTAGCATACATAGTGCAACACCATGCCACGTCCCTAGGAAACAGTGATTTCAGAAGAGATGGAGAGAGTATTCTTCTGTATTTTAAAGTGGGATACCAGCTGTTGAATTGTTCACTGTTTTTCATCTAGGTTTCAGAGTACTTCCGTCAGGGAGTACCATTGCTCTGTAATATTAAGAAGATACTATAGGTAAAGTGAAGTAAAAACAGAGCTCCTATCAGAATCTTCGTATCTTTCAGAAACCCATGTTTGCCTTAAATACCCTTTTCAACTTTCAAAAGCCACATAAAAGGCATTTTGTGCTTCTCTTTTCCACTTTAAGGAACTACCTTGTCAGCTGGCATGTGCTTAAGGGAGTTTATACTGGAGGTAACAGGTATTTCTGAATCTTAAATCCTTCTGGGAGACAAGGACATCCTTAACACAGCTTTTGGGAGAGGCATCCTGAGAGCAGTGGAAATTATACATCACAGCAAGAGCATGACAGCAAGGGAGTGAACTCAAGGAGTGGGGCAGTGACAGGCAAGAGTGAAGCAAAATTACTCACATCTCTCCTACTAGTATCAATTGATAATGGGTTCATCTCTCAAGGTCAGAAACAGATTTACGTGAGCCATGGAAACTGAGAAGTTTTAAGCAGTCACTAGACACTGTGCAATCCTAATCCTTATTTTGTTCCTACTTGAAGGTTTTAGAGAGGGCAAACTCTTCAAATCTGGACATACCTTTTGTTTCTAGGCTCTTACCAGGTTGTAAGGCCATCAATATTCTGCTCCTGGTGTATCTACCTGCTTGTTTCATTATTGTTATGTCTCTCTTATCTCCCTCTGTCTATGTTTTCTTGGCTGTCCTTTGCCCATTCCACTTAGAATCAAGTCCTTTGTGACTGTCTCTGAGGTATTCACAGAGCATCTAACACAAAATAGTAATGAGAAAGGGTGCATTTATCTTCTTGTATGTTCAGGTCAATTCCCTGTGTTTCACTTATTTGTAAATGAATATGCAGTTGGAAATATTACATTTGGGAAGAGAGAAATAACAAGAAGTACTTACATCACAGTAATATTCTGAAAGGGATGATGACCAGAAGGCACTATCTGTGGCTGAAGACAGAACAACCCCTAACGACCCAAACTGCAGCTCTTGAATTACAAAACTGAGGCTAAAATAGGCTTGCCTCCGTGGACTTGGAGCATCCCTAGGCAGGAATGGGAACACCACCTGTAGTAAGGGCCCCCATGTGAAATGCTGAGCAGCTCTGCTGAAGCAGCAGTGGCCCATTTTCCTAGAAAATATCTGTCTCAAGCTGTGGAGGTGTTCGTTCAGTTTTTGGCCTGTTTTGCCTTTAAACAAAGTTCTAGCTAGAGTAAGACAGTAATGGGGAAAAAATATATATGGAATTATTTTTACTACAAGGTTTTTTGACAGACAGATACTGCCTTCATCAACCACACTCCATCTTCTCACAGCTCCCAAATGTTCAGTGGTACAGATATGATCTCCTCAGAGCAGCCAAGCACTGTCTATCCCCAAGCCTCTCAGGACTCACCTTGCATTTGAGCCCTTGAATTCTCCAGAGCTACTGATACATCATTATCCCCGCTGCTGGCTTTGTTGACACTCACCAGGGAAGAAAATTCCAACTCATGATCACTTTCAAGTCCCTACATGCTCAAGTTGTCTTCCAACAACAAAAGGAAAGCCACTACTGAGGACTTACCTTAACATTGCTGATCATCCAATTTAGGATCAAGCATGTGGTCAAGTGTTAGATTTCCTTTTCTTGTGTCTTTGTTTTCCTGGATATGGGGAAAATGCATTAAGTAAAGGGCTGTTAGACCTATGGTCCAACAGTATTTACACTAGGTCATACTCAGTATTTATGAATACTCACAAACAGGAAAATTTCAGAATCAGGTTTACAGTTGAATTTCAGCCAGAAGGTATTATAGTACTTTCTTTTTAGTCAAATGCTATTGTTAACTTTATTTCATTCAGTGTAAAGGATTGTCACTAGGAGTGAGGACTGCATAATGAACAAGCCAGGAAACTACAGAGTAAGAGCCAGCTGTAAGATTTCTCCTTAAGAAAACTGAATACCATTTTGGATAATTGTCCTTTTTTTCCTATCTGTCAGAAGCCTTTTTGTGATACTGAATAACTCACTTAAACCAGAACCTGCCCATTAACATTACCTTTGTTATAACAAAGTCTTATCTCATCTGGAATCAGACCTACTGCTACATTCTCTTCTTCAGGAAAATAGGCCAACCACTTGGGACTTTTGAATTATGTATTCCTTAGGCATCTGCTTTAACATAAAGGCAAACATTCAACACACAGCTAAAATCACCAAACCTTCCTTCCAGCTCCGCATTCAGTCTGAAGTTCTTCTTTGTGTTCATTGGTACAGGTAATTCCATTCAACACTTTCCTTTAGCTAGCAAGTTAACCATGTCAGACAGTATCCCATGGGAAGCTGAGTTTTCTCCAGGCAGCAATCCTGCCCTACATTACTATTCTGAGTTTGGTTACTTGACTCAACCACCATCTCCATCTCCCTTCCCCAGTTCATCATCTGGAAAAAAGCCTGATTTGCACAGCTGGGACTAAGCCCAAGTTCTTTCAAAGGAGGAGCTGAGGGATTTTGCAGGTTTATTTTCCCTTTTTTCCACTTTTAGGCATTCGGTATGAGGACACTTTTGGGCAAGTATGTGTGGTTGCTATTCTCCAAAGTGAAGCTGATTGAAACACAGTAAAAGGGTTGGTATTCTGATAACCTGCCATGTCAAATGTAATGGACACTTCTAGTGGTTCTTTACTATAATTTCTCTTGCCAGTCTCTTATCTAAAAGATATCAATAATAATAGCAAAACAATGCAAGACGTCCTGTTAACATAATAAAAATAATTATTCCTTACAATAGTTTCATGCTACATCATAGAACTATCTGTGAGGAAAAAAATGTTTGCAGAGTGCTTAGGTACTGTATATTATGTACAGCAATAGTATCTTTAATGGAAAAGGTAGAAACAGTAAGCAAATAACAGTAGCAATTTGAATATAATGATATTGTTATATCTATTACCAATCACACCAATATAATAAAAGAAAGGAAAAGCACCATTTCATGTGAGCAGTTACCTTGCTAAGGATATTAGGAAAGCACAAATGTACTGTATAGTACTTAGATTTATATGACATTTAACTTTTTAAATGAGCAGCATCCCCTTAATGAGGTAGATTTGAAGCCATTATGATCCATTAAAAGAGTAATAAGTGTCTGATAGTAGAGTCTCTGACATCTTTCTATTAAGATTTCTTGATTTGATCTGTATCTGGTTTTGTGTTGGTTTTCTTTGAGCTGCATTAAGCATGAATGCCCCTACCACACCAGTGCCCTAACTGCCAGATTTGTGCTGGTGTTAATAAGGGTGCATTTTGACAATACTGATTTAAAAGGCAAATCTGAGGGTTAGGGAACTTCATCCTTCATTTCAGAGAGTCCTTTCCTGGGTTGCTCCTACCCCTCTAGTTATCCTCCTTCACTGTTTCTGACAAATAAAGCCTTGTTCACCACGACCTTTCTTTCTAGGCACAACAAACAGCACTAAACTTTATTTGGAACTTATCATCACTGTTCCTTTACCAGCCAAATGGGATGCTGTTGAGTGACATGGTGGACTCCACAACTACTACTGGGAGGTAAACACTCCATCTCTGAGTCTTCAAAGCAGGAGAATATTCTCTTTTTAAATAGATTTTGCAGCCTGGTAAGAATAATAACAATAAAATGCATTAGAAAGCCACATTTAATGAATTTTAGGGTATGCTACTCTATAAGCAAAGTATTCTTAGAATGTTCCATTCTGTGCATACAACAGGTTGTGGGGCCAAAGCAGAATCACAGCACTGAGTCAAAATGCTGGAAATAATTATTATTTCCTGGTAGGTAATATATTCGCCTGTAGAAACAAATATTTATTTGTAAATGTGGTTTGTTGGTGTGACAGCTACAAAACAGGCTTTTTAAGAGTTTGCCTAATGCTAATTTACATACAATAAAAGTGCATTTACATAACGGTCAGGAACAAACCCGTAAAAACAAGGAAGTGTGCAGTCAGCTTAAAAGTGTTCTATTGAGGTGGCACGGTACTTAAGTGAAATACATGATGCATTTCTGTTTTAACTGCATGTTTCCTCGGATTTCTGAGTCCATGTCAAAGCTTTAATAGCATTTTAAAGCAAGTTTGGGGGTGTGAATTTCCTTTGTCTCTTTTACATCCCAAACTAAAATAGAATGCAAAACTTCAGCATCACTAAAAGAGAAAAAAAAGAAAGGGAGCTGCTAGTAGGTCTCAGCAGCTGGAATAATCTCCCATGGGGAGAGGTGGAAACCTTATTCCATGAGTCATTTAATACTGAATAAACAAAGCACTGGAGAATAAATTGTAAGGCATGATTTTCTTTGTTGTTCATTGACACAGGGAGGGCTACTTTACTTAATGGAGCTTTTCCTTTTTTTAAATTCTTTGATAGTAGAAAGTGTGGACAATGTTAGCGATATAGTTTATTTCTCATTGTCATTTTGGTTCTTACTGTCATTGTAATAGAGTAAAGTCATGCGTAACCTTAGCCCCTGCACACTATAAAGTATACAAGATCACGCCCTCAAGAGCTGCTGAAATCCAGGATCCTCTGAGGTAGTGGCCATCACTGACATAGTTGCATAGTGGCATAATTACGGTTCCATAAAAGGTTTTGCAAACCCAACTATCACAAGTCCTGCCATTAAATGCTGTGCTTCAGTGACAAAGCTCTGAGGAAGGCAGCTGAGCAGCCTGCGTATGCTGGCATGGCCTGCTCTTGGTCTCCAGTGGAATCCAGGACTGATAGAAGGCAACAAATAACCCCCTTGCATAGCACAGAGCCTGTCTGTAATCAAACATAATTATGGAATCACTACCAGTCAGAGCTGTTATCGTCTTGCCTGCAATCAGGAACAGCATTATTGCAACATTTATTACTCTCAAAAGTAATCTGAGATTTATGGGTCCTTGGAAAGAAAAGCATTGTTTGGCAAATCTATCTCTAAGCATTATTTGGCCATAAAGAGAGTTCTTTCTCTGAGAGATCAGAGCAGTTCCAATGAAGCACATCTTTTGGATAATTTCTTCACATTCTTTTTAGTCCTAAATGACAAAAAGCACACACATTACTTGAAGAAATTCAAACTTGTACTTGCCAGCCAAGTAGATGTAGACATGCGTTATTTCCCTGATGCTCGAGATACAATGTAACCACTACTGGTGGAGATAGAGCATTCCAATATACAGTGGGAATCAGTGTCATCATGCAGAAACTGAGCTCTTTGATGTAATTGCTCAGTTTTTATAAGCCCATGATGAAAGGTCTCAAGGGGAAGGCCTTCCTCTATAGCACAGAGTTACGGCTTTGGCTCTACCACTACACAGTGTATCTCTGTTATATGAGAGGCTATGTTAAACAGAGATGTGTCTGGAAAAACAATGATATGTGACATAACTCATTGTAAGAAGTCTAGAGAAAGGGAATAAGAAGTGCAGTTGATCATGCAAAGGTAGAAGAAGAGGTATCTCTTAATTTTGAAAAGAAAAGGAAAAAAGGGGGGGTTTTTTGTGACTTCTTAGCTCACAAGGAGACAGAAGAAAGCTATGTATTCAGAATTGGATGTTGGTGGGAAAGCAATGGGGGAAAAAAAGCTTGTTACCTTAAAAATGTTACTTCAAAAGGTGTGGAAACCCATTAATAAAACCACCTCAAAGCTCGAGTTGATCTGGAGGGCACAGGAGCTGATGCAGACTACTCCCCATACCAAGCCTCTGAGGTTAGGAGAGTCAGCTCCTCTGTTTGTGTGTATGGTGACAGTTCTGCCAAATACTCTTCAGATATAGCAGCTTTATCAGTGAGAAGGATCTGGGCTGCCCTGCAAAGATATTCCTCCCAGTGGTGTGTCAGCCTCAAAGAAGGGTGTGATTATCATTCCAGAGGAATGTAATGTGAACCTGTGCCTCCCATTCAGCCAAGTGATGGCTAGATCAAGGAGGCTTCTGCTCTTTGCTCACTCTTTCTTTTGTTTCTTCTCCTTCCTTCCTTATTTTTCTTCCAGCAAACAACTTATCTTCATATTAACTTCTTTTATTGTGTACATTTAAGATGTCCAAAGAGTGAGCTAATGTCCCAAGGCACAGTGGTCCTTAGAAATGGATCCCCTGTGAGACCATCAGCAGAGTACTAGGTGGATGAGAGTTCCTCACCTTGGGATGCTTGGAAATTTGCTGGCTCAGTGTGTTGGTTTGGCTCTGATTAGCATTTTACAAAGATAGGGTTTCTCTGCAAACAGTCTAGTGGAGTCTTTCAATGTACTTTCAGCTCTGCTAAGCATGGTATTTCAAGATTTTGCTACCAGCTCTGGCCTGGGGCACACAAAGCTCCAGGCCCAATGTAAGGGTGACTCACACCTTTGATTGAACAGGTCTTAGGGATGGATGTTTTCTGTTCTGTCAGTTCAGGAAAGGTCTTCATGTAGTGACATCAGGTGTCTGACCTCCCAGGTCTCCTGAACTCATGTGTGTCCATTTGTTGTTGTTTTTTCATTTTTTTTCCCACAGGAAGGACAAGTGCATCAAATGGCAGATGGGAGAAAGGACATCCTCTAACCATATTGAGTGGTGCTTATTCATGGGTCATAATCCAGAAACAAATTATTTGTGTTTGTCTGGGTTCTTGTTCTGGTCTTGCAGCAATGATTGCATTCAGCCTGGAATTTAATACACAAAAAAATACAGAAAAGTAAGGCTGACAAAACTCAAGATTAAACAAATAACTACTGCATGACAACAGCGAGTTTGATCTTTAAAACCAGAAAATTTTCTGTACCAAAGTGCCTTTCCTCACTGCAGTCTGCATAAAGGAAGGAGCAGAGGCAGCTGCAGCCGCCTCAGCTTCAGAGATGGGGCTCCCAGTAGTCAGTCTGTGAGAAAACACCTGGCTGGCCTTAACGAACATTATTTTCTAGAATGTTCCCAGAGCTCTGCTGGCAGGGAAATATACCTGCCTTCTAAGGGAGAACATAAAGAGGCAGTTCTCAAACAGCACATGGTTTGACTTATAAAAGCTTTCCTTAAGGGCAGAATTAATTATATATCATAAAGATCTGTTATATATTCTGTTTATACAATTATAAAGCATTATGGTTAATTACTTGTGGTACAGACTCCCAAAGCAGAATCTGGTTAGAGAATAAACAAAACACTCAGTCAGCTGCAACGGTGGTTAACAACTTGCACTTTCATATCACCTTTCACACTTAACTCTCTTGAAGTGATTTATAAGTTATGCAATCCAGTGGGCTTGAGCTTTGTGTATTTGGTATTTTTTTGTTTATATAAAATTAGAATATGTTAATCAGAAATGGTCTGAGATTCTCACACCTTTAAATTCAAAATATTTGTTAACCAACTTTATTTCATCTATTTTCTTACCTATTAGTTACTTGTGATCCTATTATGTCTGGCATTGTATATACACAGAAAATAAATACTTCTCCATCCCCTTTTTCTGTCCTGATAGAGACAGTTCTGACTGGCATCAGTGGGAATCCGTATCTACATCAGTATCCTAAAAACAGGGGTGAAATGCTGATTGTGAAAAGATATTGACAGCAGTGTGCAATACTGCAAAGATTTTGTTTTCAAAATACATTTTTCCAGTATTTCAATGCTATGAAATCAGTTGACAATATTAATGTATCAAACCATCTGACATCTTTGAACTTAATTACTTTTTCGCCATCACTTAATTTAGCACTGAGTGGTGTTGTTGTGCATATGCTGCTACGGGTGTCTGGGCAGAGTAAGTGCTTTTTGAAGTCTCATCAGCGTCATGTGAGTAGAGCTAAAACAACCTAAGTTAGTATTATTTGTCATATCATGGGATATTGTACTGGTTACTGTCCATGCCCAAAAAGCACTTCTTAAAGCAAAAAACTTGCAATATTTATAAGAAAAACTGAAGAAAAAATACCCACAAGATGGGAGCAAGAGAGGAAGAGTATGTATTTAGCACAGTTTAGATATTTATACTGTAAAACGTGGCACACAGGATTTTTAAAAATCTACAAATAAATTAAAACAAGCACTCCTCTCTGAAAATGCCACAGCCTGATATAATTTCTGTTTCCTGAATGCATCATGAAAGTAGGGGGATTTGAGATAACTTTGAAGGAAGGCTTCATAGTCTTTTTTAAAGTCCATTTTGGGCATAGTTGTCTAGAAGAAAGCCTGAGATATATATAGATATATAGATATAGATATGAAAGAACTTCTGAGAGACAAAAATGTAAGGGCAACTGAAAATGGCATTGTCAGCTTGAAACAAGAAACTGTGCAGTAAGATATAAGATTATACATGAGTGCCCAATGGGTGCTCCTAACTTATGTCCAAAATGGCACTGAAGAGGAATGCCAGGAAAGGATACAGAGAGAGGCTGATAAAATCAGAGCGAGAATTCAGGAAGCTTATCTTGACTTCAGTGTTTTAGGCTCAAGGGGAGATCAGGTATGGGTAATGAAAAGTGGAGAAGTTGCGTTCTAGATATGACAGTTGCATTGATGAAATTACAAGAAATCACCCAGAAAAACACACAAGTAGAATAATAAGAGGTAAAAAACAAGCCTGGTGAGGAATCTGTTGAAATTTAGGATGGTGATTTCCCACAGCTGAAAGAAAGGTTAAGGAATTGACATGATTTGAAAAAGAAAACAAGAAAAGGAAAAAAAAAACCTTTCTATCTTCTCGATGGTGAGTCAAGAGAGGACAATATTTCTGAGCCACAGTATGATCATTAACATCACAGGCTGTGGAGGTAGGAGTCCTGAGATTTGGCCACATCACTAATAATGACCTCAAAAGAGCTGAGTGGGGTGTACACAGCTGAAATTTAAAATAGTTTGGGAAGAGGTGAAGCTGGCAGAAAGCCATCTGAGGTCATAGTTTCAGGCAATGAATTATTTTATTTTAAAACTTATAGACAGGAGGAAAACTCAGCAGAAATACGAGAGCAAAATTAGGTCAAATGTAGGATTTAAAAAAATGTGGATGGGACAGATATCATTCCATGTATACTGGGATTTTTGTGAAGAGTTATGACAAAGAAAGAACAAGGAAAAAAACCCCTACAAATAGACAATTACAGGATTACTGGTAAAGGAGGAGGTGTAAAATGAAAATCTGATAAGAATTGCCAGGAAGAGGGTTTGGGAGTGAGAGAAGAAAGTGGGAGAGTGAATGCAAGGAGAAAGAACGTGGATTTGTTAATTAGATCTTCTCTTGAAAAAGAAAGAACTGATAACATGGGTAAGAAGAGGCAGAAGTGTGTGAAGCTGATTTCAGGATAGCATTATTTAAATTAAATGTTTGTATTTATAAATTAAACATACTTTTAGGTTTTAAACATGGAGAAGCTATTACATAATTTGAATCAATATGACAGATATGTAAAAATTTATTATGTAATTTGAATCAATGTGACAGATGCGTAAAAATTTCAAAACTGTTTCCAGTCTCGTGTTTGAAGTGTAAATAATACTAAGATCTTTGGACAGTGATAGAAAATATAAATATTATCTTGAATTTGTGTGGGAACTGATTGATTTTCAAGCAACTTTCAGAGATCCAGTTTTTGTCTTCTGCCACTCAGGAAATATGTGTCTGTGTAGATGAAAACAAGATGACATTTTCAAAATTGCTCCCTAGTAGATAGCAATAATTGAGTTTACACAAAGAGATTTTGAAAATAAAATCAGAAGTCCTATTCCTGTGTTTTATGCAAGTGGAAGTCTACTTCTGCTGTCAGTGTTTTGCCAGGTCCCAGGCATTTCTCCCTTCCCTCAATAGCCCTGTGGATGAACAGCCCATAACTGCTGTGTAAATGTCATTATCTGCTTTCATTCTTACATTACTATAAGTCAAGCTCCTTGCTGCCTAATTTTAGCAGTGACATGATCAAACACATGGAGTAGGGAACATTTAGAAGCTCACCTTGTCCATCCAATAGTCCAAAAATCTGGAACATATCACCCAGTGGAGGTTTAAGTTCCCAGATGAAACTGCCTTCCTTCTTTCAAGCAGCAAGGTTTCCAAGGAAGAGTTCTCATTAACAAATTCCCCTCAAACAGTTAATTACATTTAAATGTCTGTATTTTGTTGCTATTTGACATATATACAAGCTAGCTATGCTAAACAACACTAAAATCCCACTTTATTGTATGCAAATAAAGAATTTTAATAGGCATTGGTTTCGTAGAAAAACTTATGAACTTAAATAGCTGTACAGGAGGGGCTATGCTGCTATGTAAAAATAACCATGAAGTTTATGAGAGCAAAGATCCCACTGGCTGAGCTTTTGCAATAGAAATGTATTTAGAAACAGTAATACATACACGGGTGGGATCACTTTGGTCCTTTGGTGCAGGCATTGGATTCGATGCATGGAATGGACATTGCTGTGACATCTGAGCACCCCCTTAATACACACCTCCCACTTTTACAACAGGCAGATAGGCTTTCAGTATTTATGTATTGGCTTTGAGTGTGCCCGTAGTCCAACACATCTTTCTGAGGATGTCTTAGTGTTTGGAAAATCTCTGCTTTGCCCAGAGCTAGCACAGCCCTTGGCAGCCCAGCTCTATCCCCCAGCTTGCGTGGGCTCTTGGAGCCTCTGGCACGCAGCTTGGCAGCCACAGAAGTAAAAATAACTTTGCTTCCCTCCCACCACCTTTCTACCCCAGTGCAGTGGGAAGGAAAAGATATTTAGTGCTGAAACTAGAGAGAGTTCAGGTAATAATAGCATTTTAGGAATAAATTATGAAGATACACGTATTTCAGGCAGCTCCAACCTGCCCCTAAATTACAGCCTGTAGTGCATCACTCCCCTACACACTTGGTAGAAAAGTGCTGGGCTGAGCCTACATATAAACTAAAATTTAACACGTTCAAAAGTAGCAGAAATTAAAAGTACAGGAAAAGCTGTTATAAGACATTTAAGTTTATCTTGAAACCACCATTTTCTTTCAAGTTGTAGCATACTCACAAGCACACAGCAGCAGCTCCAAAAACATCATCCTCCAACATTCCAGTGTTTATGGGTGTGCCTTAATTAAAAGTATTATGCAGAACAAGGAAACCTGAATCTTTAGGAGAAAAACATTGATTCTATATGGACACTATTTTTAATTCATATAGATTCAGTAGAGAAAAGGAGTTGCTTATTCTTTTACATGAACAGACTTTTAAGAAAAACAAAGAAGTTAGTTGATGTGCCAAATTCTGTTATATATCAGCAGTTTGGAAAGAGAAACCTTGATTTCAATCTTCTGCTATCCTATAAATAATAATGGTACATCAAAAGTCTGGTATAGTCCATGGCATATTAATTTCTTCTACAAGAAATTAATTGGATGGTGAGAGTCAGAATTATGAGTTTTGTATCCACATATCTTATTTTCCTCCTGAAAGTTTAAAATAAAAATTTCCTGAGTTACTGAGCGTGTGACATACATAGAGAAAATGTGTACCTATTTGCACCAATAAAACATGTCAAAGGGTTTTGTATGAGATGCTTTTTCATGTTTTCCCAAATCAATCCTAAATGGTTCAAACTATATATGATTTCTCAGAAGATGTCTGGTTATAGTGGTACTGGTTATAGTATGTTTACTCTGGAAAGACAAGGAAGTCCCACCTAAGGCAATTCTGTCCTTTTGAAGTGTTTATTTTTGAATATACTTACTGCTGATAGTACATACTCCATAGTTGTCCCATTGCCTTTTTTTTTTCTGAACAGGTATTTCCTGTCTCTCAGCCAATATATTGAGATTATCTTGCACTCCTTGTGCAGGACAAATACTGTTCTACCGACAGTGGACTTGCATGGATTATCAGTGGGAACACAGTGTTTGCTGTATCTTAAAGCAGGTCGTCTCTCTCTTCATTGGTCGTTTTACAATCACATCTAGAAGATCAGAGAGAGCTTTATCATGGTCCCTTCCTTGCCTTGGAAAAAATCCTTCAGAGGTCCACCCACCTGGCCTCCCTCCTATACTACCTGTCCTGGAACAATGTTTCAGTCTTGAAATAAAACACTTTGCATGAAATTATTTGCTTAAAACATATATGACATATGTGGGTTGACACACGGGGATCCACAGCTGCAAGATAAGGTTAGACCTCACTCCAGAGAAACCATTAAGGTTGATTTCAAAGGAGTGTTGCAAGAGGCAAAAGTTTGCTTTTCTAATGTAGGAAAATCAGAATAAAATTCATCTTTGCAATGGGGCATACTCCATAAATACTTGTTAATATTGAGATGGTCTTTTTCTAATTACTTTCTTGATGAAGTTGTGTCTCCTTTTCACAATTAAGTGTCTCTCAAGTAAGTCAGATCATAAATACAGAATCTACACACTGTAAGTGAAAAAATTATCTATGACACTACCTGAATAACACAGTGGAACTGAAGGATTAACCTGCTCCATGGTTTTTGGGAAATATATCCCTGACATGAAATTCAAGCAGATCACGAGCCCTTTGCACAGCACATGAGCACAGCACAGCTGCGGTCCAGCTCACAGGGAGCAAGTGCTTGGGCTCCTCTCTCCCCGCTGGAGGATGTGGTTCCCCCTCACCAACCAAAGAACGGTCTGGGCTGGCACATAAGGACACACCACAATAGAAAGGACCATTTCTGGAAAGAGTAGGGAGCCAGAAAGGATTGCTTCAAGCAGCGCGGCTCACCCAGCTGATGCAGCACCAATCCGCCACCTTTTGCAATGGAAATGAGTCCAAAAATTCTTTCTTAGCTCTCTGGCAGCGGCTTTTAACCTGATAAGAGCAGCTGCATGTCACCTGTTATCAAGAGAGTGGTTGCTGGCCAGGAGACATGTGTTACTTCTTTCTGGTTTTAAGTTTTAATTTTCACCTGCAGTGGAGAGATAAAATTAATTCTAGTTTAGCTTGACAATCCTGCCTGCACAGGTGTGCTTTAAGAATACCACTGTGGTGTTCAGCTGGGTGAATGTTTTAGATGACTACAGTAATTATCAAAAGTACTGGGTTTTTCTCCCCACTTTAATCTGCATCAGGTTTGCCAAATAGTTTCAGCTGGCTTTTTTACCTAGATAAGTAAAGCTGGAGGAGGAAATGAAAAGGCTTGTGCCTCATTTGATGCAATACCTGGCATGTGAATGATGCAGAACTTGGGAACTGTATGGCCAAGACCTTCTTTTTAATGAGATTATTTGAATTGAACTTTTAAATTTCCTACCTAAATTAGTCCTTTAATTACCACGTTATATTCCTTTCTGGGGTGAGGTTCCCATTCCCTGCTCCTGATACTGGTGTATTTTGTGCATACAACATCAGGGTGGAGCAGCACCTCTAAGGGCAGGGCACAGGAAGAGGGAGCAGGAGCTCAAGGTCATCACCCTGAAAGTGTCCAGCTGCACGCTCCTCTGCCCTCCTCGGAGAGGGAAGGGAGGCAAGAGCCAGTGCTTCTCCTTCTCTGCCATCTTTCTTTCCAACCCTTTGATCCTTTGGCAGTGGGAAAAAAATTACAAGGAACAGAAGTAAGGAGTTTGTGTCTTACAGGGATGGGCTCTGACTAACATAATATTTATTGTGCATTTTATATAGAGGGAGGATGGAAGAGGTGTAGCAGGAAAGACTGAGAGAGGTTCAGCTCCAAATATGCTGGCTCCTGAGGCTGAAAGATTCCTCCAAATTTAACCCAGTTTCTTGCATCTTAGTGAGTGAAGCAGCATAACCATGCAGGTGTTCAACAGGGGCAACCCCCAACTCTAAATTTCTGTGAACTGAGTGTTTTGATACCTCTTGTTCTAGTTACTTCTGAATAAAACACGCAATTTCCTGTCAAAAGGAACAGCTTATTTGAATTGGGACTTCTGCAGTTTTTCTTTTCCTCGTGAAAAAATGAAAAAGTATTTTGGGTCAGTCTAAACAAAGTTAATTTATTTTTTCAGTTTGGCTACTGATAGAAAAAAAATGTCCCCAGTTCTAGTTCCACTGTTATCATTCATCATTTTCTATAAATATAGCAATTAATTTGCACTCTAGAGTTAATACAGGAAAAAACCCTAGGATTCAAAAGTATACCTAGATGATTTTTCTGTGTTAGTACCAGCTCTGTCAGTCAAGCTAGGTCATCTGTAACATCCTTGTAACCTACAATTTCTAAATTCCCATCCAGCTACACCTAAGCCACTCCTTTGTTTCCAACAGCATTAGATGGGATTAACTGAAGAAGGAATTAAGCCTCCAAAGTTAATTAAAACATTGTTGATGATGACCAGGAAGGCATACCTAGCCAGCTGTAGGTGGAGAGATGTAGGTGCTCAACATAGGGCAGTTGTGCCCTGGCTTTTAAGCTCCTGATCTGTGAAAGAAAAATGCCTCTGGTTTCTCGTGGCAGGGTGAGCTAAACAGAGAATGAAGTGTAGCTGCTTCGGCTTCCCCCGGAGGCTCCCATCCTCTCTTTCCTCTGGAGGCTCCATCTTCTCAGTCTGGTGCTGTTACATCTTTTAATAAGATCAATAATCTTTCTTGACTTTAGCAGCTTCATGAATTCTGATTAAGCCCAGGACAGCAGCTGTGTATCAAGAATAATAGGCAAGAAGAAGACTTTAGTGTCTCAGTCCATGAAGCATGATGGTTTCTTCTTTAGGCAAACTGTTACCGATTTGATTTTGGGTTTTCTCAGTGTGGCCTCTGTAAATAAAGTGCTAGCACACAGTACACTCACTGTTCGACTCCTCTTCCCTGCAGACCAATTCTTTTTGTGGAAGACTTACGTTAATTGTTCCATGACTACTAATGTCTTTAATTAAGGCTCACGTGGTTAAGTCTTCGGTGAGAAAATTAGACGTGCTTACAAGAATTAATATAGTAAGAAATCACAAAGGTACGATCAGGAACAAAAAATTGGAATGGTCTCTAGCACTGCCTTTCAGCAAAGCACCGGTGTGTGAGATTCTGCACGTCATTAAAATTCAATTAAGTATTTTGGGGAAAGAAGCTTGGCACTGACAGGATACATCATCTAACCACAGGAAGCTGTGCTGACAAAAATTCATAAAGTGGAAATTGGAAACCCGTACTCTGAAGCTTTCCTGTATTAACAGTTTAATGTCCAACTATGTAATATATAATTTATGAGAATTCTCTAATGTGATCTAGCCTTGCATATTTCGCAATTTATTATTCTTATTTAGGAAGGAGAGAAGACAAAACTAGTCTTTCTGATTTTTGGAGCCATTTTTTATAATTTTTAATATATACATCTCATGGTAATTTTCCAAAGCTCTGACTTTGCAAACCCCAATTTTCAGTTCTCACTAGTGAGTTCATTTGAGCTTGAATCTTGGCCACTGTTTTCTTTTTGAAGATGGAATTTTTCAGGTAATTAGACATTCAGGGCAGGGAATGATGCAATTATGTAGAAACATAGATAGAATTATATTGTTGCTTCACTGTTTTTTATGGAAGTGTCATTTAACTGCAGTTCTGGAATGACTCCTATTGTCAACTTTTGAGATTTCCTGTAGCCAAAAACATCCACAAATCCTCTTTCCATATGCTGAATGATTTGTTTTCTATAGTCTTGTATATACTTTGTGTTCCAAAAGCGGATCTTTATTGCTTATGGTCCTTCTGTGGCTACAGTAGTACCTAAGCATCTTGGTTTAACAACTTTATGGCTCTTGTGCATTTAAATGCTTTCATTTTTGCTACTTTTTCTGAAATGCATTATGTGGAAGAACATTCTTTGTAAATCCCATTTTTGTTTTTTAATATCTACTCCTTGTTGTAAGTATCCACTCCACTAGGAGCCTTGAGAGATACAACACATGCCAAAAATACCATATTTGGGAGTAAACTTACAGTGGAAAAAGAATAAAAAAATCATTAACATGCTTTATTTGGGAAGGAAATCTTGAAAGTGCCTTTTATGAAATAGACAGGGAGGAGAGTGGCCAGAGAGTATTAAAATATTGACTAGGCTAACACGCAGTACTTTGCTGTTTGAAAATATGCAGGAATGCAAGGAGAAGGAGCAGTCAGTGAGCCCTCTGGTAGCTGCCGTGGAAAAGGTGACCATGTCCTTCAGAGCAGTTACCTCTGCAGTTAGATTGGAAAGCAGATATCCACGGCCTTGGGGAATAGCTCGTGGCAGGATAAATATTCCACAAAGATGAAGCTAGGGGAAATTGAATCCAGAAATAGGGAAACTAAAAGTAAATGGAAAAGAACCTGATAAGGAAAATTGAAAGAATAATCAGTGTGTGGAGACTAAGAGAGATTTTCTTTTTTTCAAGTTATTTCAATCAAGAGGCAAAAACTTCCTCCACTGATTTCTATTTGCATTTTAAAGTAGTTAGACAGCTTGGACTCAAGGTATCTAGAAGAGGACTAACCTGCTTCTGGTCAGTGCAAAGGTGACATAGAAGGGTATTGAAAACATGTCTGTTAAAAAAGTAAACTTTACCGAAGTTTGCTTTGAAGTTTCCCCCACTGTTGCTCCAAGAACTGTCTGAGACTACTGTAACTGAAAAACAGAGGTAGTGGTGTGGGAAAGCTCAATTTTAGAGTACTTAGCATTATATGTATAGGTATTTTTATGCTTTATTTTTTTAACAATAATAATAACACTCCTGTTGGTTGTCTGGGTCTTTCATATAGCAAGAAGAAAAAAAATTTAAAAACTTAACTGTACAAGGCTGAGTACTTACTGCTACTTTAAAGTGGCATTATAAGAGAGTGAATCTCGAGCTGGTGGAATTCTCACAGATCCCAGTATGACAACAAGTGGAAAATTCCAGAAAGGTCTATACCAACTCCATGGACAAAGATCAGCACCTAAATCTGACCAGCACACCACTGACTTCAGTGCACTCTTACTTGCAAGAACTTGGTTTATGGTGTTTGAGCACAATGTTGCTTTTTTCTCACCAACTCCATATGTAAAGACAAAACAGCTTTGCCACTTATGCCAAGGTGTAAAATAAAGGAAATTTCCCTCTTTGTTTTTTGTAATGATTCCCACATTTCCAGCCTACTCTGGCTCATGCTGCCTTTACACATGCAACAAGGTTTAATTACATAGAACCCAAGATGGAACTGGAGGAGCCCAGTAACCATGGAGATTAAAGATCAATAATATAATACTATTTGTTTATAAATTATCCATAGCCCAAATATCCTTTTGTAAAAGGGAAATAGGCAAGTGAGATCCAGGCAGCATGCTCAGTTTATTATTATTTTCTAAAATCAAATAGGATTATACTTTCTGTGGGTGACTACCTTCCCATTAATAATGTTATTTTCAAATTGTTCCACACAGTATGGATTAGGGGAGATGCCTGTTTACAGGAGAAATATAAAGCTCCTCAATATAGAAGCCATATAAATATGGGAGTCATATAAAGCTGCATATATCAATAAAGGAGTCCATAGAGTTACATCTGAAGGCTGTATAGTGAAAAGTACTTCTTCTTTGGACCAAAACCCTTAGCAGCCACTACCAGGCTGTGTTACATCTCATGGTATGGTTAGGAAAAGGTTATGAAAGCATGTGTATCATACACAAAAGACAATTCACATTCCTAATTCATTTTTCAGTTAAAAAATCCCCATCACAAAGCTCACAAATGGTGGCAGTCATAATTAGAAGGTTATCTCAGATAGTGATGGTGAAGAATCTGGAGGAGGTTTTAAAACTTTATAGTTGCTTTTCCTTTTGGATAGCTAAGACATTTTCCAACTAAATATTGTTTCTCTTCCTCCTTGCTTTTAAAGAAGCAACTAATCAGTTTTACTGAGAATATTTTCCACTGGAAAGTCAATAACTATCAAAATTTAAACTCTCCACGTGCTTTAACTTTCAACTTGTAAGGAAAAGAGTAGTTTGTCATTAAAAATAGCTTTAAGTTTTAAAATAGCTTTTTTTTTTTTAGTTTGTTTTCAAAATTACTTTGCCAAAAATTAATATTAAATGTGGAAAAGACATTACATTATTTTACAGTTTTAAGTAATGTAAACCCAGAAGTGACCTGTTTTATGTTTCACTCCACATTGAGTTTGTTTCCCTTCAGTTCGGAATAGTAATTTAAAAAATTGTCCAAAAAATGCAACAACTATCTCCACATTTACATGTATAAAAGGCAAAGTATGGAGAAATAAGAGCAATTTCAGAATAATTTATTATAGTGTTTCATTATATCCAGAGAACGAATTAATGTAGGAAACTAGATAGTATTCTTGAATAAAAGTATTGTTAACTGATCTGCATTGAGAAGCTAGGAGGATAACTGATTTTATGACAAATCCCACTTTTGTAGCAATTACATAATTATTATGTAATTGCCATAATAAATCCCTGGTTTATGATTTCACAAGAACAACTTCAGCATCTCCTGAGCTGAGTCTGAGCTTGCTGAGCTCTTGCAGTGAAGTCCTTTTTAGACATAAGGGATGCGTACATGTCAGCATTTCAGCTCAGGACTTCGTCTCCAGAAAATTCCAGCTTACCATGTTTCCATTTCAATCACAAAATCCTCTCGGAGCCTGCAAGCTAGCTTCCCTTTGGGTGAAACTCAACCAGAATATGTGATGTGGAATCCAGAGGACATTCAGCCCCTAGGGCAAGAGCAACAGCAGTCTAAACTAGAAATGTGTGTAAGAGTGGGTGTTGAGCCTTCAGCCTTGGGTGTTTTACTCTACAGATCCACTCCCCTTGGGCAGCATTACCTGCTGTAGCATGGACGGCTAGTGAGAAGCATCACTAGTCTAAATAATAACAAGGTGTTGTACCCTGAGTGCCATCTTAAACTGATCTCTATTTAAGAGGATAGATAGGGCTCAGAATTTTCTGAAAACTTCCCATCCTCCATGGATGCAACTCTCCTGTATGAATTTCAAAGCCAGCTATTCCATTACTTGCTGCTCCCACTGCATCCTTGCTCAGCAGGTTAAGAAACTGCCATTACACCGTGCCCACCCTTACAGGTTCCCCTAGTGAGCAGCAGATTCATCTGAAGTTTGCTCTGCTGGCTATCCAAGTGCCCAGAGGCACTGCTCCCGGTGGGATGTGAACGTTTGCCGAGCACCTCCGGCCTAGGAGCGACACTTCCACCGCGTGCAGAGATTGCTCTGGTCTGGCTGAGGCACCGAGGGAGCTGCAGGGCTGCTGTGGTGAACCCGAGCGTGTAGAACTTGTTTGCCTTTGCCATCAGGCTTACTTCATCCTTCACTCCAAGCAACACCTGGAAACATTTGTTTTCTAATGTATTTGGCCATGAACAGACTGTACTCAAATGATCTTTCTTGGGTTGTTTTCCTTAAAACCTTCAGTTTGTTACAACCAGTTATATAAAGGCTGAATACATATCCTTCTGTTTACACAGAGGAGGAAGGCGAGGATTTAACCCCGAGGATGACGAGCCCCTCACTGAAAGCCATCAGACTGCCAATGAGTGTGAACTTTGGGAACAGATGCTCTGGGATGCAGAAAGCTGTGTCCTAAGGGCCTGGACTTCTGATGGTTCAGGTGGGGATTTGACAAAATGCAGAAAAACTCCTCCTGTACCTGGCACACACTCCTTCCAAATGAAGGCAAAGTAGGAGAAAAAACAGCAGATGCCATGGCCTCATCTTGATGTGCACCCAGGATACAATTTGGGTGTGTGTCTCAGGAAAGAAGTAAGTCTTTCTGACCCCTGAATTAGATGCATAATTACTAGCAATTGTGAGGTAGGAGTCTGCGTCCATGAGAAGCAGAGTTCAGATCCAGCGGGAGCTTGGAAATGGGACACCGTCACAGGAGCAAAACTTTGCCTTAGTAATCAAAAAAACTTCCTGGCTCTCAATTGATCTCCTTGCTTCCACTGAGATCAATGATCACTCTGTCTCCAGGATCAGCAGGTGAGCCCAGTGAGGGGCTGCAGGCTCCAATCCGTGGCAGGGCAGCCAGCAATTAGCGGAATGTGCTGGCCTACAAAGCACAGCTCCTGCATCGGCTGCCTTTTAGGAACCCCAGGTAACAGCCACTTTGCTGAGCTTCTGGAAATACTCCACATGGAGAATATCCCCCACAAAGCAGCAGAACTCCCATGCCATGCTTAGCATGGCAATATTCATGCTCTTTTAGATTAGAATGAAATGGCTTTAGTGGTCTAGATTTAAAAAAGAAAGTCAACCTCAGGACAACATGAATCCAGCTTTTGCCCCAAAATCCATCCCACTGGCTCCAAGTACCACCCCACCTGGGCTATCAACAGCAGTGGGGTTCAGCTGCCCCAGCAGCCTGAGAGTTGAAACCACTACGAAAATGGTACTATGACTGTACCAATGAAATTCTCAGATATTTGCTGAGAGCAGAGAAAAGGTGAGATGGAGTTGCCCGAAAATGGAGATGAGATGCAATTGGAGGGCGTGCACTGTTGACTGGAACACACAAGATGCAGACAGACTCCTTGGCAGGCATTGCACACACAAACAGCACATTTTTAAAAAGCATGGAAGGCAGCCACATTTTAATAGACTTTCTCCCTGTCCTTTTTTTAATCTTACTTCAAAGAAGAGGTCAGCACAATTCCTTTTCCCCAAGCCTTGTACTTGGAAATATCTAAGTCACTTAGACA
>VZTI01000069.1:246483-290090 GCA_013397865.1 Struthidea cinerea | reverse complement strand
AAAAAAAAAAGAAAAAGGAAAATGTAGAGTAGAAAAAAAGAGTTGGACATGATCCTCTACCAAGAGGGATCACTGTTCTTAACCAGATTCTGCCAGCAATTTAATTATGAGGATTTTCTCCACATATGACACTTAAAGTCAACCGTGGGGAAAGGGATAGAGACGGGGAATGAAGAGAAGGCAGCAGTCGAAATAATAAATAATTTGGTGCCTGCTAGAAAATGAGTCTGCCTTTAAATGACAAGAAAAAGATAGTAATGTGTTTTCACACTAAGTCAGTATTGACATTTTTTAAAAGCTTTAAAACATACAAGCAGGTTTTGTAGTTAAGATGGGAAAACATTTTAAATTGGAAATGTGAATTTAATCCCCTCAATTAAATATAAAATATTTAAATACTTAACCTGATTGCTGCCAACTGCAATTTCCTATAATAAGGAATTATGAGGATAGAGAGCAGTTCTTAAAGGCACATGGTTCACACAGAACGAGCAAAGATTCAGGTCTGGAAACTGCAGCTTTGTCTGTGTAAATAGTCCCTTTACCCCTTCACACAAGTTACAGCTGGGAAAATTTCAAGTACTATTTTTTAACATGGCATTAAAAAAAAAGTCTTGTATTTTTTTCATGCGGACTGTCTGGTAACTGCGTTATTAACAGCAGATATGGCAAAGCAACACAGGTTTTCAGTCAGTAGGGCCACATGAAGCCTCTGACATCTAAATTTAAGTACGTAAGAAAATTTTTCTGGGAAAACTTAGGACCAGTCTCACTCAATGTGGAATTCACTCCTTGTGAACAATCACCCTGTATATCTATCCATACCTACATATATAGACACACACATAATATATATCCACATTCTCTGTAGGTGTATGTACCCTTTACATTAATTTTACTATGATCTTTAAGAAAAATCCTGCTCTTAGTTATGATGGTGTAAAATACAACTTTGCTGAAATACAAGTTCATATAAAAATCTCTTTTCCCTTCTAACTGCTTTTTTTGTCTATGCATAAAATATCACTGTGCTGAGGGCAAGATGTAGGCACCAACTGGCAACTGAGCAGTTATGTGAACCCACAAGGCTGTTTTTTCACACATTTCGAGGAAGCAGCAGATTGAAAAATTCTGATTGCTGGCCTACAACTAAGCAGTATGTTCTGAATTCCACCTCAATCCATTTTAGGATGTGGTCATTATAAATGAACTTCCTCTACATCTCCCTTCTCTGAACTGGAGTTCAATTCATGAGTAAAACTGTATCTACAGAATTAAGTTTTATTTTTATCTGACTTTTTCCTTAAATGCTGCATATTCTAATTTCCTCCTCCTCCCTCCTCCATGACTGGCAACAGACCAGCTCTTTCAGTATATTTGAAGCAAAGAAACAGCCCACTGAATCTTCCCCAGACCACATCATCAGGTCTTAAACACTTTGAACAAATCAAAATACTTATTTAAAAGTAAATTAATTCCCATTTATAATACAGCCTTCTACTGCTAGTGACAGTTCTGATCTCTGCAAACATAATTCATAGGGAGAGAAGAAGGGCGAAAAAGCTGAGATAGATAAATTTGTCCTGTTCCACGCATGCTGCTGGAGCTGTCTCTGGCAGCAGCTGGCTCCCTGCATAGACAGCCAAAGGAAGAGAGGACAAGCCAGAGGGTTATTCTCATCTTAATTGTGGACAAAGAGCTCCTCTTTCCCATCTCTCCTCCCAGAAGATGGAAACTAGGATGACTGGGATTGTAATTAAGCACATCAGCATGGAGAAAGCAGAGAAGAGAGAAGATTTGTGTCTGACAAATTCCCTGCTCGAACTTTCTGGCCTGGCCTGAGCCAGCACACCATCAGGCACTTAGGCACCTGTAAGGCCAGGTTGGATGTATCTGGGACAAAAGGCTCAAGGGAGGAAATCCTCAGATAAGAATCATTCCTCTTCTCTGTTTACCTCAAATTTCATCATCTTAATAATGTAATAAACACTGTGGAAGAGGCTTTCTCTAGGCCAGAGGAGTTTTATGATCAATAGATACATACAAGGGGAAAGGGTAAATAGAGCACATCAAGCATTGCTTTGTTACTGTGTTCTCAAAAGCATTTCTGTCAGCTATTGCAAAGCAGACCCTCGATATTTTAAAATATAAGAGCAGAGTGCCAAATTGCCACCTCTTTTTTTTTTTTTCCTCTCAGATCAAAAGCTTAGTATATCCTAATTTCCAATGTTGCCAGTGCTCTACACTAAATCTCACTGTGGGGATGCCTTGTATTGCTCTGGCAATGCCTACGCTGATCCAGTTTGCTGAGATTGTTTTGCACAGTTTACCTGTTTCGATACCAATTTCAGAGTAAATCCTAAAAGAGAGTGGACTCTTCTCTTGGAGACTGAAAAATTACTGGGTCATGATCTCCAGGCTAAGTGATATATCAGAAGTGGATGATGATTCAAAGGAGAACTTTTACAGCGTTATCTTCATAGTTTCTTTGGGGGAGCAGAATATTAGTTTGTGCACAAGCCAGAATAACTCTTTGAAGTAAGATGAGGCAGAAGGTGCCAGAAAGGCCTTGTTCAGTTAATTGCAATTTATCTAAAAACAGAATAACCTATTTGCAAATTTCCAAGTAAGATTTTATCCTTCATTTGAATTAGCTCATCTGTTTAAGAAGGGTGTACTAGGTGACTTCTATTCTTCCTAACTAAATAGAAGAAAATAATCTCCTATATTGGAGAAAACAATCTTTGTACAGCTAAATTGCTGTTCCCAAGGACACACTTGGGAACACTTTTCTTGCTGTGTGCCATGAAGACTACAAAACTCAATCTAATACCAAAAAGGGATTTTTTGAGCCACTGTGCACATAGTCTTATAAACAGCCAGAGACTTCCATTGCTACAGGAGATCCTTGCAGAGCAAGTCTTATCTGACGTCTTTTTGATGTCTGTGGTGAACAGATCCGTCTTGGGATGACTTCCTATTCTAGCAGATAGCCTTTAGCATCATGTCTGAAATCTCCCCTTCTGGTCTAGGCAGGGTGAAATGGCATAGGCAAAATGCTAAGACTGGCAGATCACCAGAAGATGAATTTGCTCAGGTTAAAAAAAGGCAAATTGTTTCCCAAGAAGACAGAGTTTGACTTCAGCAGCACCTCTCATGCTTACAGGAGCTATGTCTGGTATCTGTGATCACGTGGCTGGTCATGTAGGAGACAGGAGTGGAAGTGGGTCAGGTCTGCATTGCTTTTACCCGCTGGGTATCTATGTACAACATCCTTTTCTTTAAGGACTGCCTCCCTGGAGATGTCTGTCTACCAGGATATGCCCCATGCCAGAAATCATCTGTCAGTCCCAGCTGGATGGAACAGAGGATCTCCCACATACTGATGTTTCTAAAATAGGGCGCAGCCTTCTTCGGGAGAAGAGACAGCCATCGGAGGTGGTGGTGATGAGGGGTAAGTTTGAGAAGGCTCAGAAGTCTTAAATATGAAGGTGAACAGTTTTGGACAAAGCCGGGAAAATGGCTTTCTTCCTATAGTTTCTCTCAGACTTGTACAAATCAATAGCTCTAACAACAGTGTTATACAAAATTTCTTACAGGAATAACTGCAACATGAAATAATTTAGCTACCTAGCCTCTAAGTAAACAAAAATATGTCAGCCATCTTTTTTCATTCACTCACTCTATTTTTCACAGCTGTCCTAGGATTAAAATTTGTCTTCAACATATGATATTAAGATTCAAGATGAATCTTAATACTGACTTGTACTGTAAAGCATTTGAGAGATCTACAGCAAAACACTACACTTCCATTTCTCAATCAATAGCCTCTTCATTGATGCCATTTTATAACCTGATGCCAATTTCTAGTTTTGAAGCAGTTATTTTAACTTAATCATTGGGTAGGTGCATATACTGCAAACTGTATCTGTTAAAAAGGAAGTTTTAAATTCCTCTGTTAATCCAGTATCAATTGCCATTATGACACCTTCCTACCTTGCCCCCAAAACAGAAGTTAAATGACAACTTGAATTGAACTACATTAAAAGATAGAGAACATTAACCCCATCTGTCCAATTTTAGCCATAAGTATACTATGATTAATATGTAATACCTGCAAGTACTGTAATATTACTTGAAATAAAATTTGGCAGTCCTTTCTGGGATAAATTTAATGCATATGTTCTATTCCACCCTAACAAATAGAGGGAGAAGTGTAAATGTTTTTTATTTGAGAGACAACTGAAGGAGAACTAGCCAAACTGCAGAAGACATGAAAGTCAAATAACAACAACAAAAAGATCCTTGGAATCAATTGATAAAACAAATATTAAGTCTTCTACATAAGCCCTATCTAAACATACCATAGACAAAATCAGAGGAATCTAAAGGAACAAAATGCAGGAATCTAGAAGTGTCTTTAAGAGCAGAATAAGCCAAGCAAATGCACCAGTAGTTTTTGAAAACAGCTGAAAAGGGCAATTACAGTACAGCTCACAATATGTCACATGTTGCTTCATTTTCTTAAGGAAAACAGACAAATAGAACTCTTCATAAAAAGGCTGACACAGCGGTCAGACTAAAGTTCTACTAGTACCAGTTGCTTTAAATAAGTAATTCCCGTCTCTCTGCGTTGGACTATTTCACTTGGGGCTTTATTTCTGAGCCCATCTGCTTCTTCTCCAGTGAGATTTAGATGGATGCTCAAAGCTGACCTCCCAGAACACTTACATGAACGTTTGGATGTGAGAGGCTACTCTAACCATACTGCTGATAGCCACAAAGAGTTGGGATGAAGGATGTTTATAATCAAGGCTCATCTTTTTTCTTTTTTGTTTGCTTGTGAGCAGTTTCTTTCATGTTCTGTTATTGAAGTACATGTGTCAACTGACTTGAGAGGACAGCCTTGTAAATTAGATCTTTGATCTCAAGAGTTTATTTTATCTTTGCAGCAAGGAAAAGTGAATTGAATTGGCTGGCAGAACTAAGCCCTCTCTTGTCTCTGGTCTACAGCTGCTGCATCCTTCTGGGGTCACCATAACTTCCACTTCCATCACTCGATACTCTCCTTTGCTACAGAATTTAAAAAAGGCTTCTCCAACATCTCATCATAACCTGCTGAAAGCTTTACAACTTCTGGTTTATTTTATTAACCATACAGACAGACTTTTGCTTCTGCAGAAGGGAGAAAACACTGAGCTGTGATACAACAAAGTTCTTTTAGCTACTCTGATACTGCATCAGAAAGTAAACTTTAATTGAATATTCACTGACTTTTTTGGAGTAAAACATAATTTAGAAAGAATACTGCATGGAAGGCTGCAGACTAAAGAGAAGTATCTGTTCCAAAATGTTCAAAGGAGTATGTGATCCACTGTTACTCTCCCATTACTTATGTTAATGTACAGAGCCATTAGGCACTATTGTGCTGGCTACTACATGTACACAAAAAAGACTATGGGACATGATACTGACTTATGTCCTGATTCAGATCACCAGTATGATAGTGTCACCATATTCTTACCATCTGCACTTCATTCAGTTTCCATGGCTGTGATTCAGGCAGGACAGAAAGGGTCTGTGGGAATTCATCTCTCAGAAGGACATTGAAAAGAAAGAGGTAGTAGTTCTCTAGGAGACTCAAAGTACATAAATATCTACTGGTAAACAAAAAACACGGTTTCAATGGAAGATACAAGGAGTTAAAAATTTTTTCTTCATTTAAAGAATTTGACATTTTGATGGGAAGAAGTCAGGCCTAACACATATGCTTTCTAACTTTGTGAGCTCCTTACAGAAAGCCAAGCTTAATGTTGATGAAAAGTTGCAGCACAGCAGGGTAGGCTGAATGAACTCAGCTTGACTTACTAAACCTTTGTCTTCCTACAGCACCAAACAGGAGTCTACCTTTGGAATTTAAGGAGGATATTCTGCCTCTTTGTTGTTGTACAGTCTCTGGCTTCAAAAAGAAATCTGGTTAATCTGGAATTGCCCTGTCATCAGTAGAAGAGTCACAGTTACTCAGGAAGGGAAGGAGTTAACCCTAGGAGTTGCACTTCTGGTTCCTCTCCTTACCAGGCTGAGCAGAGAAAACCTAAAGCAAGATGAATTATCGTGTCACAACAAAAGGGTGGTTGTGGGGAGGAGGGCAGTTTCTCAAGCTCCAGTTTTACGCTATTGTTCAGAACAACCAGCTCATCTTGCCCAGGAGGCTGCTTTAGTGCTTTTGTGAACATAACAGGTTCTCCAGCTAGAAATGCAATGAACTGTGTGTTATTTTGAGATACTGTAATTGCTGTGGTGAATATGCTCTTTGCATTTTTCCTTTAGGTGCTTTAGGGTGAAGCCCTCTCCTCTGTGACCACACAAGTGTATATTTGCTGGCTGTCGTATCACGGTTTGGATCACACTTTACAGAAAACAGCAGAAACTGGATCTGTAACCACTGCCTTGACTGACCTGCTGGACATGGCATTGTCTGGTTCCATTTCTGAGTTTGTCACCAGGGAGTTGTCTGTAGGGACCATCTCCCAGTCAGCCTTCTGCCAGGTTGCTTTGGACGCAGTGGTTCTTTGATTTACCTTTGAACACGTGCCATAAGGCATCAATCCAGTTTTAGGGAAGATCTCAAGCAAGGGAGAGGTTGAGCCCCAGCTTTTGCTAAAGAGAGGGCAGTCAGGAGACACATTCCCAGTACTCTTGCTCATTAGTGGTATTTTGCTCAGTGTAAATTTCACCCTTTACAGGGGGCGATTACGGATGAAGGCCAAATGTTTAAACCTACTGTCCACATTTCTCATCATGGTGAATACAACCTCCTCCCTACTCTCCTTTGCTGCTCCTTTCCTTTTGAAAGGACAGCTGTGAGTACAACAGAGCTCAAATCTGACAAGATGTAATTATTTTAGATAAATAGTCTAACTTTAGGCAAAAAATGAATGCAAAAAACTACATGCCAAGTCAGCTAGCAAAGGAAGAACCAGTATTGTGAGTTTGTTTGGTCTTCAACAGTGCTTTACAGCTCTGCTTCTAGACTAGCTGAGCTGCAGAAACATTTCAGATTCAAAATGGACAACTTGAATGGAAACACCCTATTTGTAGACTGATCAAATTTTTAACTGTTGCATATAAAATAATCACTAAAATTATTTTAGTGCTTTGGGTATGTGTTAACTAAAAAACTCGGAAAACAAAACTGTTCTGAACAACTTCATAAAACTAATTCTTCCTTCTAGGAGGCCTGAGTACTTCCCAGCTCCCAGCCATACTATTCTCCAAGCAGTGTCATGGATGCCACCTAAACCACTGCAAGTCACCAACACAGCACACAGAATCCATCAGATGAGAGTGTGATATATTTTATTAGAAGGACACCAATTTTTAAATGACACTGAAAAGATTTTCAAACTGAATTTCCAAGTTCAAGTTCCCATGAAAGCTGAATGGTCAGAGCTGTACTAAATGATATAGGTGAAACCACATAATAACGCTCACATATAAAAATAACTCATTATTACTTAGCTTATTTTTATTCTAGTGCAGCACAGATGCTCCCCTTGAAACAATAACTTCAAAACATTTAAGAACACAGCTGTCAAAAATATTAAATACGCACATTTAAAAAAATCTAAACCATGGATATTTAACAACCTAAGACATATTCACAATGTAATTTCTTCATCATTTTACAGTATTTGTCTCAAATACTGTAAGACAATCAAAGTCTGAAAATACATGTACCTTAAGCTGCCACAGAGCATAAAAAATACAGAAAAATATCCACTAACATTTAGCACAGTATGTATATTGTACCCCAAGAGACAAAGCAAGTGTGTGCTACAGGTCATTATTCATCAAAAATCATGATGTGACATCAGAGAGCTGTTGCTGGTGCAACAGCAGCTCTGGTCTTAGTCGGTAAAAATATGCTCAAAGCTTGTGACTGGGGACACAGTGGTCTGTGAGAACGCATGTTTAGGTATTTAGCACTTTAATTTAGTTGGATAAGAAACAATGTAATGTTTTCCTGTTGTTAAACATTGCCATCTGTACCTCTGGCACACAAATTAAAAAAAGAAGGGTGTGACCATTAAAAGTACGTGTCCTGAGATTTCCTTCTTCAGGGGGCAAAGAGGTTAAAATGGAAAAGCTGATCTGTATATAAATCAGGAACACATGTGGTAATGAGAACAAACAGCAGCCAACAGGCAGGCGGGGGCAACATCTCCAGGCAGGCACAAAATGAGACGGACAAAATACCATCTACTGGAAAAGGGAAGGAAGCAACTGATTTTCTCTTTGAAATTGGTAAGTTTAACCAATTCTCTTAAGTCTTAGTGATTACTTAAGGGCTTGTAATTAACTCTGAGTTTTAAAACTTGGTTTCACAGAAAAGCTGTCTGTCCAGTAGTGCAGAGCAGCATTGCTTTAGCATTAATATTGGTTTCTATCTGTACAAAATCAAGAGGTGATCTTAATATGTGTAACAGGATCTATGTGTTTTGTAACTAATTGAAGTAACAAAACAGTTGAGACATAGACTTCCTCTTAAAGTCATGAAATGTTCGTGTCTGCAGCCTACCTACTGGAAGTAGATACCAGCAGCCAGTCTCCTACTGAGGCTGAAACACTTTTGCTTGATTTCTTTGGAAATAAATGGAATATTTAACATACTAAGTTATAGCTCACTTAAAGCTAAGAAATATATCACAGTTGTGAATAATAATCCACTTGATATACCAGTGGCAGGCCCCCAAAATATTAAGTCAATTAAAGTAAGTTTTATCTTCCCTTTAAGACTTGTTCCTTGACAGAGGCACAAAAAATAAAGAAAACATTACGGATCACAAAGCACTGAATTTTCAAGTGTAAAGTCATACCAAAATCTTGATAAATTATCATTGATGTCGTAGGTGAGCAGTCGGTCAGGAACGTCACTGTGGGTGCCCTGCACTGCTAACACATGTGGTGCGAGGGCAAAGGGGACGTCGCTCAGGAGGTCTGACATGAAAGGGCTGCTTTCCAAAGTCTGACTCCTTTGATTTCCCACCTCTGTGCTTGATACAGTCAACTGTGACCGGTGCCCTGTATTTGTCTAAAGAGAACAGAAGAACAGAAATTTACACACTTCAAATCAGGCAACTACGGCTTTGTACTTAGAACCACAAGGACCCACTAATAAAGGGAAACAAAACAAACAAACAAATAAATAAAAGCAGTTTCAGAGTTCAGTTTAGGTAGATCTACAATAGCAGTTTTTATTACATGTTGATGTAATTCTTTGGCTCAGGTTGACCAGAACTAACACTAAAACAAAAATAAGACTTTTTGTAGTGATTACTGAGATCACAGAATCACAGAATAAGCTGAATTGGAAGGGAAATTAGAATAATTGAGTCCAACTCCTGGCCCTGCACAGAACACCCCAAGAGTCACACCATGGGCCTGAGAGTGTTGTTCTCAAATGCTTGAGTGTTGAGCCAAATGCTTCTTGAACTCAGGCAGGCTACCCAACATTACTCTGCATTTATGAAAACCCATAAGGCTCATGGGACTTTTTGTCATTATGTTCAGTCTTGTTTAGGGGAAATTACTTCATACAATTCCTTTCATAAACTGATGAAGCTCCATCTCTTGTTCCCCTTGTGCCTTTCTAGAAGTTGTCCAAGAAAGGCATGACTTTCACGATTAAGAACGCTCCTATCCCAGTTATTTCAGAGGACTAATGATGTTGCTTTCCAGTGTGAAATAGAATTGCATGACTGGCTGGTAGGTTCTATTATATAGGGAAATGCATGCAGTGCCAAATATGTTCTTGTCTTGGGGTGAATCCTGCCTTCCTGTGTGGTTTAAATATGGAAATTTAGAGAACCGTTATTGGTTTAAAAGGTTGCCTGTCAATTCAAGGTCAACCCACTACAGTTCTTTATAGAAAAACACTGTTAAAACTTAAAAAAACCCACCAACAACCCAAGAACCAAAACCAACAAGGAAATAAAAAAACTTGCCATACAGAAGTAGTCAACACAATTTAGAGAATAATGTTGGACCCAATAGGCTTGCAAGCTTTGATCCTGACCTACCAATATGACCTTACTAAGTGTTTATCCTGAAAACTTTACCATTTTAAGAACAAAGAAAAGACTATTTACTCTGCCTCTAGAAATCAAATATAATTTGTTTTACTATTTATAGCAATAAAATCCTATACAAACTGATACCTCTCACATTAGGCACCCATAATGATGTTCCTGATAACAGGCTCTGAGCAACCCAGTCTAGTGGAAGGTGTCCCTGCCTATGGCAGGGGAGTTGTAACTAGATGATCTTTAAGGTGCCTTCCAACCCAAAACACTCAATGATTCTGTGATCGCTAGGAGCAAGATGTCTGTTATGAGGATTTCTACTTTGTATCCGGACACATACAGAAATATTCAGTAATGTGTTCGAAAGTGCCTAACAAGTCATATCAGAGCCATGAACACAGACAGGAATTTCTGACTTTGATGAAGTCCTGACCTCTTCCTTTCAACCCCGCCCCATACTCAACAAGCAGCCAGAAAAATCCAAAGCTTACACAGCTATTAGGGAAGGAAGAGCACTGAAAGCTTTAAACACTAATTTGGTATTCACCTGATCATAAGAGTGAAATGGATCCAGTCATATGGAGATTGCTTGCATCCATGATTTTTAGAGGTGCTGTGCTACTCAAGATCTGACCTGTGCTGAAGTTGAATGTCACCGATCATGGCTGTTCCAGAGAACCTGAGGGCGTTGTTGTCTGACAGAAGAACAGTTTGGGAGGTGGGGTGGTGGTGGGTGCTTTGTCTTCTTGCCCGGAGTATTTAGCCAGGCAAAAAGAAACTCCATTTTCTTCCCAAAGAAAGGACTGGCTTTGACTTGAACGTGACTGGAGTACTAGTCATTCCTTACACAACCCAACATTTCATCTGGTAGGGCAGATAAACCAGTGGTAAACCTTCTATTAACCTGCCAACAATGATTCAACAATGACACAAATAATCTTGCCAGCCCGTGTCACCGCCAGCACTTCCCTTGGGTGGCAGCGGACGCGCGCTCCTCCACAGCCTGCTGGGACACGAGGGTTAGTGGTGCTGCACACTCTCAAATGGACCTCACTTGGAAGATTTTGTTCATACTCACAATGATTTGAAACCTAAGGCTTAAGATAAACTTCCCAAGATCTGTTAGTATCATGTCACAGGATAATAATGTAAAATTTCTGAAGGTTAAGAAGTTCATTAAAAGGAATGACTGCTACATACAGCTACTAACCTTACTGGTCATGATCCAATACAAAAGAGGAGCGATATTCTCCATGCTACTATAATACTGGTATGTCTGTTACTACACAATTCCTACAGCTACAGTTTACAGGTATTTCTTTCTTTTCCCTGGCTTTCCTTTTCTCAGTTCTCCATTTTCAGATGTGGTTAACAGCTCTTCAGAAAGCTACATGCAACAGCAGAGGCAAGAGCTGATAGAGAAGATTTCTTTTGGGTTTCCTTACTGATTCTGATATCTTTAGAGGACAGGGAAAATAGGAAAGCTAGCAGAGAAGTCAGGAAGATAGGCTGCATAGTTCTCCTACTCTAACTTTCTAAGCTGTGAGCAAAAAGCCATGGGCAATAGTAGTGTAAGTCTGTAAGTTCAGGAAAAACACTAAAACCTCTTGTACTTTTATTTTCTAATCAGTATAGTTATCTCCAAGATGAGATATAGTTATCTCCAAGAGGTATTAGATTCTATGGCTGCTCATTGCTAGCACTTTGAGAGAAGTCTTCCTTCTTGCCAGGGCCCAAGGTATGCATCAGAACAAAAATCATAAACATCTTCTGGTATAGACATATTATCTTGCTAAGAACACTGCCAAATACAGAGAACATTTATTTATGTTAATATTTATCTGAAAGAATGCGCCACAACACTTCAGGTGAGTCCCTAAATTTGTTGTTGCTGTAAACTTAAAAATTTCTCTTAATTTCTACCCTGCACGAATTTATTACATTCCCTCTTGAAAGAAATAACTTGTGGATCATTTACTGAGGTGCTGGCATTTGCTTGTATTACATCGTTCCCGTATTCTGAAGGGGGGCCAGAAAACGCCAGATGAAAACCAGGGTTACATCTAGGAATCAATTAAACTAGATCTTCAAAGACCTTTCTGCCTCCCTCCCCTCCCACGTTTCAGGGAAAAATGATCCCTCACTCACTGTCCTATTCCAATCATTCAGATGATAATCAGAAATCCCTAGAATCTAATGTTTATTTTGATTGGCAAATTATACTTTTATGAACACCTGTTTATATCTTAATTGTCCCCCAAGATAGGTGAACACAATTTACAATGCAAATTAGACCATCATGTAGCAAAACTAATTTCAAAGAGATAAAAAAAGTCAGAGCGAGAACAAAGCATCTTGGATCTTTTTTCCTCCATAAACCTTACATTTGTTAGAATGGTGCTAAATGGGCAGACACAGAAATTAAAACCCTTTCTGTACGCAGCAGATACCATGTACTGACAGTGACACAGCAAGGACCAGCTTTGCTTACTCCCAAGTCCCACTCCATATCTGAAAGCAAGACTGCAGTAAGGAAGGATTAATTAAATTAGAATTATTTTACTGTGAAAGCATCATTTTACCAAACTCAGTCTCTGCATACTGCCAGTGAGATTCTTAATAGTCTTAATAGGTTACGATACTATTTGAATAGTCAAAAGAGTATCATAAAGAAAGCCCAAAATGGTTGAGAAAAACATAGTACAGGTAAGTCAGAAACAAAGAAAAATGTCAGGTCAGTTTAACAAATGCCATAATTTGATCTTAAATCGAATAGTCTTTGGGTCTCAGTTTACTCAACCCCTCATGAGGAGGTCTTGGGCCCAATATGACAAGATCAGTTTACAACATAAAGGGAAAAGATTTTCTAGATTTTCTATTTGTTTCACATTTAATCCACTACTGTCTCACCCATTAAAACAGTTATTTTTAATTATCTTAAAAAGCTTGCATTCACTTCTTAAGTCCCATTTTATATTACTTATCTATGTGAAGAAAAAAGTTCCTGTCCTGAAGAATTCAGGTAGCAAGAAGTAATTTTTCAGTTCTGCCTAGTGCAGTCATCACAAGCAGTCGTTGCCCTTTGCTACGCAGGGCTGTTCCTGAGCATTCCTGCAGTGATATTTAGATGTTGGCCTCCTGTGCAAGACCCTATCAAACTAGACAGGTTTTTGTGCTTCCAAAACATGAATATATCCTTTAAATGGGCTAAGATGTATTTCATTCCTGTGCTGGAGAACCCACAGGAGTGAAAAGGCCTTGCTGAAGCCAACCTCCCCAGCAGGCTTCCAGGGAATGTGGTGAAGAACTGGACACTCTGGTAGAGAACACCAGTCACCCATCGGTGCTGAGGTCGCCCGCACTGCTTCCAATGCAAACACCAGCACAAAATGATGTGATGCAATTGAGGTCAAGGTTGTGAAACGGCTTATGCTTTATGCATGCATTCTTCAAGCATATATAGAACTGCAAGTCCTAGAGAATTTGATATTGCACATTAGTCACACTGGTTTCCACTTAAATGCCTAACTTATTTATCCAGAATACAATCCATTCAGAGCATATTATCTGGACATTAGCTAAACTAAGCACTGCCAAATGCTATGACACACAATCCTGTTACGAGAAATATTAATTGAATGGACCGAGAAGATCACTGATTTACATTTCACCATACACCAAGGAGTCAAAAAATCAGTAAAAATTACATAAGGTATGGCAATAAAATTTAATTCAAATAAGCAAGGTGTCTTCTGCATTCTTGCTTTGCAATCCAAAAGAACAGGGATAAAAGAAACACTATATAAATATATATGTAGTAGCTGGCCACCAGATACTAATTGTGCTCTAATAACAATATGTTATTTTGAAACTAACAAAGTATAAAATTATCCTCTAAAGTAAATTATTCCTTTTCTCTCTTTTTAAAGAGATGTTTCTCAGCTGTTTTTAACATACATCTAATTCGATGCATGTCTTTGTATTGCCCATAAAGTTTGCCAAGAGTCTCATAAGGAAGAAAAAATGCACCTTTTCCAATGTACTGAGAAGCTGGATTTACAGTGCTCTGAAGGAGAATCAAAGATTAGTGCCAGCATTATTATAATCCAAACCCTTGAACAAGGTTTTCTATCAAAAGTGATTAATTTAAAAAAATTTACACTTTTTGTAAAAAGGTTTTTTTTTTTTTTCCAGAAACAGATCTATTTTTCTTTAAAAAACAGCCTTGAGAAACAAGCAGTACCTTCAGTCAGTACCTGCAGATTATTTAGTAAATATCCAGCAATATAATACCTACAACAGACACCTGCTATGCTACTGGTGGCAAAGAATTATCTTTATTTCAGGCAAGTTCATGGTATTGCAGGAAACAGTGTATCATAAGGTATCTGCAATTTATTTAACATTATGCAGTAATTACTGATGTACCTGGAAATGGAAATTGTCATATGGGATTGTTCCTCCAATGTGTTGGCTGATGCTTTAGGGTATTCACTGGACTTCCTTAGAAAATTTGTAGGGATTCCGGAATGAGTACCTCCATTGATGACAACAACTCACTTTTCATATAAAAATGGTAACGGCAACGATGAACAGAGGGGGAAAGAAAAATTACTCACAAGGTTTGTATTCAAAAATTTAAGCTAGGAGAACAGAATCACAGAATCAATTAGGTTGGAAAAGACCTCTGAGATCATCAAGTCCAACCTATGGCCAAACACCACCTTCTCAAGTAGACCATGGCACTGAGTGCCACGGCCAGGCTTTCCTTAAACACCTCCAGGGATCGTGACTCTGTGACCTCCCTGGACAGTCCATTCCAATTTTAACAATGCTTTCTGTGAAGAAATTCTTTCTGATGCCAAAAATTCCTTCTGATGTCCAAACAAAGGTCAGTAAAACCTTGCTGGCGGTGGGAGAAGTGCACAACATGATAATTTTCAAGTACCACAAAACCCCCAACCCAAAACGTTAACAAAAGACCACCCCAGCACACTAGTAAGTGTGACCTACATCCTCAAGACCTGTAAGAAGGGAACAAACCCACCTGGACAAGAACAACACGGATGTCCCTGAGATGGTTCAGAAAACCACATGTGAATAATGAGAGCTCCTATTCTTTCAAGAATTGAAATTTTAGTTAGCCCTCCCCTCCAGAGACTCAAGAAAAAAGTTATTCCTAGCTGTGAGAGCAAAATTAGATGTAAGAAGAAGTGCTGGAGACCTTGAAGTAGCTTGTTGCTATATCCAAATTTCTTCTGGTTGCTTGCTGGCTTTATTAGCAGAAATGGAGTGTCTGGGATTGTAACAGTGGCCAAAGATTGGTGCTGTCAGGGGTTGCAGCAGGGCAGACCTGTAGACTGAAAGCTTCGGGTTAAGACTGAGTCCTTGAAGAGGCTTTTAAAAGCAAGAATGGTTCTCAGTGGAAATCAGCTTTCCCATTTGCTTTGGGCTCTTGTTTCCAAGCTTCTTATGACTCTCATTTTGTAATACAGCAGCAATTTGTCTTCCTTAAAGAGCTCCTGCTACCTGTACAAGTTTATCAATATTGCTATTCAGAGTAAAACAGAACCAATTTTTTAAATAAGAGTTTAAGAGTATTTTTACTAATTTGTGACATACATTTTAGGTATTTTTCTTTCTCCTCTAAAGCGTGCTTTTCAGCTGTTTCTTAACTAGAAGGGAATCAAGGTCAGGTTAATGCCACTGAAATCTTAAAGAAAAAAAATTCTAAAGAAACAATGAAAAGAGGTTCTGACATTCTATAGTTTTTCTTTATTACAGCAAAGCTCCTCACGGAATAACTTGGCCAGCAAGAAAAGTTGGGGAATCTTCACTAAACATTTCTGGATCATTATTGGCATTAAAGCAATTAGAAAAGTGTAATTACCAGAACAATTCTATAGTGTAAATGCGGAATAAACTTGCTGTAATTAGTATGTGATTCTTGCCCTCTCAAACAGCCATAAAACTGTTAATCTCTGCAGAGAGGAAGAACTGCAAGGTTGCCATTTGAACTCTGGATACTCCAAATGTTCCATGGTTAACGTGTGTTAGCTTAACTATCCTAGTAAATACTAGAGATGCCTGTTTTATTTATGAGACACTTATAGAATGTAATTCTGCCCTGAAAATTATTTTTAAGTACCACAAAAGACTTCATATCTAATGTCTAAACCAACTACCTCGTTTTGTCATCCTAGAAGAAAAAAACTGATTTTCTTTGTTACCAATTGTGCAAATTCAAACCAGTACAAGACGAAGGTTCTGTTTTCACTCAATCCCCTATAATAATAATAATATGTCACAGGAAATATTTTGAGGGGCGTTAGTTATAAATTCAGCAAATATATTGAATTCAATATAACTAAAATTGCACAGTGATATTTTTATTTCTTATTCCTAACTCCTATTATTTATTTCATTCCGTAATAGTTTGAAGATAGAGAACCAAAACATCTCAGATGTGGGCATCTATAATGAGAAACTATAACATTGTGAACAAACTGGCATAAGATGCAACATGAAAAGAAGACTGCAAACCTAAAAGAAAACAAAAAGGAAGCAGAAAATGTTCTAAATGTTCTAGCTTTATTAAAAATTTTAAGTCTTAATTTCTCACCATTAACTAAAGTAATTATGCTCTTATCTTTCCTTTTATCCCAACCAATTTCATCACTGTTGGGTCTGATAATTGAGACCTGTATCAACACTTATGTCCCCTCAATAGCAGGGTTCCTTTCCTTGCTGCCTCCCTGTTCCTCTCTGGAGGCCCCTGAGTTTTAGGGCACCATCGTTACAGGTGAATTTTGGACAACAGTCCCCTCTGTAACACGAATATTGTAATAAAAATTATCTTAGAAGAAAGAAAGGGGTGTGGGTTCAACAAGGAACCGTTTATCTGTTCCTTCAAAGTACTAGGCAAGCTATTCAGAGCAAAGATCTCAACATAATAAGCAACACGAACAATATTTAGCACGTTGTGCTTCTGCCACTGCCAGGTAATGGTGCTAACTAGGCCAGATTTTATTTCCCTTTTTTTCTGTAGCATGTATGCTGGAAGATTAAAAAGTTAATGAAAATTACTATAGTAAGTGAACTGCAAGCCAGAAGAACTATAATTGAAAATGCATACAGCTCTAGAAATCCAGCACTGCATTCCACAGCCACAAATCAGAAGTGAAGGACAAGTCAATATATTACAAAATGAGCAGGCAAGTCTGATAAATGCTGATAATGGATTTGTTTTGTAACTTCAGTATCATCCAGAAGCACAAAGTATTTACTTTTTTTTTGCTGCTACCTTCATTCATGATGTAATGCAAAACTCAGATAACTGACATTCAATATAGACAGAGAATATACTAAGAAATTAATTTAATATAAAACTTTAATTGCATTATTTAAAAAAAAAAAAGTAAAAACCAGTGTTTAAATATTCTGTTTTAATTTAGCAGCTACATTTGGTCGATGTAGTTAGTGACAAGAAGATGTGGTATTTTCTCTACTGCTTCAAGCAAAAAAATATCCTAAAGACTTTTGGGAGGTTGATCTCCTGAACAGACAAACTGGGTCTCTGCATTTATGTCACTCTACCTCTTGTTCCCAACCCCTGCTACTGTAGAAGCTCCAACAGGGTAACCTGCTATGGTAGGAAAAAGATGACAGCTTCTCTGAGATGGTAGATGCCCATGGAGCAGAACCTCTAAAATGAGGGCTAAGACTGCATTCTCTCATTACTGTACTGAGTGTATGAAAATCCAAGGATTTGAATGCAAAAGAAAGCTGTCTACCAAAAAAAAGGAACTTTGACAGACTGACATAAAAAACCAGTAAGAAAATATTTAGCAAACGTAGTTTCACACAAAAATAAAGCCAATACATTCTTCAGCAAATCATAGCAACTGGGAAAAGTGTAGATCAGAAGGTGGTTTTGTTGTCGGTTTTGGGTTTTTTTAAGAAGAAAAGGAAGTCTCTCCTTGAGTAACTGAGGGAGTCAGCAACATCAATGAAATATCTCCCTAGAATGTCAATATCAATGAGAGGAAAAAGATAGAGGGGTAACAATTTCTATAAGAGGAAAGGAAAAGGAAATTATCTTGGATTTGGTTTTCAGAAAAGAAGATAAATAGAGTGAACAGAAAAGAATTACTAGTCTGAACTCAGGTGAATCTTTTTCCAGCAATACCTGGGAACAACATCCTCAGCCGTGCTTTCAAGAGTTAAGTAACTAAACCCCTGGATCTTAAATGGATTCTCACACAGATGCATGAATAAAAATTGCTGTACTAAGTGATATGTCCTGAGGTTTTTATCATGCTGCTTAAATTCCAAGCATGTGGCAAGACTACCAATATGTCCTGTTTACAAACTTAACATATTTTAATTCCAAAAAAAGTGAATTAGGCAAGTGTCTTCTCACACAACTTTCGACCTGCTCTCTCCATAGAGATTTGGGTCAGTAAGGGAAAGGAAGGATGGATATTTGATTTTAATTTCCTCCATAAACAGTCTGTAACTGGAGCACTTGTCAACACCACCTTCAGTAAACAGGTTACCAGGAGCCAGAGTTCGTAAAAGCTTCAGTCTACAAACAGCAACAAGACTGGGTTGTCCTCAGCACCTACTGATCAGGCTTTTCCAATTCAGGAATAAAAGTGTCATGACTCTTAAACCAGCAAAAGGCAAAATAATTAATTAATTTAATTAAAAGAAATTAATACTGGTCCACCTCTTTTAAATAAGGTGGCCTCTCTGACCACCTCCTTGTTCTCTATGGATGGAAAATAATTGGATCACAATGAAAAGGAAGAAGGCTACTTTTTTTTTTTTTTGAAGATAGATCTGTTTTTATCTAGCAGGACTGCTAATCACATTACAACTCCAGAAACACATTCTTAAAAATTTTAGTACTGTGGAAGAAAATAAAATTGTAAACAAAAAACTTATATTCTGTTTTGTATTTTTAAAAAGTGCTTTAGAACAAAATTTGAATATGTGCTTCCCAGTGCACAGTCTTTCACAAAAAGAACAGGAGCTGTGAAGTCCTGGTTTGGTTTCTTTAAAGCAAAAATTACAGCAGAAGTACACTGTAGTGAAAGGATTAAACAACACTGATGGAAAGCACAGAGAAACATATTCCTGTCTTACCAATATTAGCATTCTGGGCTGAAATGGGACAATTTTCATGTCATGTTTTCTTTCCATTAAAATGGACTGCCCCCTGCCATTTGTGGTGAGTTTTGTCTTTGGTTCTTCTTTTCCCTCTGAAAGTGGCAGTGCAACTAAGCTAAAGACGTTGTTTTCCTTCCTTGGTGTTTAGAGTCATTGTTAACGAGCTGCCCTACACTACAGTCTGTCACCCACCATTTTACGCTAATGCATCACGTAAATATCACTGTACCGTATTTGCACACAGTCTCATCAAGTGATGTATGATCCACATTGCATTTTAGATCAATTTTAATATTTGGAAAGCCCAGAAGGGTTTCTCTGAGAGGCAGGATGACTGACTGATCAATTTGTTGACAGCAGCAAACTGAACCAGCACTACTGGCTTTTAGTCTAAACATATGTATTTGGGCAAGAGATACAGGATAATCAGTAGTTTTATCTGGGATTAAGCTAGTCAGAAGATCCCAAAATTAGAAAAAGGCTGAAAAATGTGATGGGAACATCTGGGCATCTAGTTTGAGCATCTCTTGCTACAAAAAACCAATCAATGTAACTGAATAAACAAGCAATTAAATCAAACATACAGTGAATTTCTGCCCAAACTAAATAGGGAGGTATGCAAAGTGTGCTCCTGCATACACGTGCCTTGATCACCATTTGGTGTATACGTCCCTTTACTAAAGCCTCGTTCTTAAAGTGAAGAGGCTGCAAACCAGGCCAACTATACTATTTTATTAACTTTTTACATGTGGCTACATACTTTGCTGTTTACAGGCACTGAATTATGAAAATATATCATGCCTGTGTGTCGTTCTTTCCCTACAGGATGTAATTTTGTCTTCTGTTGCTCAAACATCACAAATTGTGCAATCTCTCTGCAGCACTGACTCCAGACTCCACAGGCAGGGCTGTGGGAGAGGGGTATGCTCCAATCCACTCATTGTTTTTACATGTATTTGCTGGCCAGACAGAACATTCATGTCCTACCTTAGAGGACTGTAAGGCTTCCTCAGTTCTTGTACTGAAATCTCACCTGAAGTTAAACAAAGAGTTTAACAGTACTTCACACTTGCAAAATGCTATACAAAAGTGTAAGACAGCACTGCATTACATTTTTTAAAATGAACTGTTTTCTAAGTTCAGAGAGGAAGTTGGTGACAACCACGTCAATTCACATCTCTCAATTCCCACTCAAGTTCCCTAGATCTAAAAATAGAATGCTTTCCTTTAAAAAAAAAATACAATGGACATAGTATTAATGATGCTACTGTGACTGCTAAGTATCTGAGCTAACCCCAGCTGCGTGTCATGTAACACAGACAAGTCCAATTATTCACTTCAGAATTGAGAAAAACCCTACAAGGTGATAGTCTTGAAAGGCACCCCGGGTCTTACTGGTTGACCCTGGGTCAATAGCTTGCACAAATCGCAGTTTATAAAATGTTGGTTGTGAGGCCACTGCAACTAATCCTTTATGACATGAGGAGCAGACTTTCTTGTGGATAATCATGTTGCTTAAATTTTGCATGTGTATGTACGTATACCTAATATATTTATACATAATGTGCATATAAACCCTCCCCTTCCCCCTGAGTTCTCCAATTGTTAAGGGCAAACAGAAGCCCACTGGTCTACATGTTCTGGAGATCTTCCTAGAATGAAAAGACCTCTTAAATATTTTGGTAAATTATCAAAGAGATAGCAATATGAACATTACGATATAATGAAGCTTTACAAAGTAAATATGTTATTGCACAGTAATAGTTGTAACACGTAATAGCTGTACTATGCAATATTTGATTTTTATTTTTTTTAGCTGAATGGGCTATTTACCTTCATTCTCAGTAAGATCACAACCATATTATGTGCCTTTCTCATCACATGGCAGCTCTACTTCATATGCACTTTCCATCTGTGGCTGCACATGGACTCCCCAAAGAAGTCCCAGCTATTTACTATACACGCAAAGGATGGAGGAAGCTAAGAACGCTGATGTCCACTGCAGCTGCCAAGGCTGAACACGAGCCATCCTTCTTTAAAGGTAATATTAAAACTTCACTTCTTATAGCTTGTGATCATGCATGATAGTTGAGTAAAATATAAGATCTTTCTTCTAATGGTACCAGCATTCAGAAAAGAGCTGGATGACTTGCTGCAGACAGTCTTATTCCAGTCCCTCTAAGAGTGGATAATTTCATTAAGTGATTATTGCTTACACACGCAATTAAGAAGAGAGAAAATATGGACCAACATGCTTTAAGGGTTTTATATATGAAAAGGAAGATCTTAGAGTTAATATGACATATGACAAGCAATTAGGCTAACCAGGCCATGACTAGAATTCTACCTTATGAGAGCTTTAAAAAAAAAAAACGAAAAAAAGCCAAGCTAAGCAACAACATTTTGGATAGATACAGGATTTTGTCAAAAGAGAGCAAACTAATCACAAATAATGTGATCACAATAATTTTGAAATATAAACCACGTTCTCTAAAGTAAATGTAGGGAATTTAAACTGATGCAACAAATCTACCCCAGAACACCCTTCTAGCGATTTTAAATATGGGACCCCCTGAACCATAAACCAAGGGTTAATAAGTGAACACAGACATGATCAGTAGTAACTCCTTTTCCAGTAACTTGTAAAAATAATCCAGACAGACAAACTTAAGGAAAAAACAGTCAATAATAGGTCTGATAGAAGCAATTAATTTTAATTTTAAAAAAAAGGAAAACAAGATAACAGGAATATTATTCATGCCCTGGAATTATATCAGCTGATCTGCTCTAAAGGATATCTTAAAAGTCTACCAACTTCAGCAATACTTGTTAATTTCACTAGAAGGGTAAAAAAAAATTAAATTATTTTTCCCCTACTCTATGGATTCTCACCTCTCATTATCTCTTCCTTGATATTTTATATCTCATAGTATTTCTGTTTTTTCAACTGACTCATGTGTCCCCTAACCAGATGTCTAGGAAACTGTTATTTACATCCATGCAGAATCCTTATACAGCAGCTGTATAAAGGATGATTTTAATGAGTCAATGCCAATTCAGACATAAAAATATTTTTCCTAATTTATTTAGATACTTGGCCAAAATGGTGCACACCTGTCTCTCTATGCATAAAATCATAGATAATTTTAAATTTACTTCAGGAACCATGGGCTTTTTATCTGCTGTGTTCTCAGCTTTTAACAGCAAATTATGAAAACAAAGGGCATGAGAATCATAACAGAACTATTATAATTCATAAAGAAAACTAAGTCCTGAGATGATAAGAATCACAGCAAGGTATATAATTAAGAGTGGCTGTAACGACAACATATAAATTAGATAATTATGGATTAAGCAATCCCTTGGGGGATTCTCTCTTGCCCTAGAAAACGTATAACAAGCTCCTTAGATAGAAGGCAATAGCTATTAAGTATTTGAGGAAGAAATAGGACTAGAAGGAAAAACAAAAGGAAAAAAAAAAAAGAAGACACAGCAAGACAAAAATCCTAATTTACAATCTAAAGATGGCTCTCATTTTTGGTAGTTTATTTTAATACACTTACTGGTCTAGTTTTCCCCCCTGAAATCAGCTGACATCTGTTGGCTAAAGAGCGCATGTCAGATTATCCAGAAGTGCAAGATCAAATAAACATGAGCTGCTTCTTAAGGTGACAGTAGGGAGACACAAAACACTGCAGTGATTACCAGAAATGTAATTTTTTTTGTTGTTGTTTCTTACATCAATGTAATAATCCCAGGTGTCCTGGACACCAGACATACAATAATCTTCATAAATCCTAATTCAAAGCCATACCATCTGTCAAAAATATTTTTTATGTCTCCGAATAGATATGCTACATAATCGCTCTCACCGTAGGTCAAAAATACATGGTTGCACTAATTTGCTTTACCAATGGAATAGCTCATTATCAAAACAACCCCACCACATTATTGGAGTTTCTAGCATTCTTCATATATCAAAACTAACCTTCCCATTCTGCTCTTTTCTATTACCTCAAATTCCCAATGAAAGCAGATGAAGATTGAATTATCTGGAAATTGTACTGTAATAATGGAAAAATCACAAGCATAACAAAACCCCAAACCATAGTGTCTCTTTCTATTATGATTGTGTTGCAGTTAAAATTAGAAGCTTTGTATTTCATGGTCACTAATTTACTAATTTAGTCACTAATAAGACTAATTTAAGTTCTCGGCCCTGCAGCGCACTAACCATTTTGGACCCAATCCAGAAGAGCACTTAAATGTCTGTGTGACTTTTAGTTCATGAGCCTGAAGCAACTTTAGAGGGATCAGACACGCTTGATTAGGCCCAGAGCACTCATTACCCTGCTGGACAACACGTCCCCCTAGGACCGACCAGCATCAGGAGATGACCCTCCCAAACCGCCATCCATACTCATGGAGATGAAGAAGATATTCCACAGGGAATTGTTCAAAGCAGGAGCTTCTGTCTGAAGCGGAAGACAAAGTGTTTGGGCTAAAGCTGGCCTTTGAGAACACCCTTGCTCCAAGAAGTTTTTAAATACCTGCAATTCCCCTACCATGCATGCAATACCCAAACACCTGAAAACAACGCCGACCGAGGTACGGCAGGCCTTACAAGAGGTTCTGTTACACGTTCCTAGTTGCGGCAAGATGATCTTGATGTAAACTTTTATTTCTGCATTAATTTAAATAATTTATACAAGAGCATACAAAAATACATGCTTGAGAATTCAGTGATTGTACAGCAAACAAATCCAATAGTACCTAAGAAAATGGGAAATTCCAAAGATGATGGCCATTACCAAAAAATACCCCAGAAGATAATTTCTTCAAAAAATCAAACTCAACCTCATTTCCCCTTTGGAATTCCATGAGCAAAGTATTACTTCGTTCTTCTTTAAATCACATTTCCGAAAGCACTTTTCATATTCCACAAAGTTTATATCTAATAAGTAGTGAAAAAGTTTATATTTAAAAATAAAAGCAGGTTTCCAGCAATTGAAAGATGCGGTTGATGAACTAAATGCTCTTTTGTTAAGTTCTGCATGACAAATATCTGATGCCACTTTGCAGTCTAACAACTGTATTTTAACATACTGTTCTATGTTGATCAAGAATTTGTGTTTTAATACTAACAAGGTCATTATTTCAATTGGTGTTCTATGTCTCTATGACATATTGAATTTGTAATACAATGCTTTTCCAGTTTCCATAAATTGGTAAAGTTCTCCCACAAATTTACAAAAATACACTCACCACTGCAAGGAGGAATACTGCTTTCCTAATGGCCAGAATTATCCATTTAATTTCCATGATTCACAATTACTCTACTTAATTTGAGAACTTGAGAATTCCTTTCAGTAAATGTGAAGTCCAAATACTGAAATCTAGACTGGAATGAATTGCCTAAATACGACCAAGTGCTGGATCTTAATTTAACTTATTCTGTCACAAGCCAGTTCATAAGAGTAATTTTATGACGTATAAATATTGTAATAGAAAGTTGAAAATAAATCTTTGTTTCATTTTCACTGTAATACCTGCAATTTTATTTTGAAAACTTTGCTTCTTCTCTCTAACTCGTAAAACTTAAAATCTATACAAGTTCCTCTTTTCCTGAAATTCCAAAGAACTGAACAAAGCACTGAGGCTACAATAACTGGCAGCTCACCATCCCCAGCAAGAACATCACATTAAGGGAAACTACATTTGTCCAGTAGGTAACTACAACATCAATTAATTATACTGCCCAGATCTGCAGGACTTCAGATGCAAAAGACCCTGGCTCAGACATGCATGGATCTAAAGCCAGACTAAAACTTTGCAATTAGTTGGAACTAATTCATACTTCCACATTATCAGAAGGCAAACCACTCATTAATTACGACAAATTATATGTCCTTCTGCATAGGACACAGTTTTAAATTTTAAACTTAAAAAGAAGACTACAGGCCACACATACATACAGACCGCTCTTAGACATGGAAAAATTGTCACACACACCTCTACTGTACCAAGGGACTTAGCAATAATAAATATTGAAACAGCATTGAAAAGAGACAGACAGACAGACACATATCTCACCAGTACCAAGGTGGGATATGGAAAAAAGAGACAGGATAGGTTAACCAAAAAAAAGAAGCACCACAAAAGCACAAAAAGTCCAAGCCAAACGTCTCTCAGTCACCTTGCAAATGTCTAAAATTATATGGCAATACAAAACAGGCTCATACTTGGTACAAAAACATTTTTGGAGTACATGGAAAAGAAAATATATGTACAGCATATGCGGAAATATTCTGAAAAGCCCTCGCCTGTAAACATGTATCAAATAAACTAAAGAAAAAGAAGTTCAGATTTACAGCCACACAGTAGAGAAAGGAAACACACAATAAAGACAGTCTATTATACTCACACGTTTACAACATGTTACTCATAATGGTAGTTGTGGAAATAGCTGACTTATGTAAATGTGTGACATTTTCCGTCATTTCTCACCACACGAATGCTTCTACGCAATTCATTAACATTCTAGCTACAGTTTCATGCTTGCACAATTCAAGTGTAAAAGTAAGATATTCAACAATACCATACAGCCCAGCCTTCTGCTATTTCCTTTTCAAATCCACAGCAGTGGGCTTGATATTATTGCCATCTAATTAGTAGCAGTGCTGCTTTTATGATAGATGACAAGGAAGGCTGAGAGTCACTCAGCCAATGGAAGAGATGTGAATGTGGTGAAACCATTTTCTGCAGGACATTCATGTTTCTTAAATGAGCTACTATAGAAGTTTATGGAACTTACGTGTGCATAAGGAAATAGTCTCCTACCTGTGGAGGCTGATTGTACATTGGTCTGGTCTCTGGAAATGAAGTTTTATCCTTTGAGTCTCTACTTTGATCATCAACTGTGTCACCTACCAAAGTAAAAAAAAAAACTTTTAAATCACTGAAATCCTTCATATTTTACATAGAGTAAGAAAACCTCTTCAGTCTTCCTAAAATCTAATTATACCCTGAGAAAGGGGGACTCTGTTGCCACATTTATATTTACAATTTTGAACACGAGTAAAGAGAAAAGCATTAAGAAGAGATCTGCAAAACCCAGGAACAAATCTGTGTCAATTATTTAAAGGAAAAAATTCATGCGGAAAAAAGGGAGAAAAGAAAAAAGCAGGACCCCTATGTTTGCACACTTTAGGACCATTAAGTTCTAGTAATTAGCAAAGGGTACATAGCAGTGTGACTGTGTAGTGCAAAGGAGATACCAGGTGCGTATTCATCACATCCCAATCCAATGTCAGGCTAGAAGCACTGTTCCTCTATCCTCATTCATAGCCTCATTTCCACACAGTCAATATCTGTGCATGAGAGTGCAGAGAAAGAGAGACAAAGCATTCTGAGAAATGGCCTGGTTTGACTGTATGGGGACAAAGACTGCTTGGCAGGCTGGGCACTGATCTCCTCCCATTGCATACATGAGGCTACCTCTGCCCAGGATTTTACCAAGAAGACACAATTCAGTTTATCCCAAAAGCTGCAGCTGGAACTGAGCACAGCAATAAACTAGAGACAAGATTATTTTCACCTTTATTTTTAAGACAGAAGGTACACTATCAATTTTATTTAAAAGGTAGAGGTTGTAAAAAAAAAAAAAAAAACAAACCAAAACCAGAATTTGTATCTCAGATGTTACAAAACAAACATCCATCTATTCCATCTCCTCCAATTTTCTTTGTCAATGGAAGACTGTTCCAGAAGTTGAAAATATTTTGCAGATTATCTCCTTCTGCTGTTAGTACTAGTCAGTAAATAGTTAGCAAGAGCACACAACTGAGAAAGATTAAAGATTTAGTTATATAATTCTTACATATTTTTATTTTAATGCATACTGCTTTCTGTAATGGAGTACTTTGAAAATCTGTATCCTTAAAGAGTCCTGCAGCAACAATTCCAAATGAAAAGGTTCTAGTTACTGTAACTGTTAACTTCTTCGTTAAACCAGTGGTTCTGGATCTCCTGTTCCATTTTCTCCAGAGTTTTACTTACAGCCAGTGCACCAGGCAGAATCCTTTGGAAACAGCAGCCGGCTTCTGCCCATGCCCAATTAGGCTGGAAAGCCAATGACACCCAGGTCCATGGATGTTTGTTCCATACTGTCATGGACCTCCAGGTCTAACTGGTCAGGTCCCTCAAGCACAATGCAATATTCGGTAAAGTTTTCTATGAAAACAAACACTAATATCTAGTCATTGTGTCTGCTTTTAATACCCAAGTATTATTCCTAGCAGTGTATGCAGAGAATCATCATCATCATCATCTCTGTCATGGGTCTTTAATGCCTATTAATTTCATTAATGTCTACGCTTTCCAAGATATTTTCCAGAGCTGAAAAATGCTTCTTAGTAAACTAGTAATTCTCTACATAAAATACTCCAAAGCACTTGTATTCACAAGAGCTCTTAAAAAAAAAGGGGTGTGGGAGAACAAAGGAGATGGGGATTCAGCTAGTCTTCCATTCCACTCCCAGTACCTTGAAAAACACAGTTTGTAAGCACCTATAAGATAATGAGGTAAATAACAGTCATGAAAATCACTAATGTTAGACAATTAGTTTACATTTGTAACGAAGTAGAGGCCTGCAAACAACAATTATTACAAGTCTTGTAAATGCACCCTGCCTCAGGGAGGTGTAAAAATGGTTAACAGATACACAAAGAGGGCAGTAAGGCATATTTTTGGTACACTTGATGTGGATGAGACTGCAAACCAGTTTAAATTGTAATAAATTTAGGCTAGATCAGTTTCTCCAGGAGTAAAACTACTTAAGCACTTTGAACAACCTAAGGAAATGGTTTCTCTAAACAGTGGTTAATCTCCAAAGGACATCAGAGATAGGTTGAAGAAACAACTGCTGTGAATGGTTTCAATCATGCCAAGACAAGGAAGACAAATGACCTTTTTGTGTTCCCTTCTAGTCCTACATTCCATGAACAACGCAGGAGGAAAGACCCCGCAGGATACCCTTTCCCAAGATCAGGGAACTTAGCTGTCTGATGAAGACTTGTGAAGGTGGAAGTGGACTGCAGCGAGCTGGACAACGACTCACCGAGCGTGTAAGGGCAGCGCTGTGTGGGCAGTCGGTACCAAAGGGACACACTGGGTGAAGTTGGGTGTTTGCATAAACATGCTGAAAGAGTTACACCAGAGATTCAGTAAACACAGGAACCAACATTTCACTCCTTGTCTTTACAAACCATTCCTGAGAAAGCACTCAGAAGTTTTTATATAAAAAAAAACACTAAGAAAACCCAATTCATGTGTGTTAATGCTATCCAGAATATACCTTTTCCCTGTGAGTAGTTTTCCATAAGATGAAAAGAGTCTTGGTTTGCAATCAGGACTGAAATGTCAAAAATGATCACAAGAAAGGAAGAATAACTCATTTAGAGAGAAATGAAATTTTTTACTTAGAACTTTGTCATCCAGCTCCCAAAGTTCACAAGCTCTAAAGGAAGCCAAATGTAGGAATACCTATAGAGTTTCACAATTCAAATTGCTTCCGTAAAACTGCACTTCAATGCAGAGTTGTTCTTTGTTTAAAAAAAAAAAAAAAGAAATGGGGAAACCCCAATACCTTGCCACATTTTCAAGCATATGGTCCTGCAAGGATAAGCCATGACTCTTGGTACAGACTTTTATTATTTGAGTTAATGGAATTATAACAGTGATAGGCAGCTGCCAAAGACACCAAGCTGTCTAAGACATCCAGCAGGACGGAATAGTTTTCCAGATAAATTGGTATTTTCAGTGTACTTCTTTCACTGGTTCCTATCTCAAAATATTCAAACAGATTAGTCATCCTTATTTCTACTAACCCAAATAATTAATTAACTGTGACATACCTCCTGAGCTCTATCAATTCCCAACCCTATCTAGCTTGCCATAGCTGATTCATTTTGTTTAGCCACCCACATTTTTTTTTGTTCAGCTTGCCTTGGTTTCCCATTGACCTACAGTCTAATCTCTTCCCTTAACTGGAGGTCATAGTTTGTCTTCCCTCTTCAGGCTCAGCCTTCAAAATTCTTCCCTCTGATGTGGGTTTTCCTCTTCTCCTCTGCAACCCTGTGATCTCTTCCTACCCACCTACCAGTATGTGAGGAAGGGGGATGATGCCAAACACCCAATAGACATCCATGAGAACACAGACCTTTGGGTGCAGGAACTATATTGGTTCTTTTGAGCACTTCAAACATTCTGGTTGATAGCTGTTGACTGGGGGAAAAACCCAAACAACCAAATCACCCCTCCTCTCCAAACACTGGGAGAAAAACCCCCACAAACAAACCCAAACAAGTCCTCTTACACAATCTTGATGTAAATAGGTATACAATTATATTTTTGCCAAACTAAGCAACTGAAATCTGGCTCTGAAAAAAGATCACAAATACGTGGCCTTAGTAGAAAGGGCCCCTATAAAGTCTTTCATCAGAACTGCAAATATGTTCATAGGTAAGGGCAGGGACCATGGTAATCACCTAGCCTAACCTCCTGTAAAGATTTCTTGAATTAATTTGTTTGAACTAGATCAACTTTAAAGCTGTATTTTAATCAGGAGATAAAAGACAAAATTATTTGTCTTACAAAACAATTAGATGGTGGCTCATACACTCCTTCATTTAAGCATTGTGCAAATTTTAGTCACAAAACTCTAGAACATAAACCTAAGTAATATATCAAAAAATGACATAGACTCTTTAAAGTCTGTAACAATTAGAAATGAAGGGCACTTCATGCAGTGTAATATGGTTTAAGTATCAGTAGCATAATCTGTAATATGCAGAACATTACTGGGAAAATTTATCAGGAAAAAAATAATCATGCTCATTGCTGTAAAATATTCCCTTCCTTACCAATGGGAAAATATCTAAAGTTTGAAAAGAAAGTAGTAGGCATATTTATCCTGCTGTCCAGATAAGTTTGTATTTCAAATCCTCAGTCTGGGGAGGCCGTTTTTAAGTTATATTAAGCCTCTCCCAGGCCCAAATAATCAGTGTTGCACTGAAAGGTCAGACACACGTTTCTCCTTTCACTAAGCTGGTGCTGGATTTACACCAACATTCTCCAAGTTCCACTGGTATCTTTTTCCAAGAACTCCAGCCAGGTGTTCCACAGGAAAGAAATACCTAGTCCAGTCCTCAGTATGTACTACGTATATCCTTCTTCAGAACTCAGAGTTTTTGGTGTCTTCAGAAATCTGCATTCAGCTGCCTATCTGGACCTCAGCGAACTCTCATATAGAAAGGTTCAACCACAAGTTTGGCTTCTACTCAACAAGGAAGTGGCGTTTCTATTTATACTCTTTCCTCTTCCAGCATTTTGTTAACCTCAAGCTGTGTAGTCTCTTGATCAACAGACAGCATTTAAAAGCATAGCCCACCCTCAGTTTAATAAATTAAAACCAATTGTAAATGTATTTTAGAGTCTTCTGTAATGTAGACTGCCATTTGTCCTGGTCTGTGCAAAAATCCTGTGAGACACTGAAGCACGTACAGCACAGCAAGCAATAACTAGCTACCAAATACATGGATTTTCAAATGTCACCTTCAGCTTCAAAAGGAAGACAGCTATTTTCCATTATACTTTACTTAGTTGCTTAACTCTTTGTTGCCTGCCATTATCTTCTATACCCTGCATAGAGATGGTAAGAACAAAGAATATTCTGGCTTCTACTTGGCAGCAAAAAGACAAAAAGTTTTAGGAGAGGATTAGTAAGATCTGAAAACAGGAGAGATTGACTCTGTGGAAGAATCAAAGTTTTACTACAGTTTCTTTTCCCTCTTTCTTACTCATAAATTTTCCCCTCTCTCCCTGAGATAAGGAAGAAAGGCCAGACACAGCAATTTTAAATTATCCTGCTCCAGGATAAACTAGCAGAACTTCAGGCTTCAGTCCATCAGTACTGACAGTGCTTTCAATCTCAGGAGGTATTTAAGAAGTACTGTAATTCCCTCTCAACATCTCAGTCTTGGCACTCTCCGTGATCCCACTTCCATGAAAAGGGGTTCGATAGCACCACTTTTTCAAGTCCTGCTCTCCTCTCAGCCTCCAGGTCTTTCAGCAGGGATGAAATGTGTTTCTGTTCAGTCTTTTCCAGCCCTGCTTGGTTCTCCAGCACTCACTTCCAGGGTCTCACAGCTTCCACTTACCATCCAGTTTCTACCCAGTGAGTGAGCTGGGGACTGCACTGCAGAGGTGCCAAGGAATCTTGATGGCAGTACCCCAAACACATAACTGTGCTGATTTTATGGGATCTAGACAACTAACAGAAGACAGGGAAGACAGAGGGAAGACCCTTAGAAGCACCGAATGGTTTGGGTTGGAAAGGAACTTTAAAGATTGTCTATTCCACCCACCCCGAATGGATTGTACACAATAAGCTGTAAGTAATTTAACAGTTTCCATTGGTGATCCACCATCATTCAATGATCCATCAGAATCAAATAAGGCACTGGCCAGTTTGCTGTCCTCTTCAATGACACAGAGGGGACATTGATGAATAGTTGGTTCCTCCATTTTCTTAAAAGAGGGACTATCACTCAGCCTAGTATTAGTGCTATAAAACTACATATTAATCTTCATTATCTTGCATGTGTACATGGCCAAGACATAATAGCCTTATAAGAATATATATAGCTGGCAAAACAATGAAGTCATCCTAGTTTCAGGGCACCTCATCCTGGTTTCATATTAAAGCTTTTCATATCAACAGCAGTTTCATTTCAACAAGCTAATAATATCCCCTAAAAAAACCCAATATATCAGCAGAAAGATTCTCCACAGCTGCAACTTCCAACAAAACAAGAGTTTATGCTGCATAACGGTGAGTGAGAAGGAAGTCTGTGTAAGTCCATGCTAAGGCAGACGTCTGGTAAGTGTTTGGCAGCCTTACATTGAGTTTCAACAGTGTATTAAGAGGTCCTACAAATAAATCTTTGATTGGGAGTAGAACTTAACCAGTATCTTCTCTAATTCTCCTGATGAACCACAGGAAAAATCTATATAAACCCTGCAGTGAGAATCCTGAAACTCTGATTTCTTCAAACTTGTAAAAGGCCCGGGAGGAACTGTAACAAGGTAAACATTACCCTGAATGGTTTTGCATTTGCAGACATGAAGCAACAAGGTTCGGTCCTTTCCCAATTAAGAAGAATAGCAAACCCAGCTACAGCACATGCCAGTGAAGATTATGGGAGTGGCGCTCCACACTGCCACCCAGTCTGATTTTGGTACCCCATCCTTCTGCAGGCAATCTTAATGTAGAGTCTCCATGTTCCTAAACAATTCTGTCAGGGTCTTCTCAACCTGCATCCAACTATCAAGATAACAGTGAAACCATAGATTAAAAACTTCCCTATGAAAAATTATGCTACCCAAAACAAAAACTTTTCAGAAGATAGCAATAGAAAAACAGTATGAGAGGTTCCTGTAGAGTTTCCATATCCCAGATCTACATACTTTTAAGTTTGCAAAAAGTGTTTTATTTCTGTGCTTTTCTGTATTTCCAACTTCTTAGAAGCTTGACTTCTTTCAAAGCTTTCCTGAATCCTAAAACAAAGGACCCTTAGAGTTTAGATCTAACTCCATCTCCAGCCACTTCACTGAGGCTAAATCATTCCAACTACTCCGACCCCCACTGAAAAGGCTCTCTTTCAAGAGGTGCCCAACCCCTTCTGAAAGCTGGTGAATCCAAAGCCAAAGTTGCATAGCAAAATTTTGGTTGGAAGGAATCCTGGAGATCACACTAGTTCAGCCTCCAGTTCAGTACAGGGCTAACTTCAAAGTGAAAGAAACTACGTACCTCAGGTTGTCTGCCTGAATTTTGAGGCTCCAAAGATGGAGATTCCTCAGCATCTCTCATCTCTCAGTTTTATCGGTCCCTCTATTGTTTGTTACCTCCAGGTTCACAGTCACATTCAAAGCAAGCTGTAGAAATTTCTCCATGAGCCACATGTTATTTTACTTTGGTTTTGAGTTATGAGACTTTCATGTCAAGCATAAAGAAATGCCAGGAATGAATCCCATTCTGATTTTCTGATGTAAGGTATCCATGCAAGTACTTTTCATCCCTTATATGTGCATGCCAGCCTTTCTCAGCAGTCCACCAAAACACCAAACCCCCTCACCGCAGCATATCTTTCAGAGATCTTGTTTTTCCATTTTGCTATTTGGAAATTCTGTTCTAGAGTTCATTACCTTAGATGCTGCCACACCTTTCTTATCTAGCTGTGCTATCAGATGTGACTTACCAGCTACTCAGTACAACCTTAGGACTGAAGCAATCAACAATATAGATCCAAGTAAAGGCTTATGACATGTTCAGTCATTTTATAAGGAAAAATTCAAACGAAAAAGCTAAACAAGAGAAATGTACATCTTCTAAGTCGTCTGACCCAAGATTTGTGCTTATCTGTGTGCGTGTGCCAGTGCCTCAGGGAAACCTCAAAACTATCCACTGCTCTTCTGATGTTCAACTGATACTGTGTGGATAAGCCCCCAGCGTATCTATTGTACGCTGGTATTTATCATGAACATTGGCCCTAAAAAACAATATCAATAAATCTGCCTGGAAGGCCTAGATCAGATGCCATAGGCCAGTCTCTTCCCACACTAAGTCACAGTTCTTGACATTTCTAGAGAACCTCTATATCTTCCTGCCATTCATCTGTCAATTAAGCCCCTCCTCTTTGTATCAAAACAAATGTAATCTTCCCAGGCCAAGTGCATCACACTTTTCTGGGGAAGCAAACAATTTAATCTACTTTTTTGAAAAGAAAAGTTTTATAAACTGATTGGCTCCCTTTTTATTTTAGATATAATCATTCAGTGATACCTGATTGTTATGGTCATCTAGACCAGCTCAATCATCCCACAGAACAAGTACATTGTTCTAAGACTAGGAATAAATCAAAAAGTCCCTTAAATTTTTAGATATTTAGAACAGTTTAATGTTAATTCATATATTCTCTTTCCACTTCACTCTCAAATCTGCTTCCTGGTAGTGGAAGATGTCTACACTTCACATAATACAACTTTGCTGTATCAATAGGCTGGTGTGCAACAAGTGCAAAAGAAGCATCAGTTTGAAGCAAAATTTTCTTCCAGGATTACAATCTCCCACTAGATCTTTTTTCCAAGGGACGGAGATAAAGACAACATTATTTCCCTTTATTTGTTCTGTTTCTCTTGCCTAACTTTCTTTTGTTTACCTTTGAGAGAATATAACAGTCACGATCTTCAAAATCCTTCCTGCATTTCCTTATTTTGCTTGTGAGGATGATGAAAAGTTTAATCTCAAAACAATAAAATTCTTTACCTCCTCAGCTCCTGATGAACGGTAAAAAGCTTTGGGGAAACATCAGTAATAACAACAAACTCAGAGGAAGACAATAGTACAGCTCACACAGAGTAGTGCTGGCAAGCAACCTCCCCTTCAACATGTTTTAGCAGCATTATTTCCTTGTCACTAGTTAATCCAATCTATAAAACCTATCTCAGATTACAGGCTCAGTCGTTTTCCAAAGGTAAATATATACTATTCCACTTTTCACTACGAAATTAAGATTATTTTGGTATCCTCACTTAACTATGACATTAAAACTCCCCTCCTCCTGTTTTATTCATGATGTCGTTCTAAAGGCAATCCTGTCCAGAAAGCAAACAGGACACACTGGAGCCCACTTTGATGAGGACAGAGATTTTCCTAGTACTTAAAATCCTGCTGTGGTCTGCCTGTCCAGTCTCTTGGTTACACTGTGTAACTTGCATTTCAGTAGGTCCAACATGCATTAAAATTATTTGCCTGTCAAAAACTGTGGTGCTGATAGTCTGATATTTGCATACAAAGCTTGCTACATAAATGTAAATTATGTTAGAAAACAAACAATGCAAATTTAAGATGGTTGCCTATGGAATGAGATTTACACGAACAATCTTCTGTCCTTGATAACATAGGAAAACATTGTCAAATGTGGTTGAAACTGGCACAGAGATAGAAGACTTGGAGATATTTAGATATTTACAGAATATAACCGTCTGCAGCTGGGTAGTAAAAAGAGACTAGGAGTAATGCCCCAGCTGCAGGAAAAACCCATTGCTCTGTTATTCTTGGCCTGCTTGGTCAATTGGCAAATATTGCTGTGGTTGGTCACTGGGAATGAAGGGAAGGCAAGAGAGGCCACTGTAATAAAGCAGGGAAATGCTCAGAGCTGTTCTAGAAGGGTAGAAGGACTAGGAGATCCTCAAGGAGGTCCTTGATAAACTATTCCAGGGAATGCTGTGTTTTATTCTCTCTTGATAGCATTTCGGCTACTTGAAATAAGAAATACTTTTTTTATAAAGAGGAAGAGGGGAAAAATCCCACCTAAAAGTTTGTAAATCAATCATTCAGTCGACTCATATTAGGGCCACTTACATCTTTGTCCCACAATGCACTGAAATGAACTGATGATCACATACAGCCTCATCCCAATAACCAGCCTTCAAGTGAGCAGCTGCCTACAACATTCATGTTAGTTGTTATGAACCTTTTGTCTTCTAGAAACTCTGAAAGTACCAGAAAGCTGAGTTAATACTTTGTGGGAGAAGAATTGATGATAGGGCAGAACACTCATTTAAGGTAACTTTTATGTAGCATAGTTATGAGAAATCTCCACAGTAATAATCACTTCATACCCAAGTGCTACTATCCTCTCAGAGACATGGAAACCCCTGAAACAAAGTTAAGCAGAATTAATTTAAAACATAAGGACCACACACAAAGCTATATAGATACCCTGAAACACACTTACATCTGCATGACATACAGGCACAATACAACTGATGCAGAAAGTTAAATCACAATACCTAAGATTCTATTAGAAGGCTTACTGTGGTTCCAAAAAGATTCCCTCCCCACTTTTTTTTTGGAAGTTATTTTCTAGACAGCAGCCTGGAAATCTTATGTCACTGTGACTACATAATGTCAATTGTGAGCAGAAAACCTTACAGTACATCCACTGCTGCTTTTGCATTTCTGACGCATGCTTTCAAACTATTCCTGAACAGCATGGGGTTTTTTTTCTCTAAAAAGTATAAATTCTCTGGATTTTTTGTAGTAATATGCACAACTTTATAAACATACCTAAAATTGGTACAGAGAGGTTTTGAATATTTTAAAAAAGGAAAACCTACAGCCAAAGGAAATCTCAACAAATTATTCAATAGAACAAAATATCTCTGCCTCCATAACTCCTTGAAAAACTGCTTTTGACTTATACTGTTAATTCCTTTACATTAGTACCATCTTCTGATTTCAGACTTATAAAGGGATCTAAAACTAACCAACCAAGTCTCCTCACAAACTAAAACATAAATCCATTTACTCTGTCCTCAGAAAGGACAGAAACCTGCATAGTAGCTAATCTTTGGATCAGACCTCTCTTATGAATAAGCAGCTCCACACTGATGATTAAAGGACTACTTAATTTTATTTATTTATTTAGAGCACATAGGTCAATAATGTGGATTAACTAGGATTAAAGTGTTATTTTCTGCTAATTTTTGTGCTTTAAGCTGGTTTAGTATTTCTAGGAACTTTATTCTAAATCCAGCTTTGTAGAAGAAACTGCACCACAGAGCTTCTGGATTACTCTTGACTTGTGTGTAAACAAAATGGAAATGTTCACTTCAACATATTACTGCTAGATTTCTTGGTTTTAAAGGCAACAACATAAATAGTATTAAATATTCACAGATTTTTAGTATGTCTGGCTTCATTACTTTAAAACCTTTCTAACTATTCAATTGCATTTTTGCATTACACAAACATAGTAGTGCAGATCTGTTAGGAAAAAAAAAATTGAATTATCACCACAAAAAAGAACTAGAATAATTCTTTAAAAGTATCCAAAGAGCAGGGCAGAAGTTATTTTGGGGAGGAGATAAAGAGATGAATAAAAATTCCTGAAAAGAAGAATTTGCTTTACAAAGTCTAAAAAAGGCCCACCACATTAAAATACCCATTTACAAAGATGTAAGATGTAAAAGTCCAGCTGATACGTTTTTGCCTGTACCATTCAGTGAAATGCCCAAATGTTTGCACATACACCAAAAAGTGACATTAACACTGCCCACAAAGCAAAGAGAAAAACCCGTAATAATTGTGCAGTACTTGAATAATTCATTTTAAAGAAAAAATCTACCAGGACTTTGTACTATATTCTTTTTATACGTGGAGAAAGTGAAGAAGTCAGAGCAGCTGTAAGTTTTATCATCAGCTGTCAATGGTGTGAAACTGAGGGCTACAAATGCTTATGTTAAGTTATGCCTACACTGTAAATCAGTGCCTTCCCTAACCTCTACATTGAAATGGAATTTTCCAGCTGAATATTAAAGATTTCAATCTGTAAAGAAAGCAAAGCCAAAACACCCATGTAGGATCATGCCAGCTTCAAGAGCACAAAGGCAGATGGGCAGTTTTCAAAAAAAAGCATTTCTTTTTTCCTGAAATGGCAACCACCCACCCACTTCTGCAGAGGCCCTGGGGAGCTGAAGGGGTGAGCCATGGTAGATTTCAAACTCTGCAGCCAAGGTTTCAGTGGAACTCCAGGCTTATGGGCACTTAAGATCCATGGTGATGTGCAAACTACATTAACAGGGGCTACAAGATCTTCTGATAAAAACTTCACAATGTACAGAGATGAAGGACCATGCTCTGGCTCAGGCTTACAAGCTTGCAACACTCAGTAGACTAGAAGTACAAGGGTTTCTGAGTTCCTCCAAATGCAACAGGCAAATTGTCCCAGAAACTAAAGTACAAAGTTTTCCAGGTTCTGTGGCTCCTTATCCACTTGCTCAACATAAGTTCCCAGACAGGTCCACCCTGCACATGTAATTTTTCTGCAGAACTTTTTCATGCAATAACACGATTAGAATAGAGTAAGTATCTGTTTCAAAACACTACACACCGAAAACAGACAAGGCCACCCTACAAAAACAAACTGCCTACAGCTGGTAACTCCCTTCTGGCTACTATTTGAAGAACTGTCAGTCAACCTGTAGTGTGAACATTATTACCTAAGGGTGAGCTTTCACAACATGGCTGAGTCAGGCTAACAGCACAGTGCTGCCAAAAGGAGCGGTCCTGCCTCTCCTCTCAGTATGGGTGCTCCTGCTCTTTCCTTTGTGGTGGCCCCCAAATTCTCCCAAATGCTTGTGAGCCACCCGAGCTCACTGAACTGGCTAACAAAAAGATAAATACATACTCCCTATTCTGCGGGGTTAGTTTTCTGCCAATTTAGTGAGCTAGATCAGAGACGTCAAACGAGCTGGCAGAGCTGGCACATGAGTGATGGAAAGTAATCCTGCTTCCAGGAGCAAGACGCAGGGTGACCCTTTCTTTAGACAGTTAAGTGGCTCAGCTGCCCTGTGGAAGCCTACCCTTTCATAGAATCAGTCCTGCCTTCCACCATGAAAAAGCAGGAGACAGTATTTCAGCTCTAAATGTAGTCTTCACTCCAGACATATGACAAATCAGCATGGAAAGTTTCAAAGGTGTGCTAGACCTCACTTATCAAAAACATGAAGAAGTTCTTAAACACAGGAAAAAAACCCAAACAAGTTATTCTATTAGGAAATGCTTGTTTTTGTGATTACCAGTAGGCTATAGGAAACTAAAGATTAATACATATTCCAAGTTTTCCTCCTTTTTTTCCTAAGCATTCAACAGTGCAACTAGTTTTCTTTCTTTTGCTTTCTCCTCATGAGAAAGTTGCAGTCATTTTCACTCCACCAGCCCCAGGGAATCAGACACTTAACCACACAATGCTGCGTTGCTGTGTTCAAGGAGCTCTCTGTGGATGCAAACAGTATTAGTCTGGATGACAGCTCATTAGAGACTTCCATAAACTGGTTTGAAAAAATACCATGGACAAAGTAATTTTACGAAAAATCTAAAATCTGGCTTGGTCAATGCAAAGAATCCATCCAAGTATTTGAATTTCTTTCAGGTATTTAAAAAGTAGGCGAGTTCATACAATTTTTGTAAATTCTGTTTAAGATGCACTGACCTGAATCCTGAACATGAGGAATTTTGTGACGATGAGATCTGAAACAGTCACATTGATATTCTTTCCCATTCCTAGCCATGCTCCTTATCACCTCCTCTTTGAACTCAGTACTCAGAGAAAAGCACAGACCAACAATGTCACCCTGATGTCTCCCTACAAAACAAGCCAATGAACCAACCCATCCCATGCACAAAGGGCTGGGTTACCACATACTGATTCAACTGGCTGCAAATTGGCAGATGAAATTCTAGGTCACAAAGACCTGTACTCCTGTATCTGATAGGCAGCTGCTACAGTACATTAATGATTTTTCACAAAACAAGAGAGAATTAAGTTTCCATGATGCAGTTACTGCTTTATGTGCGCTCTACCCAGGAACATGTCCTACATTCTGATCACACTGCAATTTGCCCACAGTCATCACACAGCCTGATATGTAGAAAAAAACAGAAGGAAAAAAAATCCAGGGCCATAAACAACATGACACCATTTTCTTGCCCAAAGACACAGCTTCTCTCTGTAAGACAACTGATTTCATACTTCCTTTAAGAAGAGGTGAGGACAACAGATTTAGTACCTGGAGTTTTACACACACAAACACTGCAACAGGGCAGAAAATGTACATGGTTGACAAAGCTGTCAAAATTTGTGACCTGTTTTTCCTCTCCACTCTGACCTGTTTGCTCCTGCCATTCCCCTCCTCCATTCTGAGAGCAGTCTGGCTCCTTAGGATGCCCACTCCTTTCTCTAAACCACAAGAACTGTTGCCACTGGCTGAATTTGCTCTCACCTTAGTCTTGGCTCCAGACCTGGCTCCCTATCAGATATGTGAGCCATGAGACACTCAGAGCCAATTGAGCAGCACCAATGCCCAAGGATGCATGTCCATTCATACCTTCCATTTCTGTCTTCCCTCTTGCCATACCTGCTCCATCACTCGACCCCTTCGAACTAATTCACCTTACTAGAACAGCACAACACTAACTCTGAAGAAAGTTCACAAAATTGCAGAAGAATTAAATAGCAAAAGAGTAGAGTCTGAAGCAGAACAAAGGGACTGGCCCTCCTTCAAGGTGACAAAAGACCAGCCCAGCTACATACAGAGCTAGCCTAAGACAGGGTGATTTTCTCAACAGAGCAACTATTTCTGCATGCAATATGATCCATCATGTTTAATTGTTGCCTGAATAAAGGTGATGTTGTGTGAGACCACAAGAGCTCATCTAATCACTCACCACCGCTAAGAAAGGGAATTTCTGTTCCACTCACTCAAAGGCTCTTTCCTTGCACTGACTCTGACAAAAAATGAACTTTCTGCTTATTAACCCATCTTCTTCTGGGATTTGAGCCAATTGACAAAGTCCACCAAACACCAGAGCTGAAGCAAAGTAAGATTCGCTGAAGTGGAGGCAAGTAGGACCTCTGCTATTGGGTGGTGGTGAGCTGATAAAATCTAGATTATCCTCACTTGCAAAACCACTACTGGCCAAAAAACTCTCAAATGAGTAAGATCAGAAATGGGAGAAGACTACATGCAGGATTTTGCCTTTGAGATACCCCACACCACTTAACTTTAAAACTTTGTGGTTAGGAAAAACTCCTGTGCATTACTGTTCTGCCCCAAAGGGATTAAATAGGAACAAAGGCCTGAAAAACAAGCAGTCTCAAACTTTGTAAGCAACTTGGAGGTTAAAAGACTGTGCCTGTTGTTTGTCAAAATGCAGGTGTAGTGTACAAACACGGAGAACATTCTGGGCTAGCTTATTGGGAAAGGGGAATAGCTGCAACATAGAGCTCTAAGGTAGGAGATCCGGCTCCCCACACAGGTATTGCTACCAGGCTTCCCCAAAAGGTCCCCAGGAGGCACCTATGTTAAACACCTGCTCTGTATGCAGGGAAGCATCTTTCCACACAGTGAGTAAATTGGAAGTATTGCTCTCAGATGAAGACATCTGAAGTCAAACGCTCCTATAAACAACCTAATCCATGATTTCTACACCATCCTCCAACACAAAGGGTACACTAAACCTCAGCAGCTGTTCTGAAAGTTTGCCATCAGAAGAAGAGCTCTGCTACAACAAGAAGTTTCAGATATGGGATGTGAGCACGCCTCTAAGATCACCCCAGCGACTGCAGAGATTTGGGAAGGAAGAAAAGGCTTTGGCACCTGTTGAAAGAAGGCCTAAGAGAAGTATTCTGAGTTTGTCTTGCTGGAATTCGTTTCTAAAGTAATAAAAAACATTGTGAAAAGTAACTGGACTACAAGTGTGTCCTGAAGGACAATTTCCTTTTCTCGACCTGCTTCCATAATCAATTTACAATTGCAGTTGCAATCAAAAGTAATGAAAATACAATACATCTTTGAATTAGTGTATCTTTATTTCTGTCCCAGAATCCCAAATTAAACACTCAGGACAGACCACAGAAACATTACCACTGTACAAATAGTCAATAAAACCTTTTCAAAACTTTGTCACAAGAGTTCTCACATTTAAGAAAGGGGCTCTCAGTTGCACAGACATGCTTATAATTACTTTCTTTCACCATCTCACTTCTAATGCTTGGGTGTCAGGTGAGTATATCCAAAGCTCAAATCCCCAGCAGCACACCAGAAGAGAATGGAGTTCAGAAAACAACCTGAACACCTTTTGATCTATCACGTGTGAGCTTAAAACACCCCTACCACCACTCTCAGTGTTCTCAGGGGTCCAGCAGCAACAGGATTATTTCTGATCTCAGCCCACATGGCATGGTTTTATCTACCTGTATTAACCTGAGACCAGGCTGTTCCTGTCTGAGGTCTGCATTACCTACAATCCTCATAGCTTGCTTCCCACAAAACTAAGTGTCATTTGTGCTAATCGGTGCTAAGTGAACCAGAAATGAGAGAATGGCACGGATCCAGCTGACTCATTCATACCAGTGTAACGGATTAACCCTTTTACATTGTCTTCCCACCCCCCTCAATTAGTCAGCATCAAAGAGGTTTGAGACTGCACACACTGGAAACACAAAATGGGACAAAGTGTTTGAAAACAAAGGAGGACATCTAGGAGCAACATCATATTCTGCCACAAGGCCCCTTATCTTCCTACTACTTGGGAATAGGGTTTTTTTTAAAGTTAAGCTAAGCTTTATTTTAAAAGCAGCAAGGAAATGAAATAGCCCGTCTGAAGAAAGTGAAACATTCTGATATGTATAATAAATCCATAACAAACCAGTCATGTAAATGAAAAGTGTATAGTTCAGCATGAAACATACAACTACCCACTCCAAGTTCAAAATAGTTATTAACTGTGACTATAAAATTACTACAGAACGTTAAAATCTTTTTTTTTAACATATGGGCAGCACTTTTTGATTTGTGATGCGAAACAAGATACTTTTGACTTAGTCAAACTGCTATTTAGAAAAATCCTTTCTAAAACAACCTGTCAGTCTGAGGTTTTACTTTATACAAGATGGAGCACTTATTTTCACTATACTTACCTGCTTGAACAAGTTTTTCTAAATGTGTAACTGCCACCAAAGATTAATGATTCCCCTCGGTGCCTCCAGTGGCCTCCTGTTCAATTTGATAAAATACAAGTATCTTTATTTCTTAAAATAAGTATCTGTATGAATGTGTGACATGCATACCTGCATTCCAACAAACAATACGTCCCAGACAAATTTAAGAAAGAGACCTCAACTACATTTGCAATGGTGTTTTCGGGAAAGTGCGGCATTTCTCATGATGCAGTTATATACACACTTCACCAAAACTTGGATTACTGTACTGTATAACTTGAATGCTAATGCTGAAGATTTAAACCCTGGTTTATGCAATATATGCAAGAACATCGCTATACATAAAATGTTTCATCATGTAGTAAATTCTTGCCAGTATAAAAGCTTGTCATCCTTTTAAAAATTCAGTTACAGTTTAGTGAATGTGCTGCTTTTAAGACATCCATCCAGCATTTATATTTGCTTCACATAGTGTGTCTCAATTATACTACAGCTGTCTCTCAGGGCAGAGCTGGCCATCTCCATCATGAACAAGCACCACAGAATCTGAAGTTCTTGATTAAAAAGCAAATGGTTTTGTGAGCCAAGCTAAAACTACCGCAGCTGCTCCATTTCACAAACCAAGCGCCATTCAGCTGGGAAGAATGGCACCGACTCTGAATTGTTCTTCCTGAGAGTTTTCACAATAAAAACAAACCACACTACTTCCAAATTTTAAAAG
>VZTI01000069.1:184739-246428 GCA_013397865.1 Struthidea cinerea | reverse complement strand
GGGGGGGCAAGTCTTCACTATTCTGGAAACAAGTGTTTTCTTTTTACTCAGAGCTTTTGATTTCTACATCAATGTTCCTCTATGAATAAAAAAACAACACTAAAGCCAACCCCTCCCCCAGGCATGCACACACCACACGGCTTCCTGGAGATGCTTTTAATGACCATCTACAGCAAGATTGCAGATGTATTAAATAGAAATTACAATGCTTAACTTTAAAAAAAAACCCCGACAACCCAAGATACTGCTAATTGATCGATCACTGCTGATGCTGTTAAATATCACATTCAGTGACAGGACAAGGAATGGAAATAATAACAACAACAAGAACTATTATTATTATTTTTTATACACATTAACACAATTATAAAAAATTGTAATTTCTTTCATCAAGACAAAATATCAACCAACTCCTGATCCCTTCCTCTCCAAGAATATATATTTCATATTCTACAAAATATGAAATAAAACAATCTTATTCCAGTGAAGGTGTAGCAAATGAAGTTGCAATATGTATTTTGAATAAAAGCTATGTTTAGTACAACTTATGATGCACAATGTCTGTATGTGTCACCTTATTTTTTAGGTAACCACGACATAATGTAAGTGTTGATAACAAAAAAACCCAATAAGACACCCAAAACATACTTACAGAAATGCTGAAATAGTATTTTCTTCTTCTGAATTGAAACCACTTTAATGAAAATATCAGAACCAAAACCATTACACAGGTTTCCTACAATATCCTAACATCACTTTCTTGGTGGTCAGGCCAGGAAACACTTTGCACCTCAGTTAAATTTTATACTTCAGGGATAGTGAATGGTTAGTCAGATTTTTGGGGTTTAATTATTTGGCTATATTAAAGTTATTTGACATCCTGGGTGAAATAAATTGGATGTAGCTAAAAAGAGTTCCCATTTTATTTGAATGAAAATATTTGGGAGTTTTCCTCAAGCTCATGTTGACTGACTGATGTAAAAAAGAAAACCAAGTCCTTCACGTTGTTTAAATTCACACATTTCCCAGTAATGGAAAAAAAAAAATCTGAGTTGCTTTAAGGATTTTTCTTTAAAATATTGTCTGTAGCTTTCCTATGACTTTCATTTATTTTGAATAAATTTCATTTATTTTGCCTTTATCAATATTGTATTTGAACCAGATTAAAAACACTAGGCTAAGGATAGACCAGACATTACACAAGACTTCACTATATTACAAATTCTAGCACACAAAAAGACTAAAACCCAAAAACTTTGTCTACCTATTCATTCTACTTTTAGAAGCTGGAAAAGGTTTGATTTTGTGTTGCAAATTAATGAGGCCTTGAAAGTTAATGAGTGGTTTAGGCTACAAATATCACTGCAACATTTATAGAATGATTACAAGCAAATTTTACACATTTGTTGGATTTTTTTAAATGAAGTCAGAAAGTAATAACTCAGGGTAATGATCTAACAACACTGAATAACTTTTGAGTATATCTTTAAAAATATCTCAGTATTTTAAGAAGTTGGTAAATTTGTCTTTACAAGTCAAGACACTCTATATGAAATGGTTAACAGATTTGTAAATTGTTTTTACAGGATCTTTTTTAGTCGGTTCTGTAAACAAAAAAAGGGCACTCTTAAAGATGAGACCAAGTAAATGTTTATCTGCAAATTATAGTTGCTGTTTTCAAAGCAAACACTACTTTCACTTTCAAAACCTTGTATTTCACAGTACCGAACAGATTTGTTTGGGGCTTTTTTGATTGTTTGTGGGTTTGTTTGTTTTGTTTATTTGTTTTTGTTTTGTTTTTCTCTAGACAAGCCCTGGTTCCTGTCACAAAGTTATTGTGCCACTTCCAAGCTGTTTGGCTTTTGGGTTTGTTTTGTTTTCTTTTTTAAAGTCTTCAAGGCAGTTAAATTCAGCACAACTCTCCAACTTCTTGAAGCAAAACTATTTGTTTCATTTTGTAGGTTACTCCTTAGTACTTTACCAACTTACGTTCACTTTGGTAAGATTGCATATAAAACAGCGAAAGTTGAAAATGCATACTTCTAGGAGCAAAAGCCAACCGCTTGAATCTACATTTGATTTTTGCTGTGCTTCCAGCTTTCAATTTCACTACTTGAGAACAGGGAAGTTGCAGGCTGTCTGGAAGACCCACAGAATGGCAAGGAAAAGTCTGCTATTTGTTACTGCACCCACCAAATCCAGGTCAATGGATCTGATGCACTAGTGTTCCCCAGCCCTTCCTCCGACATGCAAATGTTTCCGGAATTCAGGTGTTTGGAGAGTTACATGCACTTCCTTAAACACTAGCCCAGTTAAGAGATAGTATTTAAAACTTCCTCCAGTTTCCTGCAATTTTCAAGCCAGATTAAGAATGAGAAAAGTGAACCAAACCAGGTTCAACACACAACAGTCCCTCTTTCAGGCTGGTCTTCTAAGAAGAGCAACCAACATATTTCAACCAAATGACACAAGGATAGAAGTCTCAAATATTATTACATCTTCACAGACTTCATGAACAAGGCAATGGTGCTGACAAAAATTAATGTTCTGACTAAAGAAAAGCTTACAGACAGATTTTGCAATAAATAATAAGAAAAACCCCTACAACTCAGGGCTGCAATAATTCCAGCACTCTCAGAAACAGCAGTGTAGTTCCTACTCAGTAACTTTCTTTTGTGTTCATTTTTCAGAATAACTAACATACAAGGAGTGGGGGGGAGTAAGGAGGGAATGTACTGAGCCTGTATTCACTTTTTTTTTTTTTTTTAAGTTTCTTACTAATTTCTCATTGCACTAGATATCTTAATAATGCCTACTTGAAAAAGTTCTAGGATCCTTGCCTCCTCCAAGCCCTCCAGTAATTTTACAGGGACAAAGTTACATATCTGCTGGCTGTTCTCCTGTTTTGAATCCTTTTTTTCAGTCATGGAAGGGCCTAGACCTTGTATGGGCAGGAAAGAGGGTCACATGAATTCATCAGGGAAGAGGGTCAGGGGGAAAAAACCATTACAAATTTTTAATGAAAAAGTCTTCAGATGGAAGACTTGCTACTCCAGCAATGTTAGTAAGATAAATCAGGTGACATTCTTTAAGAGCTCAAAAGAAAGCTAGTAAGGACCTCGTAAACTAAAGTAAAAAATCTAGTGAAACCTCAAAACCCTTTTGAAGCAATATTTTCAAATATACATTCCTCATAATAGTTGCTTAAAAGGAAGCAAACATAAACATTTAGATGTGCAAAATAAAAACTAATCCCAGTCAATATACTTTCAGAAACATCAAAACGCATTCTGCATATACAGCAGTCGTTGTTAGGCATTTAGCAGGTCTGAAAGGTTGTACTGGGCATCACAAGGACATAAAATACCTGCTCTGAAATCTCAACTATTTAAGATTGACAGGGATTTTGTGACAAAGTGCAAGGCACAACCTGCAAAGTCTAAATCAAAAATAAGATCAGAATCTGAAGTAAGCAGTCCTAGTCGTATTTCAAGAGGCAAAAAGAAGCGTTTGGATTCAATTCCCACTTTGATAAAATACCCTGGTATTAATGGAATCAACTGGATATTATCATAACCTTTGTTAAGAAGTAAATCTAGATAAACATTTTTAAAAAGTTAGATACATTATCATTTGCTATGAAAAGCAATAAAATTCCAAGCATTTTCCTCCCACTTGGTATTACTATATTTTAAGGTTGAGCTCTGACTGAATAATCCAGCATTAAAACCACTGAAATCACATGAGCCCTTTGTTCTCAGTCATCTGCACTTCCATTAATTTGAAAGTAGCAGTGCTGATACTGATATTTGAAAGAGTATAATAGCACCAGTTTGAAAGGCTACAATATGGTTTTCCATTACAAACCTCTTACAAGAAAAGTCCTTTTCAGTGTGGACAACTGAAAGAAATTTCAAGAGGCAACAGATAAGTTTCGGTAGTACAACACTAATATTAATAATAACTGGATATACATGGCAAAGGACCACCAATTTCTTCTTAGTGCAAATGGAATATTTTCCACATTTCTCAATGGTAAGGTGATAGAGTTGGGTGGTTTTCTTTCCGCACAGTATTTACACACATTTGTTCTGAAACGGTGAGTAAGTCTAGAAATATGCCCTGCAAGTGGCAAGCTAAAGAGCTGGAAGACAAGTCCGAGAGGCTGAACTCACTGACATACCAGGGAAGCAGAGAAAAGCAAAAGCACAGTGCCTTTGGAAGACAGCTTGCATGTGAAGACTTTGTCTATGTTGTGTGAGTCACCATCCTGGACAGGTTTCCACTTCCAAATCTCACAGACACTCATCACCTAGTTTGTACAGTGACCTCCCTTCTCCAGCATTAGATTGGTGGCCAAGTGGCTTCTGCACACTTTCATATACATTTCTCACTAAATCTGCAGCATTTCAGAGAACTGGCAAGGGCTGGTCTTACCACACACACGTTTTAGAGGTCAGAGCAGTAACTAGTACATAGAATCAGCAAGGTACTGCCTGCAAGCCCCCATTTAACTAATAAAACATTTGTTAAGTGATCAATTTATGTTTTAAGTCTCCTCAGTTTAATGAGGCAATGCAAATATGAGGCTGCTAGATTTGAAGCAGCTAAATGCTTTTTAAAAAATGCTTCTGTATATATGATACAGCAGAAAAATGTACAACATTTCTGCTTGGTCCCATGCAAAAGTCAAGGCCAACAGGAACCAACATTTGGGAAGACCATGTTCCTTTGGACTATGAGGCACAGCTTAAATAGGCTTCTCTTGATGGTAGTATTTGTCTTTGACAGCTACTGTAAGTGTGACAAAAAAAGCCACCCTTTCATTCAATACCTTCTGTCTTCTTTTGCTCTTAATTGATCTCTTCTATGCATTTTTAACTTCCAGTTATGCCACTTCCTTTTTATGCTCTTCCATCTTTGTTAGTAGGTTAGTACCTTCCATCTTTGCTCAAATATTTGTTCAACAGCAGTAGAAAGTCTTTGTGTTTTTACTGCAACTCAACACACATGACCTCTGAATGGTATCTCCAGCTGGCTTTACAGAGTGTTTACCTGAAGTAACATTATTCAGTTTCTTATAAATTATGTACTATGCAGTCATTCAGAGCCTGTAGTTTTAAGACAGCTAAGCCACAGCAAGACTTCAGTAAGGGAGCTGGTCCTTCAAACTGCCTGTGCTGTTCATCTGACACTTCAGTGAGACAGTGCAGCTTATTAAGCAGGCAGGAAACACCAAAGCAGGGGTGTGGGTGTGGGTGGGTGACTTGTTTTTCACCAGCTTACTGAAATGAATCAAATCACCAAGAAATCAGACGAATGGCTAGACTGAGTCAGGTGCAGGAGAGAAGCAGCCAGCCCCTTTCAGTGACAGTGACGTGTTAAATGAACTAGTCAGTCCTATCTGCACCTTAAGTGGAAGCCTCTTGGGCAAAGCCCCATGAGATTATTCTCCCATTAAAGATAAATTACCTCTCCTGGTTTTTTAAACAGAAGGATGTTATAAGAATGGCCCTTGAAGCCAGTCCTAGACTGTGCCTCAGAGTGGGGGTGTGTGAACACTGATGGACACTTACTGGAGATCAACTAAAAATCAGCAATTCACTGAGCTCTAAAATTTCATCACTTATCACACAGAATGCAATACTGTTTATTGCCTAAAGTTTTAATATGCAAATATACCAATCAAGAAGCACCAGGTCTTTGGCAGTTAAAGTCAGCTATTTTATATTAAATATTTGTGATGGGTATCTCCAGGGACATATATGAAGGTTTGTTTTAAAATTTTTCCTCTGGTTTTGAAATTATCCACAGGTAGAATGTTTCTTTAAAAATCTCTGCAGTAGAAGCTGCTGGCATTTTAAAGCTACCATGGCAGAGTAGTATCCCCACAGAAAAAAAAACCCAAACTATTAGAGTTCTGCTGAAAATGGAGTAGGGCAATTTAAAAAAAAATCCAAACACTTTATTCATATCCAATAGAATCCAAATTACTTTTTCAAATTGCAGTCTGGGGTTTAGTACAAAATGTCACGTTGTGTACACCCTAAATTTCATTTGCCTTTGACTCCATAATGTCTCAAGATACCAGTATGTTTTCAGCCTTTTATTACCAAGTGTTTTGGGGCATTCACAATTTCCAAGATGTTGCCACTGCTTCTCATGATTACGTTTAAAATACTTCTACAGTGGACAAATGCTTTAAAACACTGCAGAAGAAAAAACACAGTTGGAAACATGCAAACCAAAGGCAAACCAGTGAAGTTAAACATTAACTGTTGGACAACGTCTGCATGCACATACCAGGCTGCAGCACCACCACATTAAGCACATTACACTCCGTGTATGACTGTTGGACTGCATTGCTGTGTCTGAGGAACATTGTGTCGCTGCATTGGCCCAGAAGCAAATATAAAAAACATTGAGAAAACCACCTACTCGGACCGATTTATTTTACTTTTTTGGTGCTCTGACTAGGACCACTTTGTTTATTTTCCAGCAAGTCCATATTCCTGTTGGCAACATTCCTCTGTGGGTAAAAGAGGGAAAGCAGAGTCAAGTTGTGTTCCCCGTATCCCTGTTCCCTCCTTATCCACTGTTTCTGGAACTGATTTACATTAGCCTTCTTCTCTCTGTTTTAAATGAGGCTAAATATTTTCCTTCCTTCCCCCCCCCCCCTCCATTTTTGGGTGGGGAAAGAGAAGAGGGAAGGAATTGAGGGTTTTTTTCCAAATAACCAGGGGAGTAACACCAGGTTACACATGCTTTGTAATAAGGCATTCAAAATACTAAGTAAACAAGAATAAAAACAGCACAATCAAAACCCATGGTATCACTAGCCAAGTTAGCACAGCTATTAAAAATCTACTGGATATATATTTGGCATCAGCCTTTCTCAAAATAACCCCAATTCAAAAAATTGCTAAGCAGATCCCTGCATGCTCTGGGGGATTACATGGAAAATTGTACCTTTCTCAACTGCCCTGACACGTGATGTTTGGAAAAGCTTCAGAGAAGTAAGCCAGAAATTCCAGATAACAGAACATTTCCAGATAATGTTATTTCTTCCCTTAATTGTGTTACTCCTGAAATATCCTTGTATCCTCTCATGGGGCTTGATTCTGATCCTAAGAAAAGTCATTGCCTTTCGTATGCAAGATCATACTATAGGAGGAGGAAGCTTCTACTGTTTATATACTGAAAATCTGCTTATTGCAGACATCCACATGATGCAATACAAGAAAATCAATGAAAGTACCTGAGTTGGAGCCTAGTGCGTTTACATGGTTGCCAAAGCTTTCTGGGGGAAATTCAAGGCATTTAAGTAGAAACGCTAAATGTTTCACTATAAGATTTAACTTTATTACAAGAGCCTGAGCTCTTGATTTGCTTACAGCTACTTAGTCTTTGCATATAACACAATGCTGCTGTGCGTCTCTGTTTATCCATCTTAGATCACTTCCATTGTTCTGCTACCGAGTAAAAGGAAGAGAAGAAACATTAATTGTATCCTTACTAGCTAACTTTGAACTGATAATCTGAGTTTTTTACAGTTAGTTTGAGTAATGATGGCTATGCCTCGGTTATCAAGCCTACAATTACATCCTACATATTATTTACCACAACATACATACCCAGCCATGCTTTGTATATGTGCTTGTTTTATATAAAATACCATCATCCATATACTATATTTAAAAAATTAAGTTTATTAATTATTGCAATATACAGAGATAGATTTCTTTGCAAAGAAATATGAAGTCAGTTCCCTCTGGGTTTTTTAACTCATGACTTCTGATCTATTAATTGCCTCGGTTTTGTGATTCTTTGTATAGACTTTATGCTGTAGAGAGAGATGATGTTTCTTTGTTAAATGCTTTGCTGTTTCCTGTTGTGAGAACTTAATTGACTGTTACTATTCAAGTCCCAACAAAACAGCATTTCTACTGTCCTTTGCTAATTATGCCTTGCCTGCATTTTCCATAGCATTTCACACTACATTTGTTTCTCTACTTTATATTTTAGGGCAGCTTATTTGTAAGAATGTGCATTTATGTTCATATTATCTTGACCTAACAGACCAGATCTGATTGCTTTTTAAACGTATGCGAATAATTGGCTTGGAAACAACATAGAAATACAAGTGCTGCATTTAGTGTGAGCACAAGAAAAGTTAAATTGGGCTGGCACTTTAAATAAGCTCAACTTGCCAGTGTAAGGGCATGTTTTGCTTTGGGGCCACTAATACAATGGACCCATCTTTGGGATAATAACAATTATGTCTATTTATCTCACAAAAATAAGGAGCCTAACCTGCTAGAGAACCCGAATAGTAGATTGTATTAAATGTAAAATGGTGGTCAAGAAAGAGTGGAGGGGGAAATATCCAAGGTGCCCTCTTAATATTTCCCCATATGGTCTGAGACAACTACCAGAATAGTCCAGTTTGTCTAATGATACTCCTGGTTAGTAGGAGATATTACCTCTGCCTATAACAGTTGTTCTGCCTAAAGGCATTTTACCAAACAAGCACACAAAGCATGTAAAATAAAACATATATGAATTTTAAAAAAATCTGAAAGACAAACTTTATACCAGTTACTGAGATCAAGTTACCTCAGACTAACAACTGTTCAACATTTCCTTTGAGAAGCAGAGAAGGAATACAGAAGCTTTCAATATAACATGTAAGTATGTTCTCATATACTGTTGTTTTGTGAGAGAAATCTGAACTAAAAATTCAAAGACTAACCTGCTTTTGAAACACGAGGCAAATTCAATTAAATTTCTGCAATTTTAAGTTCAAAGACAGAGCAAAGGATCCATAGCGTAAGGCAAAGATAATTTTTAAGCACAGAAAACAAAGTACAGTCACATCTTAGACATTTCTATTTTTAAAAAGGCTGTTGTCATTAATTACAGCTGTTAATACGATGTGTATGGATAAACAGTTAACACAGTGTAATCAAGCCTTAACTTCTGTATTTCCTGAGGTTGCTTCTCGGTTCCATAACTGACACCATCTGGCCAAAACCTCAAACAGAGTCTTGCATGTTATTGCAGTAAGGGTATGTGACACCAGCAGTCCCCTTCCCCACTGCTGGTGGTCACCAACCCTGAGAAACAGCCAGCAGAAGAGACCCTACTGATGTTCTTCATCTCTTTTCAAAGCAAAATGTTAGGCCTATTTGCACTAGAAAATAGTGTGACTATGACTTGCAGGAAAATTAGTAATAATTAGCCATGTGTGGGAGAAATTACCAAAAAATCCTTAAGAGTTTTCAAGACATTTCCCATAATTCTGCTCTCTGGAACATGTACACCAGGTTGCCATTTAGCAACAACCACCCAAATTTTATTCTTAGAAAAGAAAAAAAACTCCAAAATCTTTCATATTTTTCTTGATTTGTGCAACTCTTTGCCTATCTGTCAGATGACAAATTCTTGGCACAGGGACACCTTCCATAATAACTGCATCATAAAATTGGCTACCAGACAAAACAAAGCTATTACCAAACAGGAATTACTACTATGCAATGATATTGTTTAAATCAGAGGTGAAATTTTATTACAAAGACTAAAGGGATGGGATGAAAAAGAAGAACAAGTAACTGCAGCTGCAATTTTCTGAAGGCCATGTACAACTTTTTTTATTTCATTCCTAAAGTGAAAAATGTCTTGCTTTGGCCTTCAACATGTTCATGTCTAAAGGAGGAATTAAGCCAGTTTATTACCTTGTATTTCCCTGTAATGGAATGTTTCTTTTCAAGCTTTAGTCCCTGTACTAAAACAATAAAATCCTCATCCCCCTCCCACCCCAAAAAAAAGCATTTTGCTCCAGCAGGGACTTCAGAACTAGATGCACAGAAAATAATCCAGTGTCCCTTCCTCTAATGACTAGCCAGGAGTGTTCAGGCACAGCATAATCACTCCTCCACTATACTCAGCACTATTGCATTAAACTGTAATTTAGTTGATCTACTTCTGGGAGTCATTTATTACATTCCAAGTCCTGTGGATAGTGATAGGGCCATAAATGGAGCTATAAAAAACAAACTCTTATCAGCCGGACATCTATTCCTACTACACAGAAGTTTGGTAAATACAAAGACTTACTACTTGAGCAATGCTCTATGAGAACATTGTTTATTCAGTAAAGTGGAGGTGATTTTTCTTTCATTCTGCAGTTTCCTTCATTTGCTACTTGCACACCGCTTGAAAGTGGAACTGGTTACAGACTTCTAATGTACATGTATTTCTCAAAGTGAGATTTAATTCTTGACAAACTGATACAGTTTTTTAAGGCATATCTGCACAAGATTAAAACGATAGTGTCCTTATCAGCATAGTTTCTTTAGGTTGGTGAGCAGTGACAAGCAAGAAATGCTACCTGCCATGCACCTAGTCCCCTGCTCTGTGATCAGTGCTTCGTGAATGCTGACATTTCACATGTAAGGCTAGACCAAAGCCCAAATCTTTATAATGTTCAACTAAAACTGTACATTCTGTATGTGTCAAGTAGAAAAGAAAAACTCAGCTTTTTCAGTTTCAAGGAATAAATTATTTTTGTTGTGTTTAAAAGAACTTTTTGGTAAAAGCAGATTTGGAAACAATCTGTCATTTAGCAGGAAGTTGAAATCAGCTAACTAGACAGGTGAGACAGTATTTTTCTTTTTAAAAAAAAATCCCAAAATATTTATTTTACATTCTTCAAAACATCCCTACTGTCACTGTAAACAAAAGTATAATACCATGCATATAAAAAGTGTATTAATACATACAGCTTCATTGACATTTAAGAATCTGCTCCATTTTTGTGATACTAAACAAAGCTGCAAAGTACAAATATATGATTAATATCTGATTTGAAGAAATGTGCACAAAACTAATTTCATGCAGTAAATTTTATAAATAGAAAATTTAAAAAGCAATTAAATCACTTCACTAGTACAATAGAGCAGCAGCTCTTATATTTGGGATGGGGAGGACTCCCCCACATGCTGACATGGAAATGTACACAAATCCCATATCTGCACTACCTTTGGTTACCTTGAAACATGTTGTATAGCACTGAAACCATGGTATAAGGAAGCAGGTAGTTTTAACTAGGGTTTTCCTACATATAGGTCCCTAATTTTGCAAAACTTACTATGAAGCAGAATGTCCCAGTTTTAAACTGTTCTCTGTAGCTGCTTGAAATCTCTACAGTTAACCAACATAGGAAGAAAAACAGTTCTAAAGGATAAGCATGTACTAATCTTTAGCCAGTTTAGTGATATCCTACTGCAACACTAAAGGAAGAATTAAAATGAAAACAAACCAAAAAACCCCAAACAAACAAAAAAACAAAACCAAAAGCCATCAACAGCAAAATCCCCCCCCAAAACCAAACCAAACCAAACCAAAAAAAAAAAAAAAACAAAGCCACCAACCAAAAAAACAAAACACTAAACCAACAAGAAAAGATACTGCAGGAAAAACACCATTACTTAAGCATCCATAAACTGACAAAGTGAACCACAAATTAATGACTCTGGACATTTCAGTTGGTATGATTTTTTTTATGGAAGCAAAACTTCTGGTTTCCTACCAAGAATTTTGCAGCTGCTGAAAATATGTTCCTTACTAAGAAACCAGGGTTCATATCTGCCTTAACCCATGCCGGGACAGAATTTTGCACCTACTGAAAATTCTGAGATCTCTACCTCCTCACTGATTTAACCTGACACATATAGCTGGGTAACACCAAAACAAAGAAATTCAGTAAGAGCAGCAAGCCACATAAGAGACCTAACTACTGAATAATTATGATTGAAAACAATACTAGTCATGATACACTAATTTAAACTGATTTTTCATTTATTTTAAGTATATTGTCCACTTAATTCTAAGATATATTGCTAATGACTTTTAAAATGTTTTTTAAAAGTGATCAGTTTACAGATGAAGGACTACTTCTGAAAACAACTCTCCCTCGCATTGTTGCCTACACACATTTTCTGATTCACGCTTGTGAACAAGAGCAACTTGTACTATGAAAATTCACACAACTGTAATAATTGTTTTGTAAGAAGCACTGGATTTTCTTCATTGCATGTTTGTTTACAAAAATGTAGTAAGGACACACATGGTCCTTACTTACGGGTCTACCTTGAGGGCTGGTTTCACAATCAATTTAACCAACATTAAGTGCAAGCTGCAGCTGAAATCCCCTCTCTCTCCACCCGCATCCCATCCCAGCCAGGCTGCACCATCAGCCTCAGGCCAGACACTCAGTGTGTACCTGATTAGTTGATCAGTTCCCTGATCCAACTTGTGTGCAGCCACACCAGCGATGTTGGCACATGAAATGCATGTGGCTGCCACTTTTCAAGGGATACACAAATAGATGTCCATGGAACTATGGACTAAAAGAAAACTATCTGCCAGCTTATCCCAAAATAGCACGCAAGACACCAAATGTCACAGGAAATATCAAATGCTACGTATAAATTTATATAAATTGTCATATATGCTATTTGGAAAATAATGTATTGATTTTCTTCATATAACCTCTCAATCAGCCCTACAAGCCTTTATCAGAAAGTTTGACATTGCATGCACAAAAATCTTACTAAAAAAAAGGCACATGTCTTATGACAGGTCTCTCATTTGCTTCATTTGAATTTAATTAGCTGAAATCTAGATTCCAGATGTTCTATTCTCATTAAGTACCAAAAGTGTCCCTTATTGTCACACAACAATGAAAATTCCTGTTTAGTCTATTACAGAGTCTGTATTGGGTCACTTAAGTTATCTGTTATTGCTGATACAAGCGTTGAGCTTCTACTGCAATAAAAATGCACTGTAGCTGAGTCCTGATCTGTTGAGACGACAGACAGATACTGAGTCCAGTATTTTACAGAGATTTGGACTTCATTAAATTGCTATGACAGAAATCAGAATTATCAACATTCAGTTACTTGCTTTCAAGAGCATACTACATGGATGTATGATCAAAAGCCAAAACAGATCTTAATCATATAGCAACACACTACAATGAGTCATTGAATACAAATGTCAACAAACGACCCAGTACAGTTAGTTTATTTTCAGTATGTTATTCAGGAGCAGCTGAACACAAAAGTGAAAGAGAAAGATCAAGGAGGAGGATCTTTGCTAGCTAAACGTACTTCTCACAGGATATACTGAAAAACTAATGTAGTTTACCATATAAATTTATAATTAAAAAAAAAACCAAACAAACAAACATAAAACTCACTAATTGGGATGTAAGTCTAAGAGAGAAACAAGTGGTGGTGAGAGCCTGGATTCCTCCACACCTCCCAAACTAATAAACGTGGTCCTTGATATCAAATAAATAGTAAAGAATCAAGATATTTAGCAAACACAGGTTTAACAATTACAGATAAACTGGAGCAGATCTGTGCTATTTGTCAAAGAACACATCTCTTAGGCAAACTAAGAAAAAAAATTCAAACCCTAAAGAAGTCTTTCAAAATATTCTACATCTGCAATTTTAGTGGCTCTCCTAAAGTCAGCAGCTGACCAGAAATACCATGGCAAAAATCAAATGTAAATATACCTGGCAACTACTTACAACATGTTGTACACAACTTTAATATTTTACCTTTAAAGTTGATATCTACAGGACTTTCCAGTTAATGGAAAACTTCTCGTGAGACTTCTTCATCAAGCCCTGCCAACTTGGCTAATTTTTCTGGGCTATGTTAAACACAACCGTGTTAAATATGATTTTTTTTTCTGTTAGTTATTAATATGAAACACCTTTAGACCAAGACAAAATGGAAATTACTTAGTCTTAATGTTAACAGTGTTAAATTTTAAAGAACATGATATCATCTATGGCAAATATTCCCACTTTGAACACCATGGTCACATCTGTCTAAACCGAGTATAGTTGTACCCTGGTATCAGAATCAAAGAGCAGGAGAAGCCCAAACTTTTCCAGTTCTCTCAGTCAAGGAAGTTTCCATAGCCAGTATATTCAGCTATAGAGATCTATGATGAGTTGGAGTCTACATCTAAGTAATTTTTTCCCATTTTTTCTGTTTACTAATGCATAGGAAAAAATGGCAAATACTAAAAATCAGATTACGTGTTCTAATCACTTGATTAATGATATGATGCAATAAAATAATTTAAAAAAACACTGAAAAAGCACAACTCTGCTTTCAGATTCTAAAGATGGAACGCAAAACTGAAGAAAGAAAGTTTGTCATGACGTGCCATTTAGGAATGACAAACTCTTAAAATTGTTTGAATTAGATCCTTAACTTTAAGGAAAACTCCCAATTTCAATTAAAAGGATTGACTAAAAATCATCATTTCTGAGAAAATTATACCAGTTGACAAGAGATTTAAGAAAACTTACTAAGCTAACAGGTTTGGAACAAGACTGATGCCCAAAAAAGGCATATAATAGGACTTCCTGTTCATGAACATGCTGAAACAACTGTAAAACTTAGTTCAAATACAGCCTCTCTGTGTTACATTTTACTGGACTGACATTAAAAAGGAAGTTACAGTACAATATCGGTAGCAGACACTAGTCAAAAATAAATGTTTTTTTTCACTTCTATTTGGCTCTTTAAGCTAAAGAACCACCTCATTTCAGCAGCTTTTTAAATCAATCAGTTTCCAGACAGGAATGAGACATTTGCCCTTGAGACTGAGGATGTGCCGATATAGCTCCATGCTGACAAACAAATTCCTCTGCCAACCCTTCTGTGCTGGCAGGAGTCGCGGCAGCTCCAGCCCGGACAATGGAGCTCCATTACTGCGTCACTCACGTCAAGGCAACCCAACCTTTCCTCCCAGCCGGGTCAGCAGCTCAGGCACAGCTCAACACTGTTGCATATTAAAAAGTACAAAAGTCCCACGTGCAGACAACCTACCAAATTCAGGCAAAATGAACCAGGAATCTGTCTGGGCTCATACATACAGACCAGACACACTGAGGATATATCTAAAATTAAATCCATCGCAAAATCCAAAGGCCAGCCAGGTGGAAAGTTTTAAGAAAACCCATAGCAATATCACTACCATTCTCTTTCCTACAAGGTTTTACTAAGGCAATGCCACAGAACCAAAAAGTTAAAAATACAGTGATGGCCTTGCTCTCCGTTCAGGAGTGCAAGAAACCACCCACCACTCCAGTATTGATCCTGACACACAAAGGTGTCAACACAGTATTGTAGTCTCAGGCGCAAAAGGCTGGCCTAGGCACACCTCTGCTGGCACAAACGCTCCTCTTCCTGCAAACTTTGGTGTTCATCTCCCTCTGGTGGACTGTGTACACAGAGGGGAAACTGCTCCACCTAGAACAGCTCCACCTAGAACTTCACCCTCTAGGATACCAACACAACTCCATTTGTCTTCCAGTTAATAGGAAATCCTCACCTGAGATGCACCAGCAGGCAAAACCAGCATGACCACTCAGAGTGGGTTCTGAGACACCAGTGTAGCCAGCATGTGGCCAAATAGGCAAGTGTAGCTCTCTTGTTCTGCAACTCCCGGAACACTTAAAAACTCCAATTACTTTAATTCATATACATAGATGTCTCTCCGCTTACCTGCTGTGCAATAGAAAACAGAATGAGCGTTCATTTTGTACTCAGGCAGGATGAAATGGAACAAGGTATGAAAGACTATCTGTAATTATTAGAGACCTATCATATGCAATCTGGATCAGTAACACATGAGAGTGTAGAGAACCAGCATGCCTAAGAGACTTTCTCACATTCTTGAAAGATGCCAAACACTATCACCATTGCCCAGATGTTAGTATCAGCTGAAGTGCAAAACCAAAGGGAAAAGACAAGTCAATCAACCTTTCTTGGCTGACACTAAAATGAAGCTTTGGTCAGCAGAGCCAACAGAAGCTCTCAATGCCAGACCTACACTCAACCTTGTAGACCTACTCAACACAATCCATCTCACGAATTACTGCAGCTCCCTCATTTTTATACTGAGCACTTCCTTGAATTGCTTTGCCTCCAAATTCTGCACAAAGATTTCAGGAAACGGGCACTTGTTTAGCATCAGCTCTGCCCTTACTCAACTATTCTATTCTATTATTTTCTAGGTCCCCCAAATTTAGCACTGTTTACACAGTAAAAGGAATACAGCAATATAGACAAAGTACATGGAAGAACTATTTCGATATCAATGGCACTGTTTCATTCTCACAAGTCACCATTGTGAACAGAAACTGAAAGGAATGTCTTCTCCCCAGCCAGTTCGTACAAGCTAAAACTTGCCACTGTAAACATTCAGGGTGACAACTGCTTTGTTCACCACTTGGGAATTCTTAAATGCTTACATTTTACTAAAAATAAATTTGAAGGCACTGTCTATAGGAAATATTAACCACCTTATCTCAATGTGTCAAGTATACAAAATTGTTTCACGTTCTAAATACCACTTAATCATACTGAGACTTTGCAATTCTTAGTGAAAGCTACCTTGTTCAACAGGGAGGAAGGAGAAAAAAGACAAGTCTGCACATGGAGTAGAAACACAGATGATGACTACTTTTTTTGGAGACTAACAGTATTTTTTGCAGACTTACAAAGTGTTCTAACTTCACATGAGTCTGCTGATAATCAGACATTTTTCATGCTAGCATTGGAATAAGTCTTCCAACTTCCTCCAACCTGAATTCACTGCAGGACACAGTACTAAATTAATTGTGGAAAAATGCATCTGTATATTTAAAGGCATTATGTCAGTATTTTCTCCAACAATGCCCATGGACTAAGGGATCCACTTTCTTTAGATGACACCTGGCTTTAAAGTTAGATGGCTCTGAAGCTATCAAGCAATATCGCTGCATATTTGACTTCTTTCTTCTACTATGTTCACACTTCATCCATCTATTCTCAATCACCTTCACTACAATTCCAGGTGGGAACTTCTGTTCTTGGGAACAATGCAGTGGCATCCTGCTCATAGTTTATAGGATTTTTTTAAAAACATGCTTTTTGGTTTGCTTTTGGTTTTTCTTTTTTATGTTTCTCTTGTATACTTGCCCTTCCTCCTGTTTAAAGGACTCCATTTGAGCTATCAAACCATTCCGGTATCTAGCTAGCATAAATATTTACAAAAGCAAGCAACTTTTGGTTTATCATACTCTTAGGTCAGCTTCTGGCACATGGTTGCTCTCAGACAGGTTCACTATAGTTGTTTCTACTCAAATGAGTAAGCTCACTAGTGACAGGCTTTGAACTCACCTAATAAGATGATTTTAGGGACAGCGAAGTTCCCATCTTTATTTCAGCAGATGATCACCCTGATCAATCTACATTCCAGCAGATTTATTTCAGTGCCTACCCTCCTGTTCTATTGTTCTCAATGTCTTGCACACATTCTCATCTACTTTGAATTTCAGGATTGCAGCAAGTTTCATAACAGGAAGACACACCCCTTAACATCCAGCTTTTATATGACTAGATGGCTTGTCATCTTCCCCTGGAACAGGCACAAATGATGGAAAACTTACTTGCCACGTAGAACCCTGAGAATCAAGTCCCTGGGAACAATCAGTGCTAATGTTTTCCACAAAATCAGTGCTAATGTTTTCCACAAAAGTAACCTTTTTGCAGCTCTCCTGAAAGTTACTTTCTTAGTAACATAGAGGCAATTATAGACTTGACTACTCTTTATAAAACCAAGCAGTACAAAACTTCCTTTTTTTTTAAAAAAAAAAGGCTTTTGCAGTTGGATGGCCTGTGTGTTTCCCTTTGTTATTCATTAATAACTTTCGTGATCATTGGCCTGTGTCAATTAAGCTTCAACCAAGTCCCTAAAACAGAGCTGCTAAACGAGATCAGCTCGACCAAGGGTTATAGGGCTGTGAGCAGCCTCTGGAGTCAGCTGCTACCCAGCAGGGCCAGAGCCAAGTGCTGCATCAGGTTTATCTGGGGGTGGCACCGTCCTACGTGTTGGCTACCTGGCTTTGGACCAGCAGGCCAGCTAGTCCTGGAAATGCCATTCCTTGCCAAACCATGAAAGGAGAGATCTGTGGGAGAAGGGATGGGACTGAAGGAGGGTAAGGGAGCAGGGCTAACGCAATAAAGCCATAGGAGAGCAGGCTCTATGGGGTTTGCTCGTAATGGAATGAGTACTTTTGGAAGGTGCTTTTTCTTTCAGACACCTTATGCGTGGGGTGTTATTGCAGCCTGCGCTTATCTGACTAATAAAATGTATGATTTTCATACCTAGTTAGAAGAGGGCAAGTCACACTAGTTTAGCATATGATGATACACACAGAAAGCATAACCATCCTCTTTAAAATTTCCACTTTTCACCTAAAAAAGAATATTAAGTTAGAACTACTGTAAAATAATTATGTGATTAGCTTCCACTAGAAGGACAAAAACGAGGACTGAAATCTTTAATTTCTCCTACTTATGCGGAAATGTACTGCTTAGTTCCCAAAAAAACCTTTTAAGGGTTTAGCACAAAAATATATTGCATTCTTGCCTTCATCACTATTATCTGCAATTATTAAATTCCTTACCTCCCTAAAACAAAAGAGCAAAACATGCTCAAAATATTTTCATAAGGTGGGCTCTATTTTATAGTTATGTTTCTCAAACACAGACACCACTCTGTGTTTTAACACTGCATTTTTAAAATAAAAATATAACACTCCACTTTTGGCTACATCATGTGTTACAGTCAGTAAGGCATATGACAAAAATAAATGTGGAGAGGAAATGAAGGTATTTTCTAGAACTATTTATAGTAATCCAGTCATGCTGAACTGATTGTATTTCCTCCTATATTGAAAATGCACAGACAGCTGCATACAAAATACATGTCATCAACTTTCAGCTTTCATCCAATGCAAAAAATAACAGGTAAACATACTCCTAAGTAGACTATCATTCCTTTCAGTTTACACACAGAAACAAAACTTTACTGTGGTCAAATCCTGAAACCAAGAATTCGAACAGATAATCATATATCTCTGTGAAATACATTCACATAAAAGAATTCCTAAAGATTAGGCTCACTTTCTTAAGAACTAAATTTTCACATTGGTACAATATTTGTTTTCATGAAAACATTTAGACACAAGTAAATTGTGGTCAACATGAAGTTGTTTTTGATTTTTTTAATTAAAAGAAGCTGTAGAACATAATTATAACCTGAAGTTTCCCCCACGTGTCTGGAAACTGGCCAAAAGCTATTGGTTTCCATGAGATGTAACTCTTATGAACAACAGAAGTTGAATTTTGAACAGGGATAGCTAATAGTTTCTATCATGTCTTAGTAAGATATGCTTTTCCTATCTCTCCACCTCTTCATTTTAAAATTTGTTAGCTTTGGGGCCAAAAGGGCACTCTAATTTACATGGGCAAACGAACCTACTAGACCGGCCACCTGAAATCAGTTAGCTCAAAGGTAAATCAAAGACATATTTGGTTCCTCTCCCATTTCCTCTCATGTTCTAAGCCATTAACAGCGGATTTAGTTGCAATGGTTCCATCACACACAATGTTTAACATCCTGAAATTCCCCTTTGTCAAGAGGGCAAGATCATGGAAGATGCCAACACACCTGACTCTGTCCTGGTATTTTCTCATTGAAGAAGAATAGCAGCATGCAAGAGTTAAATGGTGCTATGAGCCCAAACCAGTTATTCAGTCTTCTTTCAGCCTTTTCCTGTTATTTGATTGCTTGAGAATCCTCCCCTTAGAAGATATCACAGGAAAAAGTCAAGAACTGTGGAGCTTCACTTCACTTACAAACTCCACATTTATCTTTGAATCTTTTCCACTTTAATACTACACTGAATTTATCTCCGCTGCACACACTTATTTTAATTGAAGCTATTCTTTCAGTTCACTGTTCAGAAAGCAATTAATTGGCAATAGAATATACATATGGATAGCTAGAAAAATTTTGTTCAGAAGCAGGTGGTGTACATACAATAAAGTTTTAGTAGTGTTCCGTAAGGATCAATTCACTGTCTAGTGTTTATGCTACACTGTGTAAGCAGGGGGGAAAAAGCCAACATGACCCTCTCATGCTAAAATATGGATGGAACTTAGAGGGGAAAAAATGTTCACCAGACATTCAGTTTACAATAAAGTAAAATATAATAAAGCCTCCCCCATCCGCAATGCTGCTCCTTCATACTATATTTATTTGATCTATCTACAAAGTTTACATCTAAAACATCCAAACACTTCCACCCTGACTGTAGCATGAATTATGCTCTCTAGCAAGAGAACCTCAGGTTTACCAACAAAAATAACTGTACATAAATCCACCTTGAAAAAGTAGGAAGGCCACAGACACAACCCCAAGTAAACTCATCCTAAAGGTTTGATGGGAATCTACAAACTTCCTGAGCTGCTTCACCATGTCTCTTAGAAAAACTCCACCATGGTTATCTTCAGGAAGTATAGCAATGTGTACAAATAAGATGTTTCCATTTAAGAACTAAAATAATTTTTACTAGCGTATGGGGAGTGTAAGAATATAGAAAACTCTTCCTTGGGATACCTCTTTGTCCATCAAGTGTACAAGCTGAAATTCTTCTGTCTTTTCATAATAAGTATGTCAGAAGCAAGGAATATCTAAAGTTAGACAGGATTTTAACAAATGGCCAAAGTAAATACACTTCAGGGTATTTCTGCTTCTGCTTGACTAGCATTTCAGCATGTTTCTAGAGCAAGTGAGGTCACATTACTTATCCTGTTTACCTGCATGTTATACTTCATAACTAGGTTTCATACACATAATTCAATTTATAATTCAGAATACGAGTTCTAGTTGGAAGCGGTTGTTTTGGAGGGAAGAAAGAAGGACAAGGACCCTGTAACATTTTGTTCTGACCTCGAGATGATTTCTGGAGGCGGTTTATATAGCATTTATCTATTTAGTTATCTTAAATAATACACTTAAAATCCTGACCTCAGAAACCGTCAGCTTTTTTCAACACTGGTTCTGGTTTTTTGGGTGGTTTCACGGTAATAAAAAACCTATCAGACATAAAGTAAAAGTAAAAGCAAAAGTCAAAGAATATCCCCACAGTACATCAGCTATCACCATCTGCTTGCAGCATGTCAGTGTAGCACTCGATTCAGTCCTCTCAAAAGGGCAGAATAGACTGGACTCCTGAAACACTACATCAATCAGCTGGTCCTTAACACCGCAGGTATCACATCAGAGCACCTATGCCACTTAAAGTCACACAGACAGACAACAAAATTAAGTGTTGGTCACTCTCCAGTTGGCAAAGGTGACAGAGAGTCACATGAGGAAAGTCATCAGTAGTAGAATGGAAATAGCAAGAGTAGAATGGAAAGAGAAGGTTTAAAACAAGAGCCTCTTATAGAGTTTGTTCATTTCTACCCCACGTTAAGCCGGATCTTCAGAGTCAAGATCAAAAGTGCCTAGACATGTTCTCACCAGAAATGTCTTAACTTCATAATTCATTCCCTGCACAAGAAGTTCATTGACTTTAGCTGCAGAATGTAAGCAAACAGATGGCTTATGCTGCCAGGAATGTGCTGAAGACTTAAAGAAATATAAACCCAGAGGATTCAGAAGTTTCACTGGACCCAAGGGAAAGGGTAGGAAAAAAGAGAGAAAGGAAGTAGTAGACAAGACCACTTACAGATATCACACCTTCTGAAATAAGAACACAAAAGAATAACACAGACATCCTTCGATTTACATCTGATTCATCAAATAGAAAAGAAAACATTTCTTGCTCAAGAGCATCTGTTACGAAGGTCAGTATGCAAGAGGTGCAGCTGAAAGATACCTGCTGATGTTAAGCAGGTATGAGCCTGTACTGCTTAACTATATCTTAAGTAAAAGATACAATGAGAAATTGAGGGGGAGGCGAGTCTTTGCAAAAGAAAAAAAAAAAAAAGCTTTGCCTTTTTGTTTTAAAACAGAAGACTGCAAAAACCTCCAAACATTGCAAGACAAATTAGCTCAGGAGTATAAGGGTAAAGACAAGACAAATACTATTGGACTATGGCCCTGAACAAATTTAAACCAATTTCCACAGAAGTACTGAGTGCTACAGGTTTTAGAAAAAACAATATGAAGGTAAATAAAATTTTAAGAACATTTAATCTGAAGTTCTCAATGACTTCTTATAATCAAACTTGAAATCAGAATGTGCGGACAGCTTTTACTGTACCATAAAGTTTTACTTTTTTACTATAAAGTTTAACTTTGCCTAGCTGATCAAGGGAAGCCAGTCGACACAATCCTTTTGGATTTCAGAAAAGCTTTCAATACTTTCTCTCACAACATTCTTCTGGAGAAAATGTCCAGCATTAAGCTGGATAAACAAATCATGCAATGTGTGAGCAGCTGGCTCAGGGGTCAGGCACAAAGGGTTACACTGAAGGGGGTGACATCAGACTGGTGACCTGTCACTAGTGGGGTTCTGCAGGGGTCCATCCTCGGCCCTGTGCTCTTCAACATCTTTATCAAAGACTTGGACACAAGACTTGAAAGGATACTAAGCAAGTTTGCAGACGGTACAAAACTGGGAGGAGCTGTTGACCCCTCCAAGGCAGGGAGGCCCTGCAGAGAGACCTCAACAAATTACAGAACAGAGCAATCACAAACACTATGAAATTCAACAAGGGAAAGCACCGGATTCTGCACCTGGGATGGGGCAACCCTAGATGTACGGACAGACTGGGGAACGAGAGGCTGGAAAGCAGTGCTGTGCAAAGGGACCTGGGGGTCTTGGTCAACAGAAAGTTGAACGTGAGTCAGTAGTGCCCTGGCAGCCAGGAGGGCCAATGGTGTCCTGGGGGGCATCAGGCACAGCATCGCCAGCTGGGCAAGGGAGGGGATTGTCCCGCTCTGCACTGGGGTGGCCTCACCTCGAGTGCTGGGGGCAGTTTTGGGTGCCACAATATAAAAAAGACATTAAACTGTTAGAGAATGTCCAAAGGAGGGCAACAAAGATTGTGAGGAGCCTTGCAGGGAAGACAGTGGCCAAGGTCACTTGGTCTGTTCAGCCTGGAGAAGAGGAGACTGAGGGGACACCTCACTGCAGTTACAACTTCCTCATGAGGGGAAGAGGAGTGGCAGACACTGATCTCTTCTGTGTGGTGACAGAACCTGAGGGAATGGCCTGAAGTTGTGTCAGGGGTGGTTTAGGTTGGATATTAGACAAAGGCTCTTCACCCAGAGGGTGGCTGGGCTCTGGAACAGGCTCCCCAGGGGAGTGGTCACGGCACCAAGCCTGACAGAGTTCAAGAAGTGTTTGGACAATGCTCTCAAGCACACGGTGTGACTCTGTGCAGGACCAGGAGTTGGACTTGACCTTTGTGGCTCTTTTCCAACTCAGCATATCCTGTGATACTACTGTTTTACACAGAACAAGATCCCTTGTTTCTTTTACCAGCCAGCACTGTCAGCTCCCTGGGAGGGCGAGAAGCCCGTGCCCACTGGATCACAAAGCCGGCAGAAGGAATATGCACAAACAAAATGCACCCTCTTCTGCCAAACAGCTGTGCCTGCAACACACTGTCCAGCAACAAAGTAGGGCTTTTTAAAATCAGATTTTGACAGCTAATGAATGCATTCACGGCTGTGACAAGCTGAATATCACCCAAAAGTACAATGCTCAATTATTTTGCTCCCTTCCTTGTTTTAAACATTTCTTAATACTCCTGAAAAGCGACTTTAGCGCAACGGCAAAGACTTGCAAGTATGGAATTTGACTGCTGTTTATGCTACTTTAAATGAAAAGCATATTATAATAAAGAACAACTCATTATCTGCACACAGTACGCATATTTTGCTATCAACAAGATTAGAATGGGTAAGAGGCCTACAAATGCATACTTGAAACAATAATCTAAGAAAGCAGCTGTCTTACAAGCCACAAAATGCATTAGGAATCTAAATTCATTGGCTGTCACTTCTGCACCAGTGTCCTACATCTGATGGGGAAGCAGCTTAACTCATGTCTCGCTTCACATCTCCCACTGCATGTTTCAGGCATAATGGGCACATTCCCCTTAATTTCCAGGGAAAAGTGGAGCAGATCCTGCTTTTACCGTCACCCTCTAAACCAGCCCACTCAAGAAACAATGGATCTGAGATCTGGTCCCTGTAGTCTGATGATATTTAGCCTCCTGGCTCCCACAGGGAGCTCTCTCAGTCAGCTACACTTTAATTTCCTTGGGAACCTTTCTCCCCTTCCTTTTGAAGCTGGACCTGGTTCATCCAAAAAGGAAAGGTTGCCTGGGACAGAGGTAAAACAAATCAGAACAAGTCTGAGCCTGATGCCTAGAAGTTGGCAACATATTCTGTCTCTTTGTGCTGTTTTGTTTTTTAAAAGCTTTAGTCATTTCATTTAAGAAATAAAAAACCACCACACACATGGGCTAAGGAGCAGAGCTCAGTATTCTCATTTTCTTACTCACAGGCCACTGAAGTTCAATGACTAATGCAGTATCAGAGAAGCTCCTATGTCTTGCATTTTTGAAGTAGAACCACTGTGCAGCCAACATAAACACTGGCAGTCCTCTCACTGGACTTTTAGACTTCGATGCTGGAAGATGTGCATCTGACAGCACTAAGCCTATGCAGAACTGGAGTTGAGGTGTCCTGCCTCCCAGATGACTGCTTGAATAAGCACAAATACACACCAAACATATTTCAAGAGGAACATGCTGTAACTTCAGATTTTGGTTTTGAATCAAGTGGACAGATGTGCTTGAGGTATGGTGCCTTGATTCAGACACTTCAGCTCCAGAGCATACCAAGAATTCAAGCTTATTGCTGGTCTCTGCTTTTTCCAGTAGGTCATTTTAGGCAAATATGCTCTAAACAGATTTTGTAAACTAAATTTCAGAGATGCTTAATTCTACTTCTTGGTTCACTCTTTCTTATTTTTTAAAAACACAATACATGAGTTGAAAACTACTACTTGTTCTTACTGGGCCTCACCTTTGGGGTGCTCAGTGGTAAGTAGAAGTAAATTTTCGTAAGAGCTGGTACATCCAACTGAAGTTTGTATTCAACTGCAGTCAGTATTTAGATCTAATGAAAGCTCTTTGTGCATCTTTTTGTAAGAGCGTTGACATAATTTGTGGGTTAGTAAAAGAAAACAGTTCTAACCAAAAAAAAATCCTCTCCACAAGTCTGCCTCCTAATGAAGGGAGCATTGGTATGTGTATCTTTTAAAGATAATATTGACTGCTTTCTGCTACAATAGCTTTTCTAATGTTTTTCCAAATCAAATCTTCCATAGTCCTGCCCTTCTGCTAAACCTAAGGACGAAATAATTCAGAAGAAATCATGTTGGCAAGTTCCCACTGAAAAATAAAATGGCAAAGAAATAGCCATTGAGTTCCGTTCCATCCCTCTGAAAAAAACCCTGAAGTTTCATACCAACTGAAATAAGGACAAAAATTAATCTCATGGGTTTTAAATTGATGCTCTCCCTTATTCACCTGGGAGTAGAAAAATTATGAGCTTAAATTCTGAACAACTGCAGTATACTGCTGATCCAGGCAGATCTCAGCAAAAAGAGATTTAGAATTATACAGTCTAACAGCAAGAATCTTTTTTTGCTTTGCTTTGTTTTGTTCCAGGAAAGGTCAGTGACTTTGGATCATTTTAAGGAAGCTTGCCCAATTTAACTGAAAAAACTGTATATTGCACATGGCAGATACAGGCTCAAAAACCTCATCTTTAATCTGGGGGTAATTGAAAGAGAAAAACAAACAAACAAAAACCACAAAAAACCCAACAACAAACCAAACGACCAAAACAAATGAGCCTCACCACTGACAATGAGCCTCACCATTGACAACTCAATACTTCCACTTGCGAGAGATCTCCCTAGAGTTTGTACTTGTGTTCTTACAGACAAAATACCAAATCCATATCCACCTAATCCATATTCCTCTAACTTCACCTAGACACCCTGACAAAAACAAGATGGAAATGAAGAGACTGTATACATCTGCTGAATGAATTTGAAGTCCCACATTTATTTCAACCGCTGGGAAGAGGAAAGAGAGAAACACACTGTACCAATATTCTGAGTTAAACGAACTTAAGCTTTTGAATGATTTTCTGTCCATTATAACTTTTGCCCTATACACAGTTTTTGTAGCAAATAACCATGTGTAAATTGAGGAAACAATATACAGAATTAAGCCTGGGATTATATCCTGTAATGTGGATGGGTAACTACTAACAGCAAGGTGTGTGTTAACGGATAAACAAACTCCACAAATGAAGCCTTCTTTATTTTTTTACTGTCATGTAGGATATCCCCATGACAATGGAAATAGCACTAATTTACTAAAATTAGTGGAAATTTCCTAAAAGATATAAAAAGTACAAAGTTAAATGATCACGTCAGAAAATAAAGATTACTGCATAATTTCCCCAGCAAGCCATGGTCAATGCTGTGAGCAAATGCTTCTTTTTGACTACAGGAAGAGAGTAAATTTCATTGTTGTCCACACAACCCTCATTTGTGGAGACAAGCACTATGTAAAAGCTGAAGATCATTCAGCTCTGTGAGCAGAGATCAGAAAGCACTTTATATCTTTGGCGACCTTCAAAGACGTGTTGTGGCAAAAGCAGATGAAATAGCACTGAAATGCAAAACAACTGAATGGATAAATCCCCTGTATCCTTTAATTTATTTGTCCTGACTGAAAGGTACTCAACTAGTATACCAAGAAGGAGCAGCTAAAGAAAAACACATCTTTATGCACAAGGTGACAAGCCATCTTTCATTTTATAAGGAAAAGCCTTACACTTACGGTACTATTTCATATTGAGGCCTATGACATGACTGATTTGAAGCACTTGTAAAACACAGAACATAACCTTCTTGAGTTTATTTATAATATCTAATTAAAAGTAAACAAGACAGTGTATCTTTGGAAAAGTAATTTTTCTTCTTTCACTGAAAAAAAAAGTAGAAAAACATTTATTTACCAAAGATAGGGAAGGATGTGTGTAAAATCAGTTCAACATAACATTTCCTTCCGAGAAAATTAACATTGATCAACATCTGTAGAAGTCTGAATGACTCCAACCAGACAGGCAGTGATTGCATGAGCTAATAACTAGGGCTCTCTTTGCAAGGAATGATCATCTAACTATGCTGTAAATTGCTGAAAGAGGGACTTCAACCTGAATTTATCACTTGCCAGAACAGCAACTTGTGCTCCTGCAACACGTTTTTCACCTCCTGTTTTTCAGTTAGCTCTAGCTGTAAGTCCACTGTATATAGGTTAATGACACTTGGCCTAAAAATATGTTCTCATATCCTGAACTATTTTCTTTGCATCATAAAGCAAATAAACTTTTAATTCTAAAAGTAATTTAATGACCAGCGTATTCTGGGAAACAAAGTTTACAACCAGCATTTGAAAATCCATACTTTTATACTATCTTTTACTGGTTTTACTCTGTATTTACTCAGTTTTTACTCTGTATTGCTGCTCAACAAGAAATAGGTATTTTCCTTTCTTATATTTCAACTTCAAATTGCTTTAAGAATGCTATATAGGCCAATAGATAATGGCACTGCTACTACAGAGTGAACTTCCATGTATAGGAGCAAAACTGCTAGAACCCAGGTGTCAAAAGTGATCACCCTACTATAAGAAAGGTTAAAGAATACAATCTGAACTATGTAAACACCTCCTTGTAGACCAGTCATGTCCAAAAAATGTCTTCATCTTTTCCGAGAAAAAATTTCTAGCAAAAAAAGGATTTTTTTTACTTAAGCATATTCTACTTCCAGCAGTATTTGCAAAATTTAAAATCAGTAGGACCAAACCTCTGAGGAGCCCTTTGGAGACCTGGATTGTAGAAAGTGACTATTATACATCAAGTCTGAAGGCAGTTAATATGAAAAACAGGAGTGCAACTCCAACCAATATTTTCTTAGAGGGCTGGCAGCAAACTGCCAGATGCATGTGTGACCTCAAAACAACCTTTTGCCAGATGCCTCTTTAACCTCTTACAATTACATCAACTTCTAAAAAGACTGCTACATTTTACCATTTTCTTCCTTTGGTTATGCAAATTAAGAAGATGTGCTTAATAGACAGATTGACAGTGTTTGGTTCTGTGCATTTTTGTCTCTTAAAGCCCCAAAATAAAGCTGTCTGATACAGCAGCACATAATTCTTTCTTGCCAGCATTAAAACAAGTTAAACAAGAAGTCTTCATCTTCTTTCTTTTCTCCTCCCTTGAGTCTATGGTCAAAACCAGGTAACTTTTGAGATAGTTGTGAGTTAAGGGGCCAAGACAATATTCAGCCAAAGAAAACAATAAATCGTTTTAAATACCATTTACCATTTTAAAATAAATAACCTTTTCTTTCATAAAAAGTATGCTATACATCTTATGTTACAATCAACAAAAGCCAACACAACCATTCACAATATTCAGATTCAAAAGTGGCCTGTATGCTAATATTTTGAGAAGGGCATTTTCTGCAAATTAAAAAATAATCAAATTCATAGTATGAAAGCATCATGAATATGTTCCAGGGGCTCAAGCCCTAGAAAGCAAAAGGAAGAGAAATTATGTGGAATGAAAAGTAAGTAGGTCATGTATACTAAAATGTTAAATATACTAACATCTGATCTGTGGCTGAGAGAACTGTTTTTAAAATCTAGAGGTGTACAAGTAAATGAAGAAATGCACAGTCATTTGTCAACAAAAACATATTTTGATGAGGCATTAAAAAGAAAGATTCCTTCTGCTCTATAGAATCCAAGAGGAAAAAAAAAAAGCATTTCCTTTAAGAAATATAACTCCTTATACAGCAAAACAATGAATTTCAGTTGTTCTGTAACCCAGATCCTTTAATCTGCATAAGAGATGCTGACTGAGTTCACTCAACCAAATCACTACTGGCTTTCAGAATACAATCAACACATGCTTTTCAACAGTATTAATATAGCATGAAGCTTGTGCTCCTAATTATTCATGTTTTTGCATTCTGTTTTTTCCCCCTGCTGTAAAATATGCAAATTTACTTCTTTGTGTTATTCAGGTCCCACATGGGCCTCAACAGATCTGTTTGGAACGAATTACAAGCCAACATCTAGATACATGCTGTCAACATTTCAAGCTTCATTGTTTTTATTAGGTTGGAATGTCATTATAGATTTGATATTAGGCTTTAAAAAGGTTTTTATAAATCTCTTGAAAACCTACAGTCTAATCAAATGGTGCACTGATAAGTACTACTACTGCACTTTTGTGTGTGAAAGGGGGAGAGCAAAGCCCTCCGAGCCCTGAATCCGAGGGAAATCCCCATCTAGTGGCACCACTGAAAACCGCAGGTTGTTTTTGTGCAAAATTAGTCCCAAAGAGGATTAGTTTGACTGCATCGCTGAATGGAGACATTACCTCCTTATGCAACTAAGGACCGGTAACAGCAGAGGACTGTTTCTTCTGAATTCCTCCTCCTCCCTTTTCAATCAACTCTGGCTGAAAAATTCAATGCCCAGATGAGCTACTGTGGTTTTTAAGTATAAAAACCATAAAGCAGCATTTCAGGAAACAGGTCACTCTAAATAGTGTAACTTCTTAGTGTGCATCAAAAGTGTTCACTAACAGTGGCACAGGCTAATATGTATAAAATATTCTTTAGATAAAAATATTAAAATATATTCCCAAATCTCAGATTATAATAAAGTTAGTATTAAATATTTTAACCTCGAAACCCATAAAAAACCAGTAGCTTAGTTATTCGAAAACTACAAGGTTGGAAATAACTACACAAGCACTTCCTGTTATATGAAAAATAGGTAATGTAAGTCCATTGATGCAGAAAATGAAAGGACATTGAGACACTGCTTTTTTCCAACTGGCACAACGCCTTGTACATTTCTTTAATGTAATAGTATATTTTAAAACACTGCAACAGCCCAACCTTCCTTAGTAGCACCACTAAAAGCTCCTTAAATATTAATGAAAAAGCAATGTAGAGATCTTCAAGGACTTACTACACATTACTACTAACTCCTAGAAAACAAACAGCAGCAATAACACTAAGATTCTACAAATCTCTTGATGCATTTAATCTTTGAGGTGTGTACGCAGAGGGAAGAAAGCAGAAAAGTATTTGATTTGCAGTAATGAAACACGATGGGGGTAGTCCTTTGTTTCAGAAGTATCAATATATCAAATTTCCCTTTCATAACAGATTCACTGCACAAAATTTATACATATATACATTTCTCTCAGAGGCAAACATTTAAGGAGTTCTTAAAAATATATGTAGGGATCTCTACTACAAAGATCTTAATGGATACAGTAAGGATCCTAGTGTAAGGCCTTTTTACATGTTGGGCAACAGTGGGGGTGTTCCTTAATTCAAATATGCACTTTATCCAAAGCACCCCAAAAAACTATCTGCATGCAGAGTAAATTCATGGCAAAACAGAAACTGCAATTTGAAGAGGAACAAGTTTATGTAAAATTGTTTCTTGGAAAACCAGTCCAGATTTCCAGAACTAAAGGCTGACTTGGGTTGATTATTTTACTTTTTTGTATCTTCAATACAGAAGATTTCTCATTTGTTAAGGATGTTCTTCTGCAGTATAACTGCAGTTAACAAAGGGAAACGTTCATCTGGATGTAAATCATACTTGTCACAGTTTCACTGATGAGTGAGGATACTCCTGCCTACAGGTGAGGATGATCCCGTAGGAAGGAATTATAATACTGATTTAACTCAACAGTATAGATACTGAATACATCAGAGGAAGGTTAAAGTACCTCATTTAAAATAAAGCAAAAGTTCAAACGCATTGCTGAGATTAAACTTTTTAAAAGAGTAAGTCATACCTGACCACCAAAATTTTAAGATAATAATGTCTGCTATCATCCACCATTATTTATCAAACTCCTTGCGTATTCTTTCTGCAGCCCATTATGTTCCTCACTTTGCCACAGCAGGTTGTAATGATGAATTCAACAATGTCCTACTTCTCACAAAAAGTTCCCAAATTTTCTGCCTTTCAACCGATATTAGTACCAGTTCTCTTCTACATTTTTAATAAGGAAGAAATAATTGCCTTATACTGTATTTCATCTCACAGGATGAAAAACAGTAGTTCCCACCTCCTTTCCTGTGAAGTTTTAGATGCTGGTGCAAGCCTGAACACATTTGCTCTGTAGAGTTTCTTCTCTTCAGACATCATCATTGAAACAGAAGGGACACTGGTTAATTGAACAAATCCAAGACTCACTTAAGTACCACAGATCCTTCTATTTATTTGGAAGGGATTTCAAAATATTTAATTTCTTATGTCTATGACTATTTTGTCTTGAAAGGAAACTTAATAGGCAAAAATCATGCTTGCTCCAATAGCGAGAAATACTAACAAATAAGCATTAATCCAAAATTTGCTCTTAAGTTCTAGATGGCTTTCCTAGATGGATCTAGGAAAGCACAGTAGAAGAATGGAGGTTTGCAGTGCAGAAGTGTATATTCATTACAAAATTCCTGCCAAACTTTCTTATCATGGCCATAGCCTCCCTGTGTCTGTGACAGTCACTTTACTCTGATGAGAATCCTCTGCCTGTTCGCTTTCCCTTAGGTACTTACTCGTTGAAAAATTCTATAACAAAATTGCTGAATCTCAGAAAACAACCTTTGGGTGACACTTTATTGCTCCCTGTAAGCACCAATACTCCCTACCACTTAAGAGATCTGCTCCTGAGGCTGAGAGCAGAGCTCTGAAATGACAGCCATTGGCCAGTATTGAAAACCCACATTAATTTACATCCAAAAAATTGAAAAGAGAAAGCTGTCCTAAGTTCAGGGAAGAAACAGAAGTTAAATATGTTTAAAAATCAGATTTGTCAGCACCTGCGACTGAGCTGCTTCTCCAAACCATTTACTCCATTCCAATATACAGCATAAAAAGATCCCCGAGAGAAAACCAAACAAAACCCAACAACTCTTAAATCCATGGAACAGATTGGCCTTTAAAACACAAGTCAAAAGTAAACAAAGCCTTGAACTCAGGCATGGTCAAAGGATCAAATCAAGAGTTCCTCAGAGAACTGTGCTGCCTCCAGACATAGTGAGAGACAACACAACCATCCTGGCTGTCCAGCCCTGAGCACACCACCAGGCTCAGCAGCCCCTTCCCAGTGCCAGGGCTTTGGCTCTCTGTGCCCATGGCCAGCACAGATGGCGCAGCCCGAGCACATCCATCAAGGGCCAGGCAAAGAGCTGCGGGAGAAGCCTCGTGTCTTGGTCCTTGCCAAAAGCACCCTGCAGGAACGCCTGGGAACTTGGGTGACCACAGCCCTCTGACCCGACTTCCTGGCCTGGCCTCAGACGTGCCTGATCCCTGCAGACCTGTCTGACAGTCACGGTCTCGGCTGCCCGCGGTCCCTGTCCCCAGATGTGCTGTGGTGTCCTTGCTCGGGTAGCACGGGACTGCACAGCTCCTCAGCGAGGTCTCTGCCCAAGGCCTGCACTCCTGGCACCCTCGCTCGGCTGCAGGCTCGGCCGGTGGAGCCACCAGCGTTTGCTGCCCCGTCACACCGGCTTACTGCAAGTTGGTCTGGAAAAGTAAACAAGACTCTGCACATCGGGCTCTTAAACTAAACCTGGAAAACAAAATTAACTTCTCTCAGACCTTTTGAAAGAGGACATACAGAACAATGTTCTAATTGATTTTAGTTATTTATATTATTTTTTAATGATGAGGGTGATGAGACACTGGAATAGGCTGCCCAGAAAAGCCATGTTCAAAGTCAGGCTGCACAGAGCTTTGAACAACAAGATTTATTGCAAGATGTTCACGCCCATAGAGGCAGGTTGGACTAAATGATCTCCAAAGGTGCCTTCCAACCCAAACCATTCTATGATTCTATGATCTTTCACTTGCTTCAAGCAAAAACACTCACCGCCCACCCCAGTGGAACCACCAGCAACATGAGGGTGTTTGCAGAGTTTCTGACTGTCTTGCCAAACACATATGGGAAAGCAGCTTTGCTGTCTCAGATGTTCACTTTCTGATCTTAGACTGAGATTAGGACTACAAGACACTTGGATGTTTGAGATTGATGGGAGATTTTTAGCTGTGTGCCAAACCACATAAAACCTGTATTTTTCTCTATGGCTAGCAACAGTAGGAATGAATGGTAGGTTGGAGTTTATTTTATAAAAGCCACAAAACATGAAAAATTCCTTAAGAACTATTGCTCTCCAAGATTCCCAAGCGAAGTGAAAATTGCTTGTTTTCTTAATTCTGGCTTTCAGAATGTTAGCATTAAAAACAATTTGTGATGATCAGGAAAACCTCTGAAACATTTTTCCATATTTCTGCATTTGACTCACTCATCAAAACCAACTGCATGTGTTACAGCCATTTCATAAGCCTATTCTCCCTTTTCAGAGTAGTAGTTCTGCTTGTTACAGAACAAGCACCACTTTTACAGCTTCAGGAAGAGATGAGATGAACAGTACCCAGAAAATACGTGAACTGGTAGTTAGACATAAAGATGCTTTAGTCTCTGGTAGGAAATTATATTTTGTATTTATTTTGCAGAGAGGGAATTACAAATTATTTTTTCTTGACTCCCACACATGCAATATTTGCCCCAAAAGCTAAAATAGATAATTCCTTCCAGCTACCAGGCTGCAAAGTTGGTTTTGTTGATTCTGCTGTTTTTATGAGTCACCTTTCTAGTCAGACACTGAATTCCCAAATGCATTGATAGTTTACAAGGAAAGGTAGATTTCAAATATAGCAATTTATAACAGAACTTGGAGAATTTATGAAAAAAAAAAAGAAAAAAATTATCCTCAGGATTTGACAGGGCAATAGCTGTGATGGAGCTTTCTCAGAAAAGCATTGAATTTTCTTCTCTCTTTTTCAAATATCAGCTGATACAGAAAGATTCCTCCCGTGTCCACAGGATATTGGTGAATTAGGCTTTTTGTTCTTACATGCTCTGAGTGAAATACTGGGTTTAAGAACCAACTTAAAACATAAGAAATTAAATTCTCACTCCCTCCGAGAATGTTCACTGCCTACAATAGTGTTTACACTAATGGTCCTAGAAAGCTACTACTGAGATGTGTTAAAGATATTTACTATAGGATTTCCAGAATATTTTACACCAATTTAGAAAAGCTTTGGAACATTCCATCTGAGTAACAAAATAGTTACTAACAGAATGGATAAGTGATGTGGTTTGGGTTTTTTTTTTTTTTCCACTGACACTATTCCTAGAGAAAAACACCTCTTCCAGATAAATATCTACTTAAGTCCCGACCCATAATTCGGCAACTACATTTGTCTTGCAAGACAGTGATATGCTCCACTGATAAGGCTGATGGCAGCTCTTCTGCCTAGTACAGTCCATTTCATTGCAGACTGCTAAATTAACATCTGTCTGAGCAAAAAAATAATAATAAATTTTAAAAAAAGACTCAAACAAAATTGATAGTTCTTAAGATGATATTTAACAGATTAATTTTATGTGAATTTATGTGAACAAAGTTTCAATAGTCACTGACAGCATTTCAGGGAAAAAGAATGAAGCTAAATTGAATGCAGAATAAGGACCAGCAACTGTGGGACATAGCAACATTTGGGTGCAGAATTCTGCCTATTACAGAAACTGAAATCTTAAATGGTCTCCAGACTTTTTGGGGATGATGATGTGCCTCCTTTGACCCTTCCACAATGCAAATGCTGGAGTGACTTGATGTAGCCATCAAAACTGGTGCAGGTGAACAAAATCTAGTAGAATCCAGCCATTAAGCATGACAACACAGTCACAGATGTGTAACAGATTTGTTTTAATGGAGAACTTTTGCCAAAAATCTAAGTTCTCCTCAGAAAGGGCTCCAATAGTCTCTCATAGTGTTAGACTTCGATAATCTAGAGGCTTTTGTGACTTGAAAATGCTCAAGAAGAAGTAAGGCTTAAAGAGAGACACACCGTAAGATTCCTGATAAGATCGAGTCAGTAAATCAGAGCAGCAGAAGCTGAATATCGATGATGACAGATTCACAAGGAGGAAAACAAATTGTCAAAAGAGAAAAAAAGAAAAGAATCAGTTTCAGCATAACAGCAATAATTTTTTTCTCTTCTGCACACTTAAGCCAACCTGCAAAACTGTGAAAGAGCTTGATCAAAGCTCAAAATTTAGCCAATTCACAGGTGTGTATACTTCAGATTCGTTTTTGAATAACAAGAAGACTTTGAAACCCTAAATTTTTATCAAACTAAGAGTCAAATTCTGAGACAGCATCTACATTCACCATGACCAGAAATGCATAGGCACTTCTTGGCTTCCAATATAAAAAGTCTGGGGGTAAAATGAAAAGGAAGGAGCCTGAACAAAAGCCAACCCTTTAACAACTGCAGTAAGATATTCCCTTCCCACAAGTCTAATCATAAAGCTAGCAGCCTAAACTTTGACCTTTCTTTTTTGTAAGGATGTAACTTCTCCCCACTCAGAGCATGAAAAGAAAACAAGAAACTACATTTTCAGTGCTCCTGAATACGAGTTCGGACCTATGTAAATAAAACCTCAGCTATTTACTCCAAATGAGCAGACTAGGAAAATTACCTTCATCAGGAAAAGTAAGAATACTGAACAATTTTTATCATGGCTTCTCTTAACATTTCCGTTAGTCAAAGCATCTCAAAGAAACTTCAAAATTTCAAAGATGAAAGAATCTCTTTATACAGAAGCATCACTTACCCACAATAACAAATCCATCTGCTTCTCTCTCTGGCACTGTAACCTTCTTTGAATCTTGACTTTTTCGGAAGAAGCTGAACATAGTCTCTCTGGGTTCTTTTTGTCTTTTAAGGTGTTATCTAAAATTAAGACAAAATATGTTAAATAAATATATGATAACAGAACTTACAATAAATTCACATAACAGACCATAGGTATGTAGTAAGGCCACATACCTAATACTACAGTTAATCTTTATTACCCTATTTGAGATATCAAGCATTTTTGTGTCAGACAGATTACGTTGTTGTTGTAGCAATTTACTTCAACAGGCAAGAGGAGAGTGAAGTTCAAAAGGGTTTTTATACAAAGTTATGAATGGAGTGGAATAATTAAAAAACCCCCAAAACCTTCAACTTCTCTAAATGAAAATTAAAGAAGAAAACTCCTTTCAGCATTTATCCAGCATGTTTCCATATTTTTCTGCTACTCTGTATTGTCATTAGACAAACTTTCTCTTCAGAGTTAGCAGTAACTATTTTCAGTTTCCCAGTTTGCAATCTTAAAGATAGCCTAACAGTTGAGTACAATTAATTAACAGTTACCACTGATTTCCTTAAAAGAAACAGCAGCAAAATCATTTGTAGCAAATTTTTTGCCACAACAATTAGTTAAAAGAATCTTCTAAGGCAGCTAAGAACTCCATTGCTAGAACAAAACAAGGAAACAACTGGGATAAAAACGTGGACTGCAAAAGAAAATGCTCAGTATCCCCTCTCAGGACTGGAAGATTACATAGAAGCAATTCTGAGTAGCTTAAATAGGACAAAGTCATACTAAAAACCCATGAAGAGACCCATGAGGGTCCCTCAAAGGCTGAACTTGGACCCCTGGACAACACCATCCTATGGAGCAGCCTGTGGTCTCGCTGAAACACATTATGTGCTGGACACAAAGAAGAAGGTTTAAATAAAGGCATGTGAAGATCTTCTCTACTAAAATACCCATATAAAATTGGGAAAAGTGGAATAATGTCATTTCAACTTTGAAGCAGAGTTTGAGGAGCAGAATCCTGATTTATTTTGCAGACAGCAGCATGTTAAGGAGAAGGGACTGACAAACCAATAGCAACATGTAATATACACCTCCAACAGAGGAAAGGACTCCAGAGCAAAGAATTAAAGAGGTATACAGTCTCAAGTTTCAGTAACATTATTTCACACTAAATTTAACAAAGAAGAATCTTTAGAACGTGGGAAAGAGTGAAGAGTGCTACTGTGAAGTGCGCAGATTAAAAAAAAAAGAAGAAGAAGAAGAAAGATAAAAATCCTGGATTAACTGTTTGCTGGAATTCTTCACTCCCCTCCCAAATATTCATAAGGAAAACTTTTTTTTTGCCCTGGCCAGGGACCTGTGGCAACTCAGTACTGACTATTCATATAAACTGCCTAAAATTCTGCTGTCACAAGCGATCACACACTCCAGAAAGTCCTGTATGAAGTGTAAGCACTGACTTTCATGTATAAATATATCATGGCAAAAGCAGCAACTCTTCCAACTGTGGCCTGATACCTGAGACTTTAAGACTAAATACCCCACAGCCTGGCCAGCTACTGCTTGCTTATGCTGACACAGTGCAACTTCTAGCCACCAAATAAACTACACTAATGTACACAAGAACAGAACAAACCATTCTGTGATCCGATCCCAGGAATACAGTAATTTTTAAAAAATGTTATTTAACTGCACTTTATTCCTTTTTGCTTGTTTTCCTACCTTAGCAAGAGAAATACTGATATTTCCAGTTCCATCAAGATTACACAGTAGAAACTCCTAATTATCTCATTTATTCCTTACCTTCCCCCACACCAAGGCTCAACACATGGCGCCAGCAGCATATTCCTTTTTCAGCCCTCAGGGAATAAGTCTTCTCCTGCTACCAATTAGGGTTGTCAGTCCCATAGCTCAAGTGGTAAAAACCTGTGCTGTAATGCTCAAGAGTCAGGTTTCTGCTCCAATGATGTATGAAGGAGAGGCAGTTGTGGAACAGTTTAAAATGCAATTTTACCTTCATCCTAAGTGTGCAACAACAAGAAGCAAAATCAACTTGATGTGCAAAATCTTACAGATAGCTTTGGTAAAGGCTCAGATTCCAGTCAGTCACTTGAGGTGCCAGAGCTGCAGTTGCTCCACACACACTTTTTTCTCTTTTGAGATCTGCGTTATTGTACAGTTTTCAGCTCTATCACATAATGTCCCCCTTCTCCTCTTTCTTGCACAAAGAAAAGCATCTTAATCAGTATATACATGGCACAAAAGACTTGTATAGGGAACCATGCACTTTTAGTCTTTAAAATCCTGCATATTTAACATACCTAAACTTCACTGCTTAAAAGACAATAGGCATTTAAATTCAGAGTAAATTAGCAATTAGGACAATTTGATCTAGCCAAATTAATGTTGTAAGCACTTTCACATACTAGATTTTTTTACTTTCATTAATAGTATCTGAATTTTTTCTAAAACCCACAAAATTCATCTTATTTACATACATAAGTGTTGATCTTTATTTTGGAATTTTCAGTTTCTGAAGCAGCTTAATTCCCCTGCCAGCAGTATTTCTCTAACAGAAAACAAAACAAAAAACCAAAACCAAACCAAATCAAAATCAAAACCCACATATAGGTCTGCTTGAAGCAGAAAACCAAACAAAATTAACAAAAGTATGTCCTAAGCTCAGGCCTCAAGTCCTTACACTGTTAAAATCACCAGTCCAGCACTAAGAAAATAGTACATGCTGTATTTTGTGACTGTGAATGTGGGGAGGCAGTATAAAAAACACATATTAAAAAGACTAACATGTTTAGTGAGGCTGTTTCCTTCTCTAGGAACCTCTTAGAAACAAAAGTTGTGCTTATAGATGTCAGCTCTTTGTAAGGTATGTGGAAGAAAGAGTTCACCAACCACTACTTTCAGCATTTCGGTGGCTTTGTTGAATACATTATTAACTATAAACTAAAAAACAAAGAATGACTAAAAAAACAGAGAAGGGGCACAGAAACAAAAATTAGAGCTACATACAGTACAGCATAGGTAAGGGAAAGACTGTACACAGGCAATGCAGGGGCATTTGTAGTATTTGCTCTTTTAAGAATCTTATCAACTGTGCTACTTCAAAAGTAAACATAAATCTCCCCAGCAACGGGAAATGCAACCACTAAATTTCTTTAATCACATGTTAAAAACAGAACAAAGCCCCTATCCAACAAAGAAACACAGAGCTGAATGGAAACACTCGTGGTCCTGAAGATAAGGACACAGATTAAGCACTTGCAGAATCAGGCTGCAGTTTTACTACTTGTAGATAAGATGAGGTTTCAGGTAACGAAAGCTCAGAACAACCAACTTCATACAAGTTTCATTTCAGAGTAAAAATTAAATCTGAAGTTTGGGGACCTGGATGCATGGTCACACAGACTTGAGAAAAAAAGTACTTAGTTCTTTTTTTGGTTTTTTTAAAGCTGTCAGCACAAAATCACAGAAAATACACCCACCATTCAGAGATAGTACCACATTCCTGCAGTCATTTCTCCTATATAGCACAGCACTTTTCCCTTCCAGATGGGATTAATTTTATTTCCATAGGAGACCTGAAATTGAATTCACTGCCTAAAGATAAAAATCTCCCTTGGTAGGAATATGCAATTCCCTTCCTCCTCATGTTTCTCTCTCATAAAAAAAAAGTGAACACAATCACTGATAGTTAAGAATAATGCTTTTGGCACAGCTTCAGTCATTAGCAAATAATAAGCCCTGAGCTACAGCAATTCTGTGAGGCTGCAAAAAATATTTTGTCTTTCCGTGAGGCTCTGACAACATACGTGGCACTGGACAAAGATGAGTTACAGAGCTGCACAAAGGGGTTAATTTATTCCTCCTGCATTTTGTCAGTCTCCTTTGACAAGAACTATGGGCGACCTTTGAGCCAAACCAATATGTTAAATCCAATAAAATTTTTCTATGCAACAAGGATCTTGGTATATTTACCATTACTTTTCAGCCGTTCCTGCATGTTCACAATACTGGAGGAGAATTGTACTTTAATATTAAAAACACCAAGATGCAGACTAAGATAAAGAGACAATGCCCAGTAATAGGGCAAAGCAGAACTGCAAGTGGCACTGCCAGTAATTACATAAAAGATAAAATGAGGACAGAAGAAGACACAAAACTGACCTTAAAGAAAGAACTAGAATATTTCAGATCTAGCAGCTTAAGATATATAATCTATGGAAGAAGAAAACAGAGAGCATCAGAGCAATTCTCACTTCCATATTACCATCTGCTATGATTCACCAATAAAGCAGCAAGCAGAAAAAGAGCAAGATGTTTACAGCCCTGCACAATCCTTCTTATCATGAAAACAACCAATTTAAGAGTCAAGAATATGCATGTTGAAAATATTTCTCTGTGACACCAAAAGAACAGTTTAAAAGCTTTTGGCCTAGTCTAAGTTACTATGTGAAGAAGAAAAAAAAATACATATAATTTCTTTTCTCTGGCATTAACATTAGTCATGGTTTTTTAGTTTGTATTTCTTGAAAACAGAAGAATGGAAAGTATCACAAGAACCCCAATTTTTTTTTTTAATGGATATATGTATAATGAAACATTAACAAATATTTTTTTTCTGTATTACATAAAATGTTAGTATTTATTTTCAATGTTTTTATAAAATTTAAGGAAAGCAGAAATACAAGAACTATACAACCCAAATTACCATAGTACAAAAACACTTGAAGAGGCTGAATCATAAAAAAACCAGCCACAACCAAGTCAGACAATAAAAGCACAGGTGACAAAAACAAAGCCAGGAGTGAAATAATAGCACTTAAACTGATGTAAACATTCAAAACCCTGAAGACAGAAAATGCAAAAAGAGAAAGCTAGGTGTTAATGAGACGTAATACTCGATAGGCTGAAGCCTACTGTTTTCCCTTCAAACAATTTTCTTCTGAATTAAAACCTTCAACAGCTGCTACGTGTGATACAGACACGCATTTGTAAGAACTTGTACAACATGTTTTTCTAGCTGCTGACCCTTCAAACACTTCAGCCCTAGAACGGCCACTGTGCAGCAGCCTGCTGCACCTTGCTCCAACAGCTACATTGATGAGATCGCTCAAATCTCTGAAGATATGCTATGGAGAGGAGGATATTCTCTTGCAAATAAAATACTGAAAAGGTGAATGTCACGGTGACACTGAGGGGATGACAACCAGCTAAATCTCATGTAACATTTAACTCCAGAGCACTCCCATGTCACATGCTGGTTCTGCACAGCTTCTGGCGGTAGCTTTTTTTTCCTTGGCAAGCTGACACAAGCTGCTGCCGTAGAACAACACCACCCCAGCCAACTAACAAAAACCACTTTGTACTGGTTAGCAAGCTGAACTGGCCCGTGGCTAGTCAGAAGGAACAGTCAGTATATGGGCGGTTCTGTGACTGCCCTTTTATGCCAGAGCAGAGTTAGATTTTCCCAAGTATTTCCTGAAACACCAGTCCCGGAAAAGAAAAGGAAATCACAGAACCACAGAACGGCTACAGTTAGAAAGGACCTTCAGAGGCCACCTTGCTCAACCCCCTACTTAAGCAGAACCATCTTAGAGCTGGTTGTTCAGGACCATATCCAGATGGCTTTTGACTGTCTCCAAGGATGGAGACCACACAACCCCTCTGGGCAACCTGTACCCATGCTTGGTCACTCTCACGGTGACAAAAATGTTCCCTGAGGAACCTCCTGTATTTCAGTTTGCACCTTTTGCCCCTGTTCCTTTAACTGGGCACGACTGAATAGAGCCTGACTGTCCTGTTTACACCCTTTCTTCAGGTATTTATATTAATAAGAGCCCTCTGAGCCTTCTCTTCTCTAGGCTAAACAGTTGCAGCTCTCTCAGTCTTTCCTCATACCATAAGATAGTCTAGTCCCTTAATTGTTGTTGTGACCCTTCTTTGGCCTCTCTCCAGTGTGTCCACATGTGCCCTCATACCCAGCACTCCAGGCGTCCCACCAGTGCACAGCAGAGGGGAAGCAGCTCCCTCGACCTGCTGGCAACACTGTGTCAAATGCAGACTCTGGTACGTGTGTCGCCTTTGCCACAAGAGCAGTTGGGAGGAACCTCTCCATGCCAGGGACCGATTGGGAAAACACATGGAAAAAGGCACGATGCATGGTAAGTGCCATGTCCAGATGCTATCTCTGTCTCACATCCATCAGCTGTTCTAAACCTGGGGATTGAGCACCAGTTCAATTCAAACGATGAAATAAAAGGAAATGAATAGAACAGAATAGCTCAGTTGGAAAGAATCTACAATGATCATCTGGTCCAACTGCCTGACCACTTCAGGGAGGATCTCAGAAGCTAAAGCATAGTATTAAGGGCATTGTCCAAATGCCTCTTAAAAGCTGACAGGCTTGGGGCATCGAGCACCTCTCTAGAAAGCCTGTTCCAGTGTTCCACCACCCTCTCAGTAAAGAAATGCTTCCTAATGTTCAGTCTAAACCTCTTCTGGTGCAGCTTTGAATCATTCCCACATACCCTGGGATACCAGGCAGAAGAGATCAGCATCCCGTCTCCACTCCCCCTCCTCAGGAAGCCGTAGAGTGATGCGGACAACCCTCAGCCTCCTTTTCTCCAAACCAGACAAACCCGAAGTCCTTAGCTGTTTCTCATAGGACATTCCCTTTACCACTGCTTCAGCTCTGGATGTAGCTGCAGAGCCCACAACTACACAATATTCCAGGTGAGGCCACACCAGCGCTGACTACAGCGGGATAATCGCCTCTGTTTGCACTGTGCTTGATGCACTCCAGGACGCCTTTTGCCCTCTTGGCTGCCAGGGCACGCTGCCAAAATACACCTGAGGGGAGCCACTATCTGAAGTGAGAGGGAAAACGCCGGGGAGGGGAAATATGGGGCGATTTAAAAGGATTAAAGGACAGGACAGGGCTGGAAGCTGACGGCCGGCTCCCGCGACCTCCCCGGGGCTCGGCCCCCGCCGCCCTCCCCGCCGCGGCAGCATCGACAGCCGCCCCTCTATCGCCCGCCCGCCGCCGCTCTCACCAACCTCCGCCTCCGCTTCCGGGTCGCTTCGGGCGGAGGGGAAGTCCCGCCCCGTACCCGGGGCCGCCGTCCCTCCCTCCCTCGCTCCGCGGAAGGCGGGAAGCGGTGCCGGCGATGGGCGACATCCACGAGGTGCCGCGGCCGCGCATCGCCACGGGGCAGCTGGCGCAGCACATCGGGCAGCCCGTCTGCTTCGTGGGGCGCGTCGAGAAGGTCCGTGGGGCGCTCGGCGGGGTCTGGGAGCGGGGATGTGGCTGCCCCGTCGCTCTGTGTGGAGAGGCTGGCGCCGTCCCTGGGACAGCTCGGCGGCTCCAGCCGGCCTGGGAGCAGGGCGGGAGGCGGACGGAGCTTTGCGGGGAAGATCTGGGTGAGGCGGCCAAAGCTTTTCCGTGACGCTTCCAGGTGCCTTTGGAGCGCACAGGCCTAATGTCTTTTGTAGACTTAAATGTTCTTTTGTAGATTCATTCTAGTGGGAAGCTTGTCGTGCTTTCGGATGGACTCGGCAAGCATACGACTGTGGAGCTGAGCGAGCCTGTAAGTTAAGGAGTGCTTTGGAAATGATGTCGCCTCTTGTGGATTCCGGAGGTTTTGTCTCTTCTGAAACTTGTGCATGCCCTCCCTGTTTTGAGTTTTTCCACCTGTGTTTCATTGCTTCTCTTTCTTGCATCTTTCAGCTAACCTGTAGCTCTCTTACCCATGAGCTGCCTTGGTCTTCATCAATTTTCAGCTGGTGTTAAGAGACAGAACTCATTCCTTGTCAGACACATCTCCTTCTGGCTATTTTCTCTTACTCTATTAGTTGTTCACAGTGTAATATATTCCACTACGTTTATTAGCGTTATTGTAATTTCAGTCTTTCCTCACATTTTCTTATTGCTTTTATAATCAAAAAGAATATGGTGTTTTGAAGAGTTTTTTAAGTTAACATTGCTACATCCTCTTAGAACACTTGTCATAGCATTTCAGTAAACTCCATAGTTAGCTTGAAGCATTCTTTCTTAAAAAAAACCTAAGCAATTAATGCAATGGGTGTAAGATATAATTAGAACTACTGAACGAAAATACTGCTTCCTTTGTTATCACCTACCACTGAAGGAGTAACACTTTGGCATTCTCTTTTAAGTATGTTTTTTCCACCAAGAAATGTTGTAATTAAAGAATTATTTTAAGTGTGATGGCAAATGCTCTCGCTTGACTCAGTGCATGTGTATATTTACATCTTTGTCTCCGAATGAGTTGTTAAATGCTGAGAAACCTTGCCATTTCCATGGGAGATAATTGCATATGGTACTCTCTCAGTCTTTCAAGACAGAGTCTGTCCTTGTTGATGAAAAATGCAGTTTGATACGGAAGAGTTTTGTCTTATAAATTGAAGATTGCTGACTTCAAACCACAACAAAATGTCTCTTACCTCTTTCTTGAGTTTGTAAAAACGTTTCCTGCCTTGGGTTATTAAAATTCAGATGTTAGCATCTGACCAATGATTCTATAATATTTTCTGTAACAGTGTAAGTGGTTGAATTCCATAAATGCAAAGCTGTAGTGCTGGGCACTTCAGTCTGTGTTCCAACGCCTTAGGAGAAACTGGTGTGTGCAAAAAAGCAAGGCCAGGTTCATCTCTCCAGTTCACCCAATGTCAGTGGGGAAACTTCTAGGTTTGCTTTCTAACATTTTTCCCTTTCAATATATTTCTGTTTGTGCATGTGTAGTTCCCTCTTTCAACAGAGAACCCCAAAATTATTCCAGGGAATTATTCCAGAAGACTTATTAGAAAGTGAAAAATAAGACTTAGATACTGGAAGAACATTACCAAAATAGTACTGCACTGTTAAAATTTGCATCTTAAAAAACAAAGAAAATATTCAAGCTGTATTACTTTGGAGTAAGATAGAATGTTTAGTCTTTTTTTCCTTTGTTCAACCAAAGGCATATTAGAGTCAGTATCTTTGTATTCTGAACACTTACTGACAGATTACTTAAGAAATAATTTCCAAATATACCTCCTGAATGTGGAACACTGGAACTGCTCTCTGGAATGTCTGACACCTCTTTAGCTCTTACAGAGTTCTATAGCTGACACAGGTTTGAATGCAGTGCTTTAAAATCAGAATTGTTCTGCTCTCTGTGTCCTAGATTAGTCTCTGTTCAGTGATTAAATGACACAGTTTTATATACTTATAAACTGGTATCTTTTCTCAGATGCTTCTTCATATTTTTTGTGTTGGTATTGAATTGGCTATTACAAAACCTGTAAATCTCTAAGTGGATCAAGGTTTTTGTGGTTTTTTGGGGGGGGGGGTGGTGACAGGTCTTTTCAGTAGCACTGTATTGTTTGACATGGAACATAATCTGTCATGAACAAACCATCACTTGTGGAGAGTTCCTAACTTAAGTGCTGTGCAGTAAAGGCAGCAGCTAATTTAGTGTTACTCATTTCATTTTTGGTGTGTTTTCTAGCTGGATGAGGAGATTTCAGGGGTTATTGAAGTGGTGGGAAGAGTAACAAATCAGGCAACCATCATGTGTGCATCATATGTCCAGTTCAGAGAAGATAAAAGTTCATTTGGTAAGTAAAAATATACATTATGGAAAATTAATTTTGAGTTCTGAACTCATCTTCAGTAAATAAGAAGGGAAAGCCTGATTACCTTTCGGACAAGATCTTTCTTCAAGGTGCCAGATAAGGAGCGGGGTGTAGAAAAGGAGAGTGTCATGAGAAAAGTTCTGTACCAAATACAGTGGTTTACAGTTAAACTGTAGGGAGTGACTCAAAGCTGGAGCCAGTCTAGATCATTGCTGGGGCCAGATTGTTCTCCCACTCCTGACCACGTGGTCCTCACCTTGCCCTGAACCTTGTGTGGTAGTGCAGCTAGCAGGCCTAAAAATAACCCTCCAGAAAACAAGCAATGAGTGTTCCTGCCTTGGGAAAATGGGAGCTTGAGGGAGACTGGGATCACTCAGCTACACTGCTTTAAAATAAGCTGTACTTGAATGTTGACAGGGACTTGTGGGGAATTGACCTTATGCATCATAACCATTTTCTTTGCCCTTTTTCAGATCTGGAACTCTACAATGAAGCACTAAAAATTATTCATGAATTCCCTGAATACTTCCCATTTGGTACTGGGAGGAACACTTGATTTTTATTAGCATATATTTAGAGCTTCTAACAGTACTATGGTTTCTTGCCTGACAGCATGGTAACAGTTGTATTTATTTTCAACAAATATACTGAAAGACACTGTTACATGTGCTAAGTGTTGCCTATGAAGAGTATTTTCTTTGCAAATGTATTTATTCAGCAAGGAGAACACTTTTTGAGTGTCTCACTCACTGTATATATTTAACCCTTTTACATCTATGAGGAGTGTTCTGCAAGATTAGACTTGTCAGAAACTGAAATTTTGTAAGCATCCTTTTCTAGCTGGTAGAGGTTCTAGGATACATTACAGGGAACTTGTATGAAAAAAATTTGGTGGGGTTTTAATATAAAGATTTTTGATTTAATTTGCTTTGATACAAATTTATTGAATGGGGAGGTATTTTGCATCTTGAAAATGGTATCTTCACCAATAAAAAAGAATCACTACATTTAACTGTTCGTGTCAGCATTAGAGTTCTATTTTCAGTGATATGTGGCGATTCCTGTTCTCTTTTACCTGACAGTTAAATTTAACAGAGTACAAGGTTCTTGCCTTTGCACTGATGCTAAACACTTGGAAGATGTCTAATTAGGCTTGGGGATTTCAAGCACAGTTGACTTCTCATCACAGCCTTCATTCTTCGTTGGAGTCTAAGCAGCAGTACCAGGATTCAGCCAGCTTGTCATAGTGACTAACCATAGGAACTTCCACACAGTCCCAAATTTTGTTACTACCCAGTCTACTGACGACACTTTGTAAAATTTTTGCATCACTTGAGGTAAAACAATCGAAGTAAAATTGAACTTTGGAAATATTCTCTGGGAATTAATAAAGTATTTCAAAGTATTTTAAATAAACCTTAGCCACATTCATTAAACTTTTGTACAAACAGGTTTCGGGTTTAGTAGCTAGATTTAGTGCCTTAATAAGACTGCTAGCTTTGTGCTTACTTATAGACATTTCTCAAGGAATATGTTTCAAAACCTTAAGCATTGAACTCACTACAAACTGGAGAGATGATCAAGTTAACAGGGGAGCTATTTTTTTCTGCCCACCTAGAAGACAGACAGTGACACAGTCACTAGGAAGAAGGTCTTCTGAAGTAGGAATCAATCTCCTACAGCAAACAGAACAGAAGGTCCATGTGGCATGACACCATGCTCTGTCTGTAACCAGACTATTTTAGTGCTCAGTAGAATCAAATGTCATTCTTAATAACTGCATGCATGTTTTCCTAGCATTTAAAAATATTTTGTTCCATTCTGCTTTAGAAAGTTTGTGTTTTGTGTGTGTACATATACTCTGTAAAATGTTACGTACAGTTACACAGACCACCTACGCCCAATGGAGCAGGCTGCCACTAGATGGCTTTAGCACTTCACAGAAACCAACCTGGGGTACAAGGTCTTGTGAGGGAAAGTTTGAACACACCAAGTGGGAAATGCTGGTTTCCCTTTGTCAGTCAAGACAAATACAGTCCTGCAGCAGTGAAAGGTGGCTGGGCAATCTGTACACAAATAAAAGTTTCCCCTATGCACTTTTTATTGATCTGCTTCTCTACAGAGTATCAGGCTGTGTGAATAAATGGCCTATCCTGGCTATGTGGCTGTACAAACCAGACAGCAATGAAAGGAACTGTAAAACATTTTTGGTGTTAGAGTAGTGCTCAGGTCATATATGCATTTACCAGCATAATTTCCTACATTACCACAGGGAAAACTGCCAGCCATTACAGATACCAAGGGAAAGACATAACCATGGGGCCTGCTGTCAGCTAGCCCTGATGGTTAGCAGGGCCCCAGGCATCACACACACAATGAAAGGTCAGAAACTGCCACACCTCATAGATAATAAAATGGGAAGTAGGGGCTTTGGGGGTCACTAAGTGAAGGGGAGGCACCAGGGCAACTATATCATAAACATCAGAGAGGGATGTCACCAAAGCCAGGGCTAACAGCAGGCCAGTAATGGAAGGTGTGAAGAGGAGCTGGTGGCTTCTTTGGGAGGAGAGGAGGCTGGTGAATTGAGGGAACCTGGGAGAGGAGAAGGTGGGTACGAAGTGAATGCTGTAATCAGAACAGACTTCTAGAAGTTTACGCTATTTGGAACAGGACTGCTCCCCCTACACTCATTACTGACTTCTGAGACTCGGTACCTTTTTGTGGGGCCTCTTGGCTCACCCTGCTAGCCTGCTGAGCTGTCCTGGCTTGGGCATGGACACGTGCACAACACGTGTGGTGCTCGTGAGCAGGGAGCCTGTGTGTGTGATGATAAAGTGCTTGTGCTTAATCAAACAAAGCGATGCAAGGCTGGAGCATCGAATGAAATTAAAACAATGAAATGTAATCAGCATGAGCCACAGGATCAAGACATTTTAGCATGCAAGGCCACTTTCAGCAGCGTTGAGCTAAGATATATCAGGCAACAGTAAATATAAAAGTAATTGCAGCTAATAAAATGTTTGTAGCTATACTTTTTGTTAGAAAACAAGAAATCACCCCCAAAATTACAGTTTTATTAATTCTAAAGCAAAACAAGGAAAAAAATCTGGTAATTAAAAAACATACAGCTCTTGCTTTGTAAATTTTGCAAAGAGTGTAATTACTGACCTGAAAGCCTGATTACTAATTGCAACAGCCAAAACTCATAGCAATACTGTACCAGAATATGCACATTCTTAACTCAAAACATTTCAAAGATATGAGTATTAAATAAAGTGAGCATGTAATTTAACTTAATGATAGAATTTGATAGAGTCAAGGTGAAAACGTCATAGGTGATTTTTCTTTACATGAGAAAACGAGACACTGTGTTGGTAGTTGCATTCACCTCAATATGGAAATTATCAGGAAAATTTAATAAATGTTACTACACAAGAATAAAAACCAAACACTTGACACTTACAAATCCTAATTTCCATAAAGCAAAAGCTTTATTGCCTGTATTTATATAAATAGGGTATCATACAGTAAGCCCCAGTTTACATTTATAAATGGAGAACATTTTGAAGAGCTCTTCAACAGCAACATGAAGTGTGCAAAAATACTGGAAAGAGAAATAAATATTCTAAAAAGAAAAAAAAAGGAACTGCTCTCCCATACCTAGAAATATCAAGTACCTCTTAGATTTTAATTTTAAAAAAAATCTTTGCCAATTTTAGATCAAAATAAATGCAGATGTATTACAGCGTTAATGCTAATTCAGAAAATATAACCCAAAGTCCTGAATGTAATCTTGTACACCCACAGAAACACTTCCACATTTTATCTTCTTGAAACTACACTAGAGCACATAGAATGAGTGGTATATTACAATATATTCTCTTTTAAAACACCAATTTTCACAGTCCTGGCAAACAGTACCAGTTTATTGCTAGCATTCCATTTAGTATTTCATAGCACACAAGTGTTGAGTAACTCATATACTGTAAATAAACACACACCAAGTAAACTGATGTTATTATCACATACCTTAAAACAGGTTTGGTTTTTTTTCCCTAATTTGTGTGAATTTTGTTGCCTACAAAGTCAAGGACAACAATACCAATTAGCTCATAGCACAGTATTAGCAAAATATCATTGACGCTCTCTGAAGTTAATAAATAATCTTAATTCCAGCAGGTAACACATCTAGAAATACTCTGATCAATTACTTAAAATTGCACAGCCTTTTGGGAGCAGATGGGTGTCCACTAGTGACCAGATGCAGGATTTATACAGGTTGATTCCACACTTCCCAGTATATTTCTGAAGTACACAGAAATGCTGATTATCTCGAAGTCTTCAAATATTTTTGCAGTCAAAACTCTGCACGCAGTTTAAAACTTACATATTTACAAGTCTCCAGTCCTTGAGATTTCAGATCTTCACAGTACTAAGTTAAAAATTTATCAGATACAACCTCCTATAGTTTACCTGCACTCTGCACTGAAACAGTCACATGACTTCTCAGGAAACTCTTCTCTAGGATACAGTCATTGCTAGGAGAGAAAACCCCCACACTCTTCAGTATTAAAATTTACATCAGCTAGGTATGTAGGCTGGTTAAGTGAGAACCTGAATTGCAAAGACGTTGCTTTACTATCAACAAAACCTGGGAACAGAAAGAAATTGAGTTTTCTTTAAAAAAATCTTTAGAATACAGTTGACAGTGGCACTTTGAATGAACTTACGAGGAAATGATTATTTGCATACAAGAGAGTGTGACCAAACAATGAACAGAGGAATCCACAGCATCACTTTGCCATCTTCTGAAGGACACTTTTCAAATGTTTATTTTGAAGGTCTGCATTCACAGCATATAAACTCAGCTTTGGGGCCAATCAGCATTATCCTGAAAAATTTTTTAATAAAGGTCTTTGGATTTTAGGAAATCCAAAGAGTCAACAGTTCCAGGAGTGCTTTTCTTCAGTCCTCTGAATATGGGGCACACACTGTACCTAGAGGCTCACTTCAGGAATACCTGTTTCTACCAAGCACAGTCATACACACATCATTTTACTACTCTGATAGCAATTTATTTTTTCACATTAAGTCACAAATTACCTTTGTCTAAAATATATGCTTGGACTATGGTGGACATCCATTAGAGAGCCACACATTTTCTAACAGTATTTACGCCTGGACAGTCTCTGCTGGAACGAGATTCCCTGTTGTATCCAGCTGCATACACTTACAAGAGCAGGCAGAAACTGGGCACTCAGTATGGTCCCTAAACAGCAATAGCCAAGAAAAAAAAAAACAGGTAAAATAATTTTACAATTATACACTTAACTATGTGCAGAGGTGTAGTATCTCAGAAAAACTCAGTATCATAGTTCAGTTTTATTATTTAAACTTTATAATGATAGATACAGGGAAGGGGGCATGTTCTACTCAGTGCAGCACACATATATTTCACATTGTGAAATAACAAAAATTTAACATCAACTTACCTGAACCAGCTCAGCATATGACCAGCATGTCCACCATGCCTACAGTTGTGACACCAAGTAAACCAGTTGTTGAACTGGGCTAACTTCTTGTCTTTGCTAAGATCCACTTTTTCATCTGACTTGGATCCTCCTGTGCAGAGAAAAACCCACCGCACAAATATGGCTGTAAATCATTACACTTGATTTATATTTCAGTTCCAGCAACACCACTAAAATAATTTTGAAATTAAGAATATTGTGTGAAAAAGCAGCCTGATTTTAAAAGAGAAGTCAGTAAAAATATTAAGACATGGAAGAATGTCAAAAAAGAATTAGACTGCTGAGCTGTTGCTTCACATCTTATGGACGTGCTAAACTTGGCTATTAAACAAGTTTTACAGACAGAATCTCCTTCGATGGTGATTTATGCCTTATTGATTGATTTATATTCCAGTGAATTATGGGCCTATTCTGCTGCACATGAAATCCGCTTTAGGAAAAAAAAAAATCAACAAAATCTAAATTATGAATTGGAACAAGTACAATATAGAAGTCATAACAAAGATCAGTGAAAGAATGAGAAGAGATAAATAAACATGACAACTGCACAGCTGCTCATGGCTCTGTAACTTAAGACTGACTTAAAAATATGGTCAAAATCCTTTTCATTTAGACATTATATAATGCTGAGCCAAAGGCATTTAGAACTAAAATATTCTAGTCATAATATCTCTTAACTGTGACAGCATGACCCATGCTTTCTTTCATACTTAGTAACAGAAAGCACACCACATCTCTTCCACCTAAAAATTAATTCATTTACGTTCGAAGATTTGTGTAGCATCCCTACAATTCATCTCAAGAAAACACACTCCCCATTTCTTTCAGTTGTAAAGCTCACAATACTGACCCCCCCCCAATACTTGGATCTTTACATCAGTCTAACCATGGAATTTGACTGACAATTTCATGGAAACTGCCAGAACCAAGTAACTACACATACTGTCTGACCCTTAAGAATTGAAACAAAACTTTCATCATAAAATTAGATGGTATGTAAACAAATTCTCAATTATGGTCCTCCTCCCTTCAAAATGATGAGTATGAATATTTACAGTATAAGCACAAATAGAAAAAAAAAAGTGCAACAGAAGTTCTTCCAGTATGAACTGCTAATTTAACTAGTACTGTAGCTGAATAACTAAAGCCCACTGTGTCATACCTGGACAGCTGGAAACTGGTGTTCCCATATTTATCAAGCAAAGTGCACAGCGGGGAAGGGGCTTACGGCAACCAGGACAGCTTGTAACTTTTGACTTGGTTGGTGAACCACTGACTCCATATTGGCTAAAACCTCGCCCCTGATGAGGAATAGCTGAACAGCTGTAAGAGATTGATTTCCCACAGAAATTGCAACTCACAAACACCTAAAGAGAACAAATGCCCATTAATTTTTTGGTTTGGTTCCACTTTTGTTACACCTGTGAGTGAATCCACTCAAGCTAGTAAACATTTATTTACCAGATATTCTAGAGAGTGTCCTGGAAAGCCAAAGCTACTTGTGAAGGAGCTCTTAACATCTTGGCTTATAGATGAGGCACACAGCCCTGAGAAGTAGGCCTTAATGATGCTCACTTACTTCAAAAGCACATAAAAACATGCACAATTGTTAAAACTTTGACATATATTATTTAAGATAATAAAAGCCATATCTTCAGTAATGGAAGAAATAGGGTTTATTCTACTTACTATATAAAGTCTGGTCTCTCCCTCCTTACAGTCAGATGACTCAAACTACGGTCCCCAACACAAGAATTACCCTAATATTATTTATCTGCATCCTTCATGTCACAAGTTGTGATTTGATACCAAGGAGCACATATTTTAAACTCTTTAGGGGCTGTTTATGTTAACCACATAAGGAAGGAGCAGTAAACTCAACTCCCTCCCACTTGGAACAGCTCTGCTTAAACAGCTGTGACTGATAAATGAATTCAAAACCAGTTCCTCAGAAGCTCTCAGGCCCTAAAGCCTGTAATGAACATACTTGGCAGACATGAGAGAGTAAAAGGTGCTGTCGTTAAGACCATGTTGGCTAAAACTGCCACCAGATGTTAAGAAGATAGCATTTGGGAAGGGCCTTAGTTTTTGGGTCAGTGTATATTCGGAACTGATAATGAAAGTTGCTGCTGTTCACTTTAGTGTCAGGTTCAAGGACTTCAAAACAGCTTTGAGTTTTTTCAATTAAAGGTAATTTGAACTAGTTCCATGGTTTCAGCATCAGTCTCACCCAGACACTGAATTCAGCTGGATGATACATCTCTGATGTATCAAAAAAAAAATCAAAAGTTTCCAGTTTCCCCAGAAACAAAGTGTTGATAAGGTTACAGTTTCTGGAAGATCTGTTATTTGAAAAAAAAAAAACAATGACACCTCTTTTCATTAGGGCAGGCTTAGTTGAAATCTTTCTTTTGCACATAAATCCTCATGAAAACTCAGATATGGCCAGCAAGGCTTTTTTTTACAGAAGTACCATGCCACATTCCTTTCTGGACTGGTCATACTTCATATAAGTTTCATATTTACCTGGGCTAAAGGCTTTGAGCTGGGATCCAGCTTACTCCTATGGATATCAAATTCTGCACGTTTATGCCAAAACCTCCAAGCATCTAAAAGATTCCTGTAGTTCTCAATCCAGTACTGAACCCTTTCATCCTTAAGTACATCTGATGGAGAACCCTAAAGCAGGCAGGAAAAAATGTCAGATGTACATTGAAGACACACAATACATATTACTCACTTTTTCAAAAGGCTTTACCAAGCGTACGACAAGATATAAGAAAAAATACAGTGTAATTTATCCTGAAGAAGATTAATTTTCTGTTAAACTATAATGTGAGTTTGATAAAGGTTTTCTTCAGTTTCTCTCTGGTTGAAAATACTTGTGCTGCCATGTCGTCCTAAGAAGTCATGTCTGTGAGATGAAGGATTTGAAAGTTCTGTCACGTATCACAGTCTATATCACTGTCACGATTGCATATGCAGTTAAATACGCTGCTGGCAACAGCTGCTACTGTGTAAGGGCCAAGGTAAGCCCCTTATTAAAAAAAAAAACAAACCCAAAGCCTACAAACAAACAAAACCCTCCCCTTTGTTCTCTACCAAAATACTGAAAGCAAAAAAAAAATAATGAAAACATCAGGAAACACACCAGCAATAAGCAGATAAATGGTTATTCCCAGTTCAGCTAGTGAAAAGGACTGATTTTCTTCTGTCTCTTTCCCCTGCTATCTCCTCAAGCCATCTCAACCAGAGAGGGTGAAGACACATGCTTATCAGTTAACACTGAGTTTCTGATGACTCCACAAAAAAACCCCCAGTTGTCCCAATTTAGTACAGAAAATACTTTTTAGTTCACAAAATTCAACACTACGCTGATAAAGAAACTATGTTTAGTTTTCCTCCATAAAGGAAGGAATATTTTGGAGTGAAACACTAACCTGTAGCATGCAATAGCTTGCTGTCTGGACATCTCCAGTTCTGTCAACATAACTTTCCATCAAGTCAACTCCATCTTTTGTCAGCCCTGTTAACAGTATTCCCTCCAAATTCCCAGCCTCTTTCATTTCATTTGTCAGCTTTTCAATAAACCTGTTGAGCTATAAAAATATATATATGAAGAAATATATAAATATAAGTAAAAACAGTGTCTGCTGCTAACAGAATGCCCTGTTGCTAGATGTTAAGCAGAAAAAGTTAAATTACTATATTGCAGGACACTGCATGAAATCATGTGTTTATAGACAAACTTTAAGCTTCCCGATAGAAAATGCAAAGAGAGGTTACGTGTTCTTAGAGTACGTTGGTGAATTTAAAATAGAACATTCCTGCTGTAAAACCAAACCTTAATTTGAGAGAACATTAATGCCTGGAAATAAATACTGAATAAGCAGAAATATTGTCCAGTAGAACAGGTGTACAGTTAATGCAATTGCATTTAAACTACCATGTAATGAATACTCACAAAAACCTCCAAAACAACAACAAAACCAATAAAGCCCTCAAACCAACCAACCAAAAACCAAATCAAAAATCAAGCTGAAAGTACAAACTAAAAACCAGATACTATACCTCATATACTACTGTGATAAGAAAAAACAAATCACTCATGACTCATTATTTCTACTGCGCACCCCTCTAGCCCAGAGTTTCTTCTGCCTCTGAATTAAGCCCAGTTTAAAAGTTTGTTTAAATGTGCAACCACAAACTTACCTGAGCATCATTGAGGAACTTGCAAGCAAATGCCACTCTGTCTCGTACAGCTACGTTATTTTCATACTTTAGAGAGAAAAATGGGAATAACAACATCAGACGCATGTTTCCATTTTTCCAATACATTGTAAAAATCAGAGAACTTGCACTACTGTCTAACTAATACAATGAAATTGATTGTGTACAAAGAAAGTGTGACATCTCGAGAAAGCTAACTCTAAATATCAGCTTACTTGTTTGTACTCAGATACAGGTATCAGAGGAAGACTGCAGATACAGGAACAATCTCCGGGGAAAGCCTGGTACAACACACCCTACATGGTTTATGAAACTCTACAAAAATAAACTTTGCAAGTCCTGCAGACAACTTAGTGCTTCCAGCACGTATAGCCAAGAGTCCCACCAAGTCACAGGGAGAAGAAGAACAAACCAAGCTTCCTTTACTATATTTACAAAATAACTAGCCTAACCACTCCATTCCTTCCTTAAATCACAAGTTAACAAACAAAGCAACAAAACACCCCAAGGAAACAGAAACTAAACATCCAGAACAAATTTCTCAGAAGTATATTAATACTTGAGCTTCAGCAGTGCATCAATATTTTCTGCTTTTTAATCATTTCACTAGATGCAACACTGAAGAAAAAAAAAATACTTCTCTGTATTAATTCTCATACTTAGCTGTGCCCATATTTTTCCCTCCTGACATTCTCAGATTAGAAATTGTGACTGACACTGCCAAAACAAGATGAACTTGGCAAAATCTCTTTCATTCAAACTTCAACAGGTTTTTCACTGAAGGAAAAATTAAAATTAGAAACAAACAGCACCTTATCATGTGGGAGTTGCTAGTTCATCAATAAAAAACCCTATAAAATTACTACCCAACATCCAGAGAACAACAATACTCTCTCTCAAAGACAGAAAAAAAAATAGAAAAAATAGATCCAGGTTTCTCTCCTCTGGGATTCTAACCTTTTTTTGTTTTTCATTACCCTAAAAGCATCAAATTATGACAACTTCACTTTCACCAGCTTTGGGCCAACTGCGCTGCTGCATTACAGGAGTCCTCTCCTGGGCTAAATAATTCCTACTGAATCACGTATTTCTACTGTTCTCTAACCAGGAATCAAATATGTTAACTCCTCCAAAGGCTCTCTCATGATTAACGATTTAGTTTGCCTTTTAAATGGTAATCCTGTATCAGTTTCAGAAGACCTGGAATACTCCATTTACTGTTTCAACACAGCGAAATTATTTTAACAAGTAAGCAAGGGAAAAGAAAATATAATTCAATGCAAATAAAGCTTGATGAAAGTCCTGCAAACTCCCCTGCATTTAGTCTGCTTTTTGCAATTCTATTATTGATCTCTCTTCTGTTTCTTCCCACTGCTTATATTTTTGATAATGTATTTCTAGTGGTTTAACAACTTCATGCTAAAAATCAAATTCCTCTAAAAAAATGCGTTAACTACAATGGATATTTTGGCTGTTCATGAATGATTTGTTTACTAACATAACATTCACTAACATGAAATTTCTGTTTAGCAGAAAGAAATGCTATTTGCCAGCACCAGGATAAAAGAATACATTCTAATTTGATTAATTCTTGGAGTATACAGGACTCCCCCTACATATGTGCACGTATCTATACGCCCCTATTGCATAAAGAAATTTTAACCTAACAGACAGAAATTTACTCACCAAAACACCGTCATATGAACCGGACTCACTTGTCAGGAAAGCAAACATAGCACACAAGTAGGGATTGTTCAATTGCAGTCTTAGAGTACTGCACATTTCTCTCCAAAGTGAATTCTTCTCATCTGTGTAGCCTGATAGAGCCATTGCTACTACATTAAGGTTCAGATCACCTGATTTATGAAAAGGAATCAGTGAAACTATTATTCAAGTTAAGGACTTAAAAAAAAATCCAGTTAAAACTGTAAATGAAAGCAACCATCTGAAACACAATGTTTGGTCAGGATGCAACAGAAAATGCAGTAGAATTAACACTACCTAAAATTAATGTGCATACACTACCATGTATAGTAGCTTCTGCTCTAAATGCCTCTGTTCAGGTAAGTTAGCATCTACAGGCATCACAGCCTCTTTAAACAACATCACTCTGCTTGTGGTATTTTGAAATAGCTATCATAAAAGATTGTCATTATCATAATTCATATCCACAAGAAGTGAAAAGACAGGATTGTATATCCAGCCATTGTTTAACAGACCTAGCTGGAGGAGGACAATTTTATATAAAACTTTCAAGCTAAGAAGTTTCCTAAAAACGCAAAAACTATTTAATCTAAATATTCATTCTGTCAGAAAGTTCAATTTTATTCTTGAATTTGAAAGTAGCATGCCTTCACTCTGAATCCTCCCTATGGAAAGCACAGACAGACACTCTTTCCCCCAGCAATTCCACCAAAGTAAAAAGAATCCCACTAGTTCTGAACATATGTCTTTCTGGGTTTTTTATCAGTAGGAAATTCTGAAACATATAATCTATTTTAACTAGACAGTATGGCATATGGCAGTCTGATGAGTGAAATATCAGGATTTGTCAAGCTCCAATACAAGTGCTTCAAGTAACAATTTCACAACACAACAGGCATCTCTTCCATACTATCTGTTAACAGAAAAAATCTACTAATGTAATACAGAGCCAAAATAAAAGACCAAACACAATACACACCTTTTCCTGAGGAAGCCCCTTTATTCAGAATTTGTATTGCTCGCCGTATGTCCAAGTTGAAAAGTGCTACAGCAGCAGCTCGCTCCCAGTCTCCTTCCTGTTCCAATGAATTTAGGAAAGGTTCCACATCTAAGTCTGTTCCCTTCTTTATCCACCCACAGAGCTGCAAAGCCAAAGATCTCTCCTCACTCAGGTATTGAATAATATCTGCCTGTCTATCAGATCCACTCCTGCTGTGCCTGAGGTTCTCTGTTGTTCCTAGAAATGGGAAATAAGTTAAATTATGCTTAAATCACAATTCCAATCGCAGTCACAACACAACACTTGGATTTCAATCATAAAGCAGGGTACAAAAGCTGAGTATCACATTTTAGTACTTTAACATTGCTTACAACTCCATGGTAAGGAGCAGCATGCACAAAATTATTTTGATCTGCTAAAAATTATGCACCTAAGCTTGACACATATTCCTCAGTCTTTTTATTTTCTTCTACCATCTCTTACATTTGACAGGAGTTTTCAGTATGTTCAAATTGGAGGTAAGTAATACAGGGTCAAGCATCTGCTCTACCAGTTCTCAGCCAGTATCAATGCGTTAGAAGCTTTCCCACCACTGAAGACTCATTTCTTGCTCCAACGAGCATATTTATTAATAAGACATATATTGAAATGAGAAGAAAATATTCAAATAATAAATTATATTACGAAAAACTTCAGCAAGCATGAGAGGCGGAATGTGACGAACCAGGGGTGATCACCACTTCAGAACAGGTCAGCTTATTTAAACATAGTTGTATAAATACATTACTTAATACATTAGCAGTGACTACAGCAAAGTCACCTTTCTAGAACTATACCCTGATGTGGAGCTTTAAAAAATGTAACAGTTAGGCAGGGAGCAAGAATACTTAGTGCCATAGTCAAACTCAAATGTTGGAAATAGTTCAAAGATTTGCCTCTGGGGATACTATGCTTTTACAATTACTAACTTTCAGAGAACACTGAAAACTCTGGAAATTACTGTTAACTTACATTATTAAAACACAAACAGAAATACTTTGTTTCAATATTTTTAAATAGCATCTTTGAACAATTGCCGAAGACAAACCCATGAGTGCAACATTTTGCAAACATTATACAACAGTACTCAGCAAAGTTGGAACATTCTTACCCAAAGATGACTTCACAATTGATTTAATGCCAGCATAAACTAAGGGACCCTTGTTTCCTGTAAGTTTTTGATCCATATCTTCAGTATACTGCTTCATAAGTATTTTCATGTATAGGAAGCTTAATTTTTCCCAAAAAATGTTTTTAAAAATTCAAAGTCACATCCTGTTAACATATGCAAAGTATTTACAGGATGTTGCATTGTATTTAAAGATTTTAATGCATTTTATGTAAGTGGTTTACATATAAAGGTATATTACTTCCTTAGGACAAAAATGACAGTAAAATAAAGGATATAATGCAGAGTGTACCAAAGCGATTTCAGCTGAGGATCTTCATTTCCAGCTAGGAGGTGATTTCTCCAAACTTGTTCAGTATCAAGACCATACCTTGACAAAGCTCTGAGCCGCATTTTGGTTGCTATGTCTTTTTCCAAGGAACTAGCCTTTCCTTCTTCTGTGCACTCATACAAATGTCGTCCACAAGCCCACATTAAGGATGTCACTGGGCTCCACGCAAGAGAAATTCTTTCAAAAACTGTGAAGTCAGACATAGTCCTGTTGGGAGTCACTACTACCATCCGATTTTGATTTGTGGGATGCCAGGCAAATGAAGCAATGTAATTTTCACATGGTTGGACACTTCTTTCAATTATTGTCGGCTCAGTTTCATCTCCAATGGGTGTGGGAGTATGCTGCATGTCATACAGTCTAATGATATTACTATCCCTTGTTAAAGTAGCTAACAGTCCAGTCCTTGTTGGACACCATGCAACTTTTGTTAAGGGTTTTGGTTGCTCTGTCAAGGTCAAAACAGGCTTTTCAAACTTTCTTAAATCCCATATGGCAACCTGACCTTCATAGAAGGAAGCGACACGATCGTGGAAATAGGGATCAACAGTCACTCCTTGGACAGCCTTGGTGTTTACAAATATTTTTTGGCTTGTGTTCCTAAGATCAAAGATAGCCAGATTTCGATGCATTCCAGCTAACAGCAGCTTCTGATCCCGTGGAAGCCAACAGAGAGAGAGACAAGCATCATTCTGTCCTAATTCGTACAGTGGTTTTGTTACTACCAGGCCTGCTTCTGCATCTCCTGCTGAAAGCCTTACTTTCTCTGTAGCAACTGCCGTCTCTGGGGCATATTTGCTGCTGATATCCCAGATCAGTACCGAAAAGTCAGCCCGATGTTTATCTAACCCAGCAGCAAGCCAGTTGCTATCCAGTGGGTTCCAGGCGAGGGTATTGCATTGCCGGGCGTGTTTGGGAACAAACTCTTTGCCTATCAAATCTTTAGATTTTGAGTTGTGATCTTGCCCGAGGCTGGTAAGTACCACTCGGCCATTGGCCTGTCCAACAGCAAGGAGACATTCAGGATCATACTTGGGATACCAAGCCACACATTTCATGTACGGTGTGTCCGAATTTATTGACAGTAGTGTAGCTGTAGTTTCTTCCGACAACCGCAAGGACCCTGCCTTGAGTTCTGAACTTACAGCAGAGTCAATGTGATAAAGGCTCAGTTCCGAATCGCACACAACAAATCTGTCAACATGGTGTGGGGCCCACAGGATATCAGGTTTGGAGCCACTCATGGCTAGGGTAAATTGACACACAATTTAAGCTCTGGTAAGAAGATTCAGGTGATATCCATGCATATGGAAACTGCTGAGAAAATAATTTGTAGGAATGTTATCAAAACCCAAGTTCTTTTTCAATCTGAAATAATCATTAAACAAACAAAACCAAATGAGTTTTAGCTCAAGGGTTTAACTCATAACACACTTCAAGCCAAATCCTTAAGCATTCTCCTGACAGCACGTGTTGTTTTTGCTGGTATGTATATACTGAGACAGAACCAACATGGCCACCTACAAACTGATGACAACAGGATTTCCTGTGTTTACAAACTCCACACCAGTATTAAGCAAGAAGACAGTACCCGAGATGCGCGGCGTCGGGATACGTGGGTGTGCCGCTGGGAAAGAGCCACTCCCTCAAACATCTAGAAAAGAATTTCCCTGCCTAATTAAAAAGCATTAAGTGACAAAAATTAGACTCTGTTTTGTCTAAAGCCCGTTCCACTGCCTAGAAAGGCTTTCTATCTTGGAAGATTTCAACAGAAATGCAAATTCTCATCTTACTGTACAGCTCCTAATCCTAACTCCTGCCCCAATGTTACCATGTCTCCGTTCGTATCCGGCCCAGTAACATTCAAATAGGCACATTACTGTCAAAACTCCATTTACACTTTCGGTAGCTGCATGCCCAGAATCACTACACGTGCCTACATGCAAACAGACCCCACAGATCCTATACAGCTCCTTCATCATTCTGGAAAGGCACATGCAAGATCGGGAGGGATGAAAAAACAGCATTATTTACTCTACCTGTGCCGCCTCTGCGTGCCTGCAGGTCACCCCCCCGCCCGCCTCCGAGGGGGTGCAGGGCCCCCGGCCGCAGTCCGTTCCCGGCAGGAGACGCGGAACGCGGAGGCGGCCGCAAGAGCGGACCGGAGCCGTGAGACCGCCACCCTCCGTCCCTCCCTCCGTTCCCGGGCGCGGCAGCCGCTCACCCAGCCCGCGGGAGCCCCAGCCCGGCGCCGCCAGCCGGCCCCGCCGCCCGGGCC
>VZTI01000069.1:147334-184680 GCA_013397865.1 Struthidea cinerea | reverse complement strand
CCCATGTCCGCCCTCCTCCCTCCCATTGGCGCGCGGGAGGGTCACGTGTCCCGCCCCCCCACCCCGCCCCGCGCGCGCGCCCCGGGCGCCGCAGCGCCCCCCGCCGGGCCGGGCCGGGGGCGGGGAGAGTCCCGGGATAGAGAGAGCCGGGAGGCCGTGGGACTCTGGCAGTGTGCTCTGGGATGGCCCTGCTGGTCCCTACCGGCCTGAAACATTCTGTGATTCTGTGTCCACAAAGAGCGTCTAATTCCAGCCCCCTGCCGTGGGCACCTCCCAGTGTACCACGTTGCTCGGAGCCCCGTCCAGCCTGGCCTTGAACGCTTCCAGGGATGGGGCATCACAGCCTCTCTGGGCAGCCTGTTCCAGTGCCTCACCGCCCTCTCAGTACATAATTCCTCCCTCACATCCAATCTAACCCTACCCCCTCGTTCTGGGGACCTGCTCAAACAGCCACAGTACGGGATTTTGGGACTGCATACCATCTCTGGGCAACTTCTTCCAGTACTGGATGACACAGTAATGAAGTTTTCTTACATATAAATTACCTGGAAAAAAAAAACCAGACCGTATTTCCTCACTCCTATGTGATTAGGATTTTACAACCTGTTTTTCTGCAAGCCATGGAGATGAGAACTTTCACCTTTTTCCTTTTGTTTTCAATGCTCTTTAAAATTTTCTGAAATAAAAATTATAAACTGAAGTGCTAATTGGACAGTTTCAGATTCTCTCAGAACAACTTCCTTCTTCATACAGAAACAGTGATATTTGGCCTGGAAATATTTAAATATCACATTTTTTAAGTTTTCTTCAGCACTGTTAGAGTCAGGACATTAGTTCCTTACTTTAGGACATTTAGTTCCTTACTGCTTCTCTTGCTTCTTTTCTCATAAAAGAAAGGAAACGCATATACTTTGGCTTCCTTATTAAATATTTTCCTACTTTCTCTTTTGAATTACAGCATATGATTTTTAATGGCCTTTCCAATGTTTTTATAACTTAGCAAAACATTTTTAAGAAAATGTATGATAAACCATTGTTCATCCATCTTTTCAATAATCTCCATGTATTCAGTGCCTTTAGTTTAAAAATGTGCTTGAACACAATTTGTGTCAATGTCTGTTGTCTTTTTTCCTGTCCGTAAGCATAGTGGAGAATTTGTATTAACAAATTTTATGTGTTAAATTTTCACAGGGTTCATTAATTTAAGCCACAAATATCATGTAATGGTGCAACAACTAGTTGTCCTAGATTTCATTGTAATATTCCTTCCATTTTAAAAGCACTTTTCCTCATAGAACCAGTTGGTTTTTTCCTTAGTAACAGTAATCTTTAAGAGCTCAGCAGTTGTTTTGATAAATAAAATAGGCCAAACTATGTGGAAAAAAGAAAAGTAATTCAGATTAAGTAGTCTATCATGTATCAAAGGCAAAATTGGCAGCCTGGATTTTCATGCTTATCTGTTTCATTTTCATCATTCCATTTCCTCTGTTGCTGCTGAAGTGGAACGTAGTGGCTTTTTCACCTCTGTTTCAAATAATCACCTGGAGGTTCTTTTTATAACAAAGATGAAATTCAGTTTGTGTGTTCCTAACATTTTTCCATGGGAAAATATGGGTGTTCAGTTTATAAATGTAGTTAATACTTAGAGTAATCACATCATCTAACTTTGATTTTAAGAGTTTTTTAGATACTAGAGAATCAGCAGCTTAACTGACATCAGCAGCTTAACTGTCTGACATCTTACTCATTTCTTGAGTCCTAATGATGGTCCAAATACACTACTAACAAATACACAAGCTACAGAACAGGTGTTTCCTGTGTCTTTGGCACAAGAAAGATTCAGAGAAATTTAAAAATGAGAAATTGTATTTTGAACCAGTAAGTGCTATTACTCCAATGACAGTTGCAAAGTGAGTTAATAGAAACACAAGAGCTATTTGGTGTTTCAGAATGCAAAAGAGTGTTACCACCTGAGAGACCACTGTGTCACAGTTAATAGATCACATGAACTGTTGGGACATAGATGTTTTATATTTGATCATTCTACCACACGCAGAAATTATATTTCCTATGTTGATCTCAAAATAAATACTGCAGCAGTATTTCATTAGTGAGGTTGTTAATTCATCTAATGTTTCTGAACCTTTTAAACTCTTGGATGTTTTCTTCTGTTTTCCATGCTCTGATTTATCCTTTTCGTTTGCATGTAGCTGTCTCCACATTTGTGTCTTTGTCCAATAGCAGCATCTTTATTTGTAAATAATACAGAATATTTTTTTAGTTTTGAGGTTGTACCTAGATAATTATTAATCTCTTCATCACCATTGCGTAACAGCTGCTTTTTATATTTCCTTGTTCCTTGCAATTGATATGGTAAAATAAACTTACACATTTAAACCCCCAAATCTTTAAGGATCTAACTCATCTTGATTTTCATCAAGTCTCATTTTAATCCTACATTTTTTGGCCTCTCAGGCGTTGCACACACTTGTGATCAGTCCCTGTTATATTCCTTGTAAGATCTGCTTATTTCTAATGTGAATTTGTATGTGACAATTGTTTTTATGCAGTTGTATCTCAAACTATTTTCCGCAATTTCTCTTCATGGATGATGTGTCTTTTTTTTGTTGTTGTTGTTCTGACTGCAGAATATTCCAAGTTTGCCCTATGTACAAGTCTCTGAGTTCTTCAAGAATTTTTAATCATGTGAGGACTTTGTACAGTGGAAGCTCCATTTCGAGCTTATTTTCTTCTCTAAAGACATGTTAAAATTCATAAGAGATCAAGGTATACCAAGGTTATTTAATATTTTTTGAGATATTAACTGGAAGCTCTTTTTCTCCCTACAACTTTGTTATGCTTTTTCATATTTGATTCCTGGAAGGCTGGCTTTTCATTTAGTTTATGTTAATCTCTGAGATTTGTTGTATTTGTGTCATGTCTGGCCAAAGGGAACTAGCCAAAATAGCTAAATCCTTTCAGGAATACAGAAACACCTAAATACTGCCAGAGTTTTGTCTGTTGCAATGCGATGTTAACACTGATTTTTAAAGACATGTCAAATATTAATTTAGTTATCTGAGTCTACTGCTGCTCCTCACTTTACAGAAAAAGAAAAAAGTATATATTCTGTCATTGCTGTTTTTAACATTACTACTTGTTTGGATTATGGTTACTTAAACTTGCAGAAGCTGTTGCTTAATGGAGCCTAGCAGACTGTTTCAGATGTAGTGTTGTACTCCTCCGTGCCATGATGCATACCTGGTAGTATTGCTTTATCTGATTTTCGGTAGAGAAGAAAGCAGTCATTACATAGGGAGTTTGAAGCTGGAGTTCAAACCTCTCAGTCTATGTAAAATGTATGTCTCTATAGAAAGATTCTAAGTTATACAGATTCAGCAGCATAATTGCTGAAGTTGTAGGCACCGGTTGCAAGACTGTTTCCTCCAGGCTTTAGTATTTCTACTGAAAATTCTTTTGTTTGGACAGATCATACTTTTGTTCTTTGTGTATGTTGGGATTATCACTTAATTTTATACAATTTCATGTTAAAAACACAATGCAAGTTACTGTATTCAAATGCCATATATTTTCAGGGTGAAAAAGGCTCAGGGAATCCAGTAGGTCCAGTTGGCCCACCAGCTCTTGCACCTTGGTCATTCATTAATTGAGGCATTCAAAATAAAAAGCCTTTTAAGTAAGGAAGGTGACTCTTCTTTTGATGGCAGAATGGCATTTGTCAACTGCACAGGCTTGGATAAAACTGAAAAAACTTCCAGTTTCGCTTACTTCATTAATATTAGTGGTGGTTGCTGTACTTGTTATGCAGTGGGATGCATAGAAATGTGAGCAGGGGGAATTGAAATAAATACAGCAAGAATTTCACAGGCATATTTGTTTTCTTTTGAAGATAATGACTTCATATTATTAATTGAAAAACTGATCAGTGGAAGTTTAGAAATTAATGTCCTAGCTAATCTTTTTAGGGTATCCAGGCTCCTGAAAGAATACCTGGACCAAAGGAATCACAAAGTTTGAGTGTTCAAAGTCCAAAGGTAACCTGTGAAAAAAATACTGATTTTAGAAGGATAGAGCAGGGGATATATGTGACAGAGGACAAGGCTTTCTATATATTAGAGCTCATATTCTTCCAGGAAAACTCATGAAATAAAAGGTAACTCTTCAGTTTTGATCACTGTAGGCTGCTAGAGAACTCCTCTTGAGCTGTATCGTATGTTATGATAAGCAGAAACATAGAGGATTTACAAAGGGTTGGTTAAAGAATTTGAAAATGCAATATGCTGTATTTTAACAATATTCCGTGTTGCTGAACCTGACCAAAGCCCTTATTCAAACTGACAATTTTTTGTAGCCACAAAATGGCTACATAATGGATGCTGTAATGGCTGCGCATTTGGCCATCTTTGCTTTAAGCCATCAACGAAGTAAAACATTTACACAAATAATTCTGAATTGGCGTTTTGGATGTTTTTTGGTGTTGTGGGTTTTGTGGTTTTTGGTTTGGCTTGGTTTTCTTGTTTTTTTTTCTTTTTTGGGGGGGGTGGGGGGGGGGGTATGTGTTTGTCTTTTTTTTTAGGGACAACAGAGTGAGCCTGGTCCAAACAGGAACCATGGAATTTCAGGAACAGGACTGTCAGGAAGTAAAGTGAATCTGTTTTAAACAGTTACTGTTTTAAACAGTTACTGTTTTAATCCTTGCTCCATTTACTTACAAATGAAAGTATTAATTTACCTTTGTACTAATGCAAAACACTTCTCAGGCCAGTGCTACATAAGTGACGCAACAAGACTGTCATTTCACTTCTCTGACAACCTAGAACTGTACTTACTTCAGCAGTTCATACTGCCTTGCCAGTACATTCACTTCTAGCTTTTATTAACTTTGCAGCACTCAGAAGATCCATGTGATGTACTTGATGCCTGAAGAGGCCACCTAAAAGCAGAGACTGGACAAGAGTAAGAGAACAAAGATAGGTATTTATTTGAAGGGCCTTCAAAGGCACACCCTGGGGAGCCAGAGGCTACTGCCAAGATGGACCCCAAAATGGGCAACAGGTCACAAGTTCCTCACCCTTTTATAGGTTTGGTTCATTTGCATATCAGGGTTAATTCTCCAACTAAAGCTTCAGTTAATGATGTAGTTTCCCCAAGCTCACCCCCCTCTTAAGATGTTGGTTTACACATTTTGGGCCTAGGACGGTCTGAGTGTCCTTGGAGAGCAGGCCTGGAGAGGCTTTGTTGTGTCTACCTGGCATGTGAGAGCAGAAGTTAACAGGCCACAAGAAACTTCAGAGTTACACACTAGGCAGTACAGGATTTGAAAAATATGAAAGTTAAAACCTAAGGCATCATGCTGATGCTCTCAATCTGGGTATCTAAAAGAGAGGAATGTGTGAAATTAGTATTTAGAATCTCAGGATCAGGTAGGAACTAAGGATTAAAACCAGTTCTTCCAGGAGATATCTTCCCTCCTCAAAGTGTTGTATCTTAGTCTTTTGATAGCTTAGTCTTTAGCTTCCACCTTCTGTTACAAGGGCACAAATGTTTTGTCCAGACAGTAGCCTCCTTTATTAGGTGTGTAGAAATGATTAAATGCTGAATGAGTCACCGGCTATGAAGCACTGTCATTACTATCATTATGCATTATCATGTAGATACACCAGAGGGCAGGATTTAAATAGCGTAATTATCTTCATTGCATAAATATTCAGCAACTAAATGATCCTTTTGATACACTTACTGCAATCTGGTTTTAAGAAGGCAGATAATCACAACTTTGCTAACACAGTGTATGAATAACAACGGCACTGAATTAAGACACATCTAGCACTAGGAACAGTGATTTTTAAAAGCTGTTTAAAATATTTATTTTGAATTTCCCCTATTAGTGTCTCCTGGCCAGAGAAAAAAAAATCTAGAATTCTTTGTAGCAATTATTTGCCTTCTTATTGAGTGAAGAGCACACCAGGGGAAAAAATATAAATTTAAGGCAGTGAGTTTTGATTGATACTGAAAGGGTTAAAATCATTGTACTTGCGTAGGCATTAGATATATCTAATAGCAAACGTCAGAGGTTAGCAGGCACTAACCACAAACTTAGGAAGCAGAATGTTCTACAGTAGAAAGATAACCAAAAAGAAGAGACAAAAAGCAGCTGGAGCTTGCCAAGAAACTGCAGAGGCAGCAAAACTGTAACTGCACGTGCTCTACAGCAAGAGGTGAAAAGTGAATTGTGAGGAAGATTGCTGGCCTTCACCTGAACGACCACGGAGGAAGACTTCGAGCCTTCCTCGGTGCGACCACCAGAGTGCACTGAGCCTGCGCTTCACGTATGCTAATGATAATAATAACTTCTAAGAAATTATTTGCATAACCACCCCTTTTCTAAGAAATTTAATGAATATGCATGAAATGCAACCATATACTGTAACTTACTGTGTGCTTGGCGTGTGTGTTAGGAGGAGCAATCCCCCAAGCACCCAGCACTGAATAAAGCAAATATCCGCTTCTATGACTCTATCTCAGAAGTGTCTCTAGGCTCGGTTTGGAGCAATTCAATATCAGCAAACAACCTGACCCATAGTGTAAGTCTGTCGCTGTGAGCAGCACTAACAGCGAGGAATGGCACAACAAGTTTAGGAGTAATGATAACTCATTTATTTAATTATAAATCAGTTGATATAACTTGGGTCGCCAGCATGGCATAAGGTCACTGGTCACCGACCATCCGCCTCCCGTACCGGTTGGCTGAAACCTTTCAGAATGTTTTTCCCAGACAGTATCATAACAATACTACACAACAACTGCAGGTGTAAGACAGAGAAAGTTTGCTTACAGAACTGTAGCACTGTTTTTCATAGTTTCTGTGAGAAACTGAGCTTTCACAGAGTGCTGCAGAAAATGAGAAAATTTCTCTGCTAACACTTTTCAGTGTTCATATAAGTCCTCTGACATTCTACATTCATGTGCTCTAGAATAGTTGGCTTTTTTCATGCTTGTATACATCTGTATCACGTTTGCACTCAGTTGTGGCTTTTCAAGCAACAGAATCATAATTTACTTTGTCTGTCTTCATACAGAAGCTATCTCTTACCTTTGTCAACTCTGTCTTTTCATTTTTTCTTTACCATTTTTGAGTTTCAGTAATGAGAATAGCAGGAAGCATTCAAGGAGGGCAGGTATGTACCAGGAACAAAAGCTATACATTATTTTTTCCAGTAGAAGAGATGACTTAGCATGTATGCAGGAACTAAAGGTTTTTTACTTGAAATTTCACTAGCAACATAAAATGAGTTGTACAGATGAAATTTTGTATTGCAGACTAGAGCTTTAGTATAAATTTAGCGTAATGGGTGCATTTAGACAGAATCAGTAGTCCTGGAGGCTGAATGTGCTGAGCATCTAGTTCAGAGCATGTGGTTCAGGGCAGCCATTGGAACACTTCTGTACTAAAAAGCTTTGAAAGAGGTACTAATGTTAAAAACAATGCTGTAAATCTGAAGTAATTACTTCCATCAGATTTGATTTCTAAGTGAATACAAAGCTATGAAAATATATACTAACAAGACTAGTGAAAAAAAAAAGCTCTGAATTGTAAATCAACAATCCTGTTGTGGAGCTGTCAAGATTCTTACTGTGCTTCCAAAACACAGTAAGAAGTGAAGAAGAGCTTAGGCTGTTCCCAGAGACCAGTTACAGACCAACATGTAACAGATTTATGGATGTTCTAGCCAGAGAAATACAACCAAACTTGACCCCATTACTGTCCAAATACAGCATGTGCATCAGAACTACCAGGGTACGTGTATATTTGACTAGTCACATCGTTATGTCTAAAAATTTTAAGTGTTAACATTTTCTGATCTCTGCCAGATGAGAGTCATGTTTGCAGGTCCCAAAAAAAGTGAGAAATCTTTGAACACATCTGGAAATCCATTCATTCAGTTCTGTTTTGGCACACAGTGCAGATAAACTTTGCCAACTGCTGGAAAAAGCATTTCTTTTCCATAGCTGTTGATCCAATAGGCTGTTTGCAGTCTTGATCTAAGCATGCATAAGGGTGAGAATAAGTATGTAAACAGTACGAGTGATCTTGTGATTAATTTGTTGCTAATGAAGAGTTTAATCATCACCAATGTCTCTAATACAACAGATGCTGGGTGCTGACAATAATTATCATTTATAGCACTAACTGACATTTAGTGTAAAATATTGTATTCCATTGAAACTCTTTGTTTTCCACGTGTGTAATGAAGGAAACATTTACTTAGTGAAGACAGTTAGCCTCAATAAAGATGACACGTATTTGACAGGAGACGGTGTAGAGGTTTATAGGAAGGAGGCCCTTTAGATTGAGGCTGCAACTGCTGGGCCAGCAGATCCTTCCTCACTTGAACTGGGTGAAGAGGGTGAGCAGTGGTGGTGGGTAGGATTTTTTTGTTAGCAGCATGTTCCTTCAGTACATTTCATGTTAACAGAGAGTGAACAGACTGACAATTCTGTGTAGGAATGGTACTTCATCCAGTCGTGGGGCAAAGGTACAGCTGTCACATGCAACCTGTCGTGGCTTAACCCCAGCCAGCAACTAAGCACTGCACAGCCTCTTGCTTACTCTCCACCCTCATCAGGATGGGAGGAATGAAATTGTAAGGGTAAAAATAAGAAAACACATGGGTTGAGAGAAGAACAGTTTAATTTTTTTTTCAACCAATTAACCAATTAATTTTTAAACAAATAACAGTAATAATATTATAATGAAAAGGAAAATAGCAAAGAGAAATAAAACCCAAGAAAGACAAATGATGCAAATGAAAACAATTGCTCACCACCAGCTGGCACATGCCCAGCCAGTCCCTGAGTAGTGGCCCCCCAAACTAGCATCCTCCAGCTTTATATCCTGATCATGACAACATATGGTCTGAGATATCCCTTGGGTCACTTGGGGTCAACTGTCCTGGCTGCATCCCCTACCAACTCCTTGTGCATCCGTAGCCCACTCCCTGCTGGGGTGAGATGAGGAGCAGAAAAGGCCTTGACCCTGTGTAAGCACTACTCAGCAACAGCTGAAATATCTCTGACTTATCAACACTGTTTCCAGCATGAATCCAAAACAGCCCCATACCAGCTACTGTGGAAAAAATCAACTCTACCCCAGCCAAAACCAGCAACACAAACAGATTAGTGTTATCTCCATTTTTGCTAAGAGCTAAGATCTCTTTGAGTTCCTTAGTATGAGTTGTCTCACCCTTTAATTTAGTTAAAGTTACCTATGCTGTCATATTCATGGCTGTCAGCACACACGAATAGGTAATGGTGTTTGCAAAGGTGGATTTCTAGCTGAATGTCTCTTTAGAAAGGTATATACCCTTGGAGAAGCAGAAAGTGAATGCTTAAGAAAGTGTTTAGTCTATCAATACACGAGACCTTGCACCCAGGCTACATGAAGGATGTTTCTACTGACCTTAATGAAGACAGATACTTTCTTTATGTTCATTGGTCAGTGGTGCCTTATTTTTTTCCTCCCTATTCTTTCCCTTTCACCAACATTTTAATGAAGTCAGCAGAAAATGCCCTCTGCTTACTTAAAAGCTTTATGCACTCGGCTTACTTACAAGCTCCTAGTCAATATATCCCAGCCAACCCTGAACTAGTGTGGGATTTGCTGCTCCAGCTGGATTCTGCTAAGTCTATAGGGCCTGGTGGGATTCAACCTAGGGTACTCAAAGGGTTGATGTCATTGTGAGACTTCACTCAATGATTTTTTTTTATGGTCTTTGGAATCTGGAGAGGTTTCAGTTGTCTGGAAGCTGGTAAATTTCAAGAAGAGCAAGACGGATGACCCTGGTAACTATGGGTGTGTCAGTCTCACATCAGTGCCTGATAAAATTATGGATAAGATTATTCTGGGAGCTAGTGAAAAACTCCTGAAGGACAAGTCATCATCGGTCACAGCCAGCATGGCTTCATGAGCGAAAAATCCTGCTTGTCAAAGTTAATTTCCTTTTATGACAAGTTAAACCACCTAGTTGATCAAAGGAAGCCAGTTGATACAATCTTTTTGGATTTCAGTGAAGTTTTTTATACTGTCTCTCACAACATTCTTCTGGACAAAATGTCTGTCACACAGCTGGATAAACACATCATGTGATGGGTGAGCAACTGGCTCAGGGTCAGGCACAAAGGGTTACAGTGAATGGGGTGACATCAGACTGGGGACCTGTCACTAGGGGGGTTCCACAGGGCTCCATCCGTGGCCCTGTGCTCTTCAGCATCTTCATAAATGACTGGGACACAGGTCTATAAGGTATACCAAGTATATTTGCTGATTATACTAAATTGGGAGGAGCTGTTGACTCCATGAGAGAGACCTTGACATATTAGAGGGCTGGGCAGTCACCAGTTGTATAAAGTTTAACATGGGCAAGTCCCAGATTCAGCACCTGGGACAGGACAACCTTGCATGTACGGATAGACTGGTGAATGAGAGGCTGGAAGGGGCTCTAGAGGTCCTGGTTGATGGCAAGGTGAACATGAGTTGACGGTGTGTCCTGGCAGCCAGCAACAGGCACTGGAACAGGTTCCCCAGGAAAGTGGTCACACACTAAGCCTGTAAGAGTTCAAGAAGCATTTGGACAACTCCTTCAGGCACATGGTGTGATTTTTGATGTTGGCCTGTGCAGGGCTAGGACTTGGACTAGATGGTTCTTGTGAGTCCCTAACAGCTCAGGATATTCTATGATTCTGTCCTGTGACCAAGGTTCTGAGGGATGTCTTGCCTGGTAGGCAGTGCCTGTCTAGGGGATGTCTGCTAACCTTCTGCCGGGCATTTGTACTTAACTCCCTCAGGGCATGTTAGGATTCCTTGAGACTCATCATTGGTGTACTGTCTCTCACCCTGTTTTTTTACTTAACACTGTGATAACACAGTTTTGCTCTGAAGCCTGCCAGTAGATAGAGCAAATATAATTCCCGTGCAGCATTCTGAAAGCTGCCTAAATGACCACCGCCTTTTAGATATCCTGTCCGTGTCTGATCCCTCAGAGGATTTAAATACTGTAATTGCTAATGCAGTTACCACCTTTGAGTCCTGCAGACTCTCAAAACCATCAGGTCAGACTTCAGTTCCAGCCTGCAAGTGATGTACTGCTCTCACATCTCTGATCTAGCCAGTGCTGCAGCATTAACACAGACAAGGTGAAGACATGTGACTGGCAGAGTGAAGGGTAAAGATGTAGGTTGTTTAAAAGTGGGGGTTTTTTTAATGTAAAAGTATAGTTACTCAAAGTGGAAAAACACTTGTTCTCCCAGGCTAACACCGTCCCTTTAATAAAATGTCTTGGTCTCTTGCTCAGCCCTGGCCAAGTGCCCGATGATCTTCATTTAAACTTTGGCCAGCTAAACAGCAATAATAAAAGATAAAATGTCTACATGCAAGGTAGAGCCATTTGCAAGTGGATAGGCTATTTATTTGTAGATTGCTTTATTTTGGTAAACAAAACATATTTTCCAGTATGACCTACAGGACATATTTTCTACACTGAAAACTTCTTCAATCCACAGTTTGCTTTCTGAGTGCCTTCAAAGGTAAGAGACTTTGTTATTTGCTTTCTAATTTTAGAGGACTAGACATATGGTCTCTGTATATGTGACTGCTTGATGGACTTGAAAAGAGGATTTAGGAAGGATTTTTACATTTAGCATATTGTCTTTGTTGTTTTTGATATTTAAAATGAATTTTTGTAAAATATAGGCTTTTTTTTTAAATCACTTTTAATATACTTCAGTATACTCTAGAAATATGTTGAATCGCTGATTTAAATGTTCTAATTTTCATTTTCTCAGTATATTGTCGTTACAGTAGAATACTGTCTTTATGAAAAATATTGCACATAGTCTGTAATAGCCATGTAATATCAATAATATATTAATGTATTGAATTTCATTACTAAGCCACTGTTTTTTAGAAGAATAAGTTCTTCATAATGATGCTGCAGACCTAGGTAATGTATCTGTATCCCAGAACGCCCAGATCTTTGTTTATTCCTAATAATTAGACTAACAATTCATTTTACCCTTCTTTGTTAGATATTCAAATGACTTTTTGTTAGGGAAGAAAAGGCAGTCCTGGGTTATACCCATATTTTTTCTGTAATGAAACAGGTTCTACATGTGAGCTACAGTTGAGGTAGTGCTGGTTACTGTGCTCAAATTACCTACAGAGTGACTTTTAGAATTGTTTTTTATATATTTTCTCTAGCACATGCTTCCCACAAATATGTATTTAAAATATCTGTATTTATTTATTTGCTTCTATTAATGAAGTATTCACAGGTGGCTTTTTACTTTTAACAGGAAGGAAAAGTTTCTAATTGGGATGAAAGTCACTATGAGAAAAATTGTCTTTTCCTTTGCTTTATACTTCTGGCTGTGATAACAAACCAGGTAGTACATGGGCAAAACAGAAAGAAAGGAGAGAATATTTACTCTCCCATGCCAAAAGATGAGGGTAAAACCATTTTCTTAAAATTTCTGATTGACCGTGTTGCATGTATCTGTGCATTTTAGCATAATTATTTAGTAATTGATAACTTTCATGTGAATATGTAAAATGTGATTTATTTTGATTATCAGGGCTGGAAAATACTTTGTGACTGCTTGGGCCTAGATTCCAGTTTGATCAATGATTTTCATGGACGTGCGTATCTCTTAACAGAAATTATAAGAAACCTGATTGTTTGTTTGAAATTGCATGTGGAAAATTTTGTATGCAATATCAACTAAAATACTAGAACAATCCCATCAAGACCCTAACTTGACTGTTTTCATTAGAACTTCTGGGATTTTACAGTGAAATTTATTCTTAGAATTTTTACTGGGAAGACAGAGGAATCTTTGGGAAAATAATTTTTGCAGAGAATTATCTGAAATCTGTTGTGCAGGTGTTCCCATCATTCATAGATTTAACTTTCTTGTTCCATTACAGGTGATGTGTGTCTCATTGATATAGTCATTATCTTGGACAGTTCAGAAAGTGCCAAAAATCAGTTGTTTGATTTACAGAAGAATTTTGTTCAAAACATAACTGACAGCATTTTCCAGATGAAGCCAGTTAAGTTTCACATGTATAATGTTAAACTGGCAGGTATGCAGTTCAGCAGCACAGTCAGCATTGATCATCCCTTTACAGCCTGGAAAAATGTCCAGAATTTTAAGCAGAAAATCAGTTTTCTGGGCCTTATTGGCCACGGCACTTACTCCTATTACGCAGTTTCAAATGCCACTCAGCTGTTTAAAACAGAAAGTCATAAGAGAAGTGCAAAAGTGGCTTTTTTGATGACTGATGATGTGGATCATCCAAACAGCCCTAATGTCCAGGGTATAGCCACAATAGCTAGAAGTCTTGGAATACATTTTATTACCATTGGCCTTTCTAAGAAAACAGTCCAAGAAGGAAATTGCGCATGGTATCTGGTGATTCGTCCTCTAAACATGTGCTATGCCTGGATGATCAGAACCTGGTAGCTGATGTAGCATTGGAACTGGTGAGTTATGCTGATGTTAATCTTGTCACATGTCTATCCATGGCAGATTTCATTTGACTTTGGTTAGGTAAGCCCTGAATACAGTGCAGAGGGTTTTGTGGTGCCTTCTCTGCTACAGCGGGAGTCAGGGCAGACAGAGATTCCTTCTCCCAGCCACCCTCCAAGGAGTTGCATGCTTGGACAGTAACAGCTGCGGGAGTTCAGGACTTCTGTACACCAAATTAATATGATTTCGCAGAAGCCATTTATTGTTTACATTACACCATACTTATGCATTTTTGCAGCTGTTCATGAGATCATGCACTACTTAATTGGTCCCTCTGTCTTGTCCACGCGTTCTGCATGCACCTTTCAGAGAACTTGATTGGTCCTAGTCCAGGATGGTACAGTCCTTCTTATCTACTTTCTCGCTGTCTTGTTATTCCATTTTCCAACGTCTTCTCTCCCAATTTAGCACTACTTACATTTCGGTAGCCTTGACGAATTCCTGAGGCTCTGATAAGGGTAACTGAAGATAACTTGGCTGGGGCACACTGTCAGAATTCGAGTGCATTACAACAAACAGCTCAGCTGTCCTGATCACATTTCCCAGCACACAGAGCATATGAAACTGAGTATATGAAAACACTTTAGAAGGTAGCTTGATCTCATGCATAATCACTGAGTCCTTCCCCTATGTATTCTGTTTGTAGGGCTTTCCAAAGGAAGGCCTTTGATCAGGAAGTATTTTCATAGTCCCTGTTGTTAGCACTGTGCCTTGATACTGTCTGTTTAGCTATCCCGTTACTTCTCCTGTGTTTTCTGATCATTGTGGGTCACATGGAACAACCCTCTCTTCCTACCAAGAACCCTTTTCTCTATGAGTAGTTGCACAGACTGGTTCTTACCCGTTTGAGGAAGGAATAAGGGATGAAGGTATCTCTACCATTCACTTCGGAAATTCTGTAAACTAGAGAGGAAAAATTACTACTCTGTTAAATTAAATCATATCTATATGAAAGTAATATTTTTGTTTTATTTTATTTTCAGGAAGCCTTGCTACAGGAGCAGGTAGGGTTTTTGAGCTTTGTGTTTGATTACTGTTATTGACACTAGACTTCCCAAAGTCTGTTTCTTCTATAATGCAACAATACTTGAGGATTAATCAGCCTTCCATCTCTGGGTAAATTTTCTGATCCTGTTTGCTTTTATTTTAACTTTCCTCCATTTTTTCTGTCCCTTTTCCTGAGAAATCTATGATGTTAAATCATTAGTGAGTAGTATCAACAGTAAGACATAAAGAACTCTTCCTACAGGAGTGGAATAGGTCTAATGCAAGATACACAAGCTCATTTGTTATTGTTATCGTTAGAAAACAATAACAGTGTCAAAAACGTTCAAAATTTAAATAAGGTTTCACAGTACTGTGTACTATGTATATGCTATGTTAAACATTTGTAATTATTACAGTAACTACAGTCACTACAGTGAGAGATTTATTTTTGTTATAAATAAATCAAGTAACTGATTTTAGTTACTCTATATGGAAGTTTAATGTTGATTATATGAGAAATAAATGTATTAGAACATCTTTCATTTCCTATTATTCCACTTTTATGTTCTTTAGTCTCCAGCTAGGCAAAACCAAAACTTTTGCTTTAAAATTTTGAAATAATATATTTGAAAATCATACTGCTTTATCTTTCTATTAACCTTGTAGTGTGTGCAGAAGATCTGCGAGTGTGAAAAGGGAGTAAAAGGAGACAAAGGTGATTCTGTAAGTATGCTTTCATTTGAATAGGCTCAAGAATTTGAATTTTAATCAAGATCAATACTGCACAGTACTTCAATTCGTTACTATGTAAACTATGTAAAAAACAAGACATTAGCTGTGCACGTACTGCAAAAAGATTGATTTATTGTAGCATATGAAGTTGGTAGTGAAAGGCCACTGTTAAAAGAGCTCAGAAAAAAAAAAAGTCTATCCATAATCAGATGCTATCTTGAAAATGTATTTCTATTATTGGGTAATAAAACACTGTGGATAAATAGGTACATGATTTTGGAGCCCAAATAAAAAGTTTTTCTTGAATCTTTAAGTGGGGAAGGAAAGGTCCAGTAGACTAAGGTTTTCATCCACCAGCAACTTCTATTTTTGTGAGGAGTAAAGGTTCAAAAGTTTGAAGGTAATGGGCTGTGTGAGGAAAGGTCTAAAACTTTGCCACCAACACTCTCTTTTCTCTTGTGACACTTCAGGACATGGTTCTTGGCTCTGGTAAGGAACAGAAAAGTGTGAGTTCAGACAGTGGGTGACCTCTGTGATAATTTTTCTGACTTTAATATCTCCCCCAGAGACAAGCAAGGTGCATTCAGAGGTTTTTATCTTTCTCTCTAAAAAAAAAAAGGTCAACCATACTGTTAACAGGTTGTGACACCAGGGCCTATCATTCAATCCTTCTGGATAATGTACATCTGGATGACGTGCATCTGAACCTCTGTTTGCAATTTAAAATTTTAGATCCAAGATTTTTAAAGTTATTTTATCCAAAATTATTAGATGTAACCTAATATACAGATGTGTATACACCGAACTTTCTAGTCCCCACCGTGATGATCCTCCAAAGAGTAATAATGATGCGGTCATTTTTTCCTTAGGGCTGCTGAGTATTGACCCTGAACTGTTCTGTACTGGTTTTTTTTAAGCAGAGAAGATGAGATAGTGGTGGTTAATTGAGAAATGGGAAGGAAGAACTGTGTTTGTTTTCTGTAATGCCTTCCTGATTAGATTTTTCAGATGTTCTGTAGAAAATCTATTTATTGTTGAATATTGTTTAAAAAAAATTTGTAGATACCTTATAATACCAGAGTGGATTTAGCTCAATGAATGTTGTGTCATGTGTACCATACTTGAATCAGTAGGGGTTTCTACCACAGCTTATTCCAGAATGATTTTGTGCTGAGATATAATCTTAGACAAGCTGGCAAATTTTATCCTCACGACGGCAATAACATTTTCCTGCTTTGTTTCAGGGCAGTGCTGGTGGCAAAGGGGAGAAAGGTGACCCAGGACCAAAAGGAAACAAGGTAATGTGAATTTAAAAGAAATAAAGCAAATTTCTGTCCAGTTATTCAAACTGTAGGTGTGAATATAGCAAAGGAAAAGTATGTTAAAATAAGTTCTAAATATTGAGGTTTGCTAGTTTATAGTTAGCTGCTTTAGAAGTCTGAGAGAAAAATTTAAAACTAAACTGCTGCCAAGTTAACACTGCCTATCATTCCAGTTTTTCTCTGACAACAGCGGTCTCTGAATATAGCTGAAGGCTCTTTAGGTTCCACAAATCTTTCTAACAGCACGCAAATCCCTTGAGCAGAGTGCTTCACTCTAATGACTAAGATTTCAGTCGTCCAGTGGCAATAGTTGAGTTTTCTATGTTAATGTTCAGGAAATGTAATTTCCTTCCTTAATTGTGGAAGGAGGAAGTGTGAACATTAGTAAATAGGAAAAAAACGGTTCTGCTCTTTTAACAGTGTTCTGGTTTTAGTGCAATCAGGATAAATGAAAGGGCAATACATATTTCAGTTGTATTCCTTTGCTTCCAATAGGGTGATGCTCAAAAAGGAGATCATGGAGAAAAAGGTGAAGAGGTATGTGACTATTACAGTGCTAACTCATACTTTGTCTTTTCACATTTTCTGAACTAAAAATGTTATTTTCATTTTTTATGTGTCTACTTTATTCAATTATTTAAAGCACCTACACTAAGGCCTGGTTTACAGAAGCATATATACTGAGAGAAACAGGCTAACCTTGTGCTTAAATATACAGATGAGATGCTATTGGGAGAAGGAACTTCCAAAGCTGTGTTACTAGGCCATGTTGAGGTTTGAAAGAGTAGATTCAGTTCCTCAAAATACAAATTCTGGGTCACCCTCAGCCTACAGATAGTTTGTGTCTCAGTAGTGAAGTTTACAGCCCACTCATGTATCTGGCCGGCTCAGTGCATCCCACACCTCTATAATGTGGGTTATGGGTAGGGATGCATCCTGCCACTTTGCAGTTCCAGGTGGCAGATGCAGGTGGGGACAGTGTCATCTGTGTGCTGTCTGGGTGCCACCGGCTCTGGCAGCCACCAGCAGGAGAGGCTTGGTGGCATTGCACCTTCAACTAATTCAATTTGACTTGTCTGAAGCAAGGTAGCATGGAGTCCAGAAACATTGTCCAAGAAATTACTTAAAGGAACTTCTCATTCTTCTGTTATTCATATGCATTTTCTTATTCTTAAGCTGCTGGCTAATCTCTCAATATGAAGTCTCCCTGACTGCACAATACTTTCTTTCCTTCTAATGATACTGCTTTATTGTGTTGCCAGTAGTGAGTTGAAGCTCTCTAAGTCCCACTGCCTGCACTGAACAACTTTCCACTGACAGGAGCTCAGCCAACCTGTTTCCATAAAAGTTTAGGAGCCATCATATGGAGCTGAATCACATCCTTAGCCTCTTAGTCTTTCTAATGCACTTTGTCCTTATATTTAATAACCTCTTTAATATACAGGCAAATTTCATCACTTTACTTCCACCCTCTTTCCAAGCCATGTGTGAGTATGTTGAACAACCTGTATCCTGCCCAGAAGGCAGCTCAGTGTGGCATTAACTAGAACCAGCTTTTTCCGTTACGCAAATTTTAAAAATTTTTCTCTTTTTTGCAATTCTGCAAAGTTCTAAGATCTCAAAAACATCTAAATAATCTTATTACTGTATATATAAACCTTCTCCATAAAGAGGCCGAGGCATTTAAAATGAGACATTTGAGTTCCATTTCTAGAAAAAAAACCCTTAAAAGCATGTTAATTCATATTATTATTATTAATTTACCTGACTAAATGTATTTCCATTTAACCAAATACTAAATTTCTATGTTAACAGTAAACCTACAGCACAGTATAAAATATGATGACTTTAAGAGAAAAACATTAGAGGGTAACAGGACACTTCACTCAAACACAGATAGGAGTTGGGGACTGGCACTTTTCACTATGTATCTCCTGTCTTCTGAACGAGACACCTTGGTCCTGTTTCCAGAGCAAGTCCTGAGCAAAGGACCAGGATTCTTCTGCTTGTTTCCTGGTTTACTGACTTTCTATTGCTCATTGACAAGTTTCATACAAAGATGTTAAGTTTATCAAAGAAAAGATATTTTTAAAGCCAAATTCTATGCTGTTTTTTCTATTTCACTAACTTGAAATACCAAAAGAAATACTATTCACACCTGTGCTTTATATTTTCTTAGACATCTGCTTCACTTTAAGGCATTCTTCAGCCTTGCCAGCTGTCACGTATTATCTATATTGTAACATAAAATAAAAACTTGGATCAAAGTGTACCTCATTCATCTATAAAACTTACAAAGAAAACCAATAGGAAAAAATATGCAGTTATTTCATCACACAGAATTAATTAATTGAATTTGCAGAACATAAATTGGTAACCCGGGGTCTAAGGTAGAGACACTCAACTCTTGTCAAACTGCAGCTTATAGGAGCAAGGAACTCAGATTTTGTGTTCCTTGTCTCACGAAGAATTCAAGGGTGGCCCATGATACAATTTTGCTGGATCATTCAACAATTTCCAAAACACAGAAGATACTACTTCACTTAGTAAAAGACTAAAAGTACAAGAAACAGAAAGCTGGCAAAGAGAAAAGCCATGCCACTCTTGGTTCTGCTCTGTAGTTGTGATACAGTCTATCATAAGCAGTCCATAAACATTATCCAGTGAGAATATTGTCTGACTTTCCCAGTAACCTGATTTCTGTCATTTTCCTACTTAGGTTCTACATATCTCTTAACTCAGTTGGTTCATACAATTAAACAGCATCTGGACTGGTTACTTCATGTCTTTTGTTGGACTTACTTGTTCCCACATTGTGTTGTTATGTTCTCAATAGAAGACAGCTTTGTTCTTCAGTAGCAATAAAAACCAGGAAAAATCCAACATTCTAACACAAAAGGACTTAATTCATCTTGTTTTCCTCTCCAGGAGGGAAACAGAATCACCATGATTTTTTCTGGAAAACAGAGTTCTGGGAATGAATATAGCGTTTTTGCAAAGCTAAATTTGGGCCACCTGGTATTCTTAGTGTTGGATAAAAAGCTTATTTTAGACATGCACATATCTGTTGATTTACTCAGACTAGTTGGCATTATTTTTTCTGGTTTTAGTTTATTTTCAAATGCTTAACTAATATTTATCAGAAAAACCCCAAACCAATAATGAGGTATTCTATGCAATAGCACCAGTAAGGTTCCATAAGAGTATACTTAAGGTAATTTTTGAAAATGTGTTTGTTAGTGAGGACAGTAATAGTGACTATTTACAAATTTCAGTGAATAATTTACAAACAGAATTATATGGTTAGAGATTATAAAATTGGGGCATGAAGTCAGGGTATGACCTGTGCTCCACTCATAAAAAAGTGATGAGCAGGGAGGGAGTACTTATGGTTATCATTTCAGAATTGACATTGGGTTTATTTAAACTCTTAAACCAGCTACTAGATATAAAGTGCATGTTTCTAGAAATCACAATATATTCATGGAGAGGCTGAGAATGACGGTCTTGAAATCCACCGCTGTAGTAAGGAGCCTCTCTGGAAAATTTGATTTGTATAGTAAGAATTTCAATTAAAGGCTAAAGTTTTATGAACAGACATGTATTCAAACTTACAAGGAAAAGGTTAAGTTTGAATGTGGATATACAAAGCAGTTATTCCCTTAAAATCATCCTGGGACAATTCTGTAAAAAATCAATCATTGCGTATTTTCCTGAATGCATGTCCCAGAATGAACTGCTAGGGGATCTGCTTCTTCTCTGATGACATATGAATTCTTTCCTCACTTATGTGGCAAGTTACAACTTTCCCAGGAGACTGAAAAAATCCAGTTTTCTATGAACAAGTTTAGTTCCTAGATATCTCAACTAACTTAGAAACACAAAATATCAATATCTGTTAAAATATCTGAATCTATTTGCATTGTTGTTGCCAATGTTTACTTTAAAGATAAAATCACTATATTTGAAACATTTCTTTTTTACTTTTAGCTTAATCACCACCACATTGTAGACTGAAATACAGTGTTTGTGTTCCTTACAGTATATATGGGCTTTCTGAAAATGGAAGAAATTATTTATATTGGCACTAACAGGAACTCATCCTAACAAAATGAATTATTTGGAGGGGGGCAGGTGGTGCTTTTTTGGGTTAGACTGTTAAGTATGTTCCAGGCTTAAAATGGTACAATTTCAATATGTAAAAACATTAAGCTCAGATCAAGTGTGATTTTCCTTCCCATGGCTCTAGATAATATTAGATGCCACCTGGAGGAAAATCCCTATAAGGAGAGAAAAAGGAACGTGAGCAAAGCATTAAATGAAGAAAATTATTACAAAAAAGCTATTTGGAGAAGCAGATTTTTCTCTCTACATGTAGACATAATGTGATATTATTGCCAGAACTTTATGGTTTTCATAAATTCCACATTACTTGTAGCACCAAGACCACAGAAGATAAAACCCAGATTTGTTAACAGCCATTTGAAGTTTGAAACATTCAGTCTTTAAAATAGACTGAATCATTTAAGTTTCCAAGTTTTGTATGTTGTCTGGTAGAAGGTTGGATTTCTTTCTCCATTAATATTCAGGTATCCTCTTCTATCCATAAAAAAGTGTTCCACAGAACAACACTTTCATACTACCCTACATGATTTTTTTATCACAAGGGCTTCTTACACTCCCTCCCCCAGCATCTACCAGTACCATACCTACAGCAACAGCTCTTGTGAGGCACATGACACCAGTCATTGGAAGGAAAACTGTGTAATGTTTTTATCATGGTTAAAAAATAGAGCTTTTGGAAAAATATTAACTTCAGTAGGATTCCCATCTGCATTCAAGGCATGGCTCTATCATATGGGTGAACTTGCAAAGGAGTGAATTATTTGTGATAGGAAGCACCCCTCAGAGTTACTGTCCTTGGGAAATTCTGTCAGGGACTGTCAACATAGACAGGAAACACAATGTCCGTTTGGGTGACAGGAAAAAAATTGAAGAGCACTTTCCAAGTACAACAAAGGGGGTTGGCTTATTGTTTCAGTTCAGAGATGAGCCTGTATTTATCAGATATCATTTTTCAGCATGCAGCAAGTTCCTACACCATTTCAGAGGTTTAGTTTTATCAATTGGAGCCAATGTGCCATTTGCCACGCCCAGGACATAGTGGTGCTGTATACAGTTAAACTAATTTTTTTTACCCAACAGATTTTTTTTTAATATATTTTCAACTTTGCATATCTTTTGGATTCATTCTGTGGGGCATGCTCATACATCCTTATTACCGTAATTTTTGCCCGGTTCCGTGGGTCCCGCAAGCCCACAGAACCTGGGGCATATTCGGTAATACAGTCAGGTGGCAAAGAGGCAGGAAGGAGATTCGCCTTTCATCCTGCTGGATGGTTTATTCCATGGTGTACAGCCGAACTCCAAAGCAAATCTGAAACCCGATCCCGAGGGCCCCCGTTTTACCCAGGGCCAGGGGGAAAGGTGGGATTAGGGAATGGGGACCAATGGGAGAATGCCAGGGGAGTGACGAGGCTGGCAGCCAACAGGGAGATTCAAACCGGGACAGACCATACCAAGGAACAAAGCATCCCGGGGGGAGTGCTTCTGGTCGCCCCTACACAAAGGCGTCACCGACCCCCACACATCCTGGCACAACAGAAATAGCAGTCAGCCTTCTCCACGAAAGAAACAAGGATTGTGAATTGGAACAACTAATACTTGGTATACTGCCTTGCCTGACAATAGCCTGTGCCTGTTCCTTTCTCACTCTGGCAGCTCTTGCAGTGGATAGATCTGTCCCTATGGATGCTAAAAAGTTAGAAGCAGAGAAATTCTTCAGCTTTTCTCAATATGCTGTGAGAACATTGCTTTCTCATGCAGATTATCTGAGAAACAGTTTGTTATTTTGTAAACTATTTCACAGCTGCACATAGTTTGTGGAGAATGTTTTGGTTCAGTGAGAAAACATATTTTGAAGTAGGTGTTACACCGCTCGGCCAATCACTTAGGTGGGTGGCTGAGCCGTGAACCAATTGTGTCATTCCTCTATTGCAAACCAAGTTATAAAAGGACTGACTTAATTATTAATAAAAGAGAATTTTCTCCTGGACTCTTCTCTCTAATGTCGTTCTTCTCGCCGCTCTCGGTACGTCACAGCAACACATCCCTTTCCATCCTAGACTGCCTTCAGGCCCTGAAGCTGCACAGGGCTGAACCTGTTAACGTGACTTGTCGAGTGGAAAGGTACTGAAGCCAGAGTTGGTGCTGAGGTAAGGCAGCCTATGGGCTGAAAGGCAAAACTTCCTGGGCACCAGGCTGTAGGAAGTGTAGAAGATGGGTCATTTGAGGAATTTTTGTTCTTGTTGTTTGATCAGTTTCAAACAAACACATCAGGAAAAACACAGCTATGAGGAAAACTGGTAAATTTGCAATTGGCTTTATGTCAGTAAAAATTGCATCATTTATGGATAATCTGGATACAGATGAACCAGATTGTGACTCTGGTCCAAAGGTTTCATGAAAATATTATTAGGAAACCCAAACAATAAGTTCTACCTAGGAATACAGTCAACCTTTTAGCTATATTTTGTATTTTGGCAATAGTTGCATGCTCAGAATCCACATTAACACAATATCAATGTTGTTAATACCCTGTCAGTGTCCTATGTGGAGATATGCTACTCTGCTGAGTGATACCAGTTTTTTCTGATTTGTCTCTGCCTTTTAAGACATCACTTCTCTTGGTGCTGTATTAATTTATTAGATTAAAAGATGTGCTAGAAAATATTGCATTTTTGAATAAGTTTTACGTTTCATAGCTACTTTCCAAATTATTATATTGTTATAGTGGAACGAATTTAAGTCTGGGCAACAAGCTCCACATTATTCTAGATTTTAAGCTGCAGCAGTAGCACTCCAAGTGCATAGTTATCAGAAATTAGGCTTCAAGAATAATCTGTTTATTTACTTCTGCTGTATCTTTCCATTCCTGCATCTTATCTTCATTCTTTGGCCGAAAAAAAACTGATTGATTTTGTGAGGAAATGTAATTTTTCACACTTCCATTGACTTCTGAAGTGCAAAATTCTCACTGAAAGAACTCAGCATATAAAATTTCTCAGTAAATAAAAGTTTAAATCCCCGAAAGATTAACACTTTCCCACAAAATAAACACATTTTGACAGAAACATTTTTAGTAACTATGTGGCTGTGTTGGCTTCGTTAGAAACACAGTATACAGAAGAGAGGAAGAGAAGTAGGAGCTGCAGTCAAAGATAGCAGTAGGAACAACAGTCACGCTATGTGTGCATTTGTTGTTGTGGTAAGGACCTTGAGTGCAGTGTTGGAAGCATAAGCACTGCTTCATTTCCAAATACCCATCTGTCTATCAAGAAAAGTCTATGGAAACACCAGAATATTGGATGAAGTCAGGACCAAAGATAGGACAAAGAATAATTTTTTTTTTTTTTTTGTCTTTCATGATGCATTTGAAAGAGTGGCTTTATAACATTATTATCTCTTTCAGCAACTTGTATGGCCAGGATATTGACCCTGGTTCTAATCTAAACATATTTCTTCAAGACAGGTTTAGATTGTTTTGCTTTGTTTGTTTTTTTACTTTAAAAATGTATTCTCTAGTCCTAAATGAGGCTTTGGAAAGACACTCTTGTCAGAATTTGGTTGAACTTCTATTCACATTAATAGTTGCTTTCCATTTTTTTCTCTTTAGGGAGAGCAAGGCCCTCCAGGTCCCTCTGGTCCTGCAGGAGCCCCTGGCATTGGAGAGCCAGGACTCAAGGTAACTCTCAGCAATAGGTTTGTTAAAGTGATAACTGTGGCCATTCATTTTTTTGAATTAAATTTCTCACTCGCTGTTTAATCAAACTCTTATCATCTAAATGTAAAACTGATTGACAGGTTTTTGTATTCACATAGGATGGAGATAAAAGACCTGCTTTTCCAGCAACTGTTGAACTTTTATGATGCTCCTATTGATAGAAGTCAGAAATAATGCCATTTAAATGGCGGTTCATTGTGTGAGATAATTTTCAAGCACTAGCAGATGGTTGCTCTAACGAGTAAACCACATTTAGAGGTATAGAAATACATCTCAGTCACTGTGATATATGGTCAAGTGAGAGATTTGCCTTGTCATTCACTAGGCAACAGATATTCATAAAGGTTATAAGATTCTCTCATGCAGCATTTAATTCCTCCATCTCATTTTATTGCAGAAGACTAGAAGGTGGAATCTAGCCTTGGAAAAGTCATGTCTGCCTGTGCTGGCCAGACAGATCCCCCTTTGGAAAACTACAAAAGCATCTGCATAGGAAACATGACTCCTTAGTTTATGAGAGTTTTGTCAGAGACCTGCATCTTAGACTCAGACAAGACTTGTAAATTGGGCAGAACACTCTAGTTCTGGTGCTGAGTCTCTGGTGTAGCTTTATGCCATCTTTTCACAATGTTTTGGAGCCAAATGCCACTGTCTAATATACTTACACTTTTTTGCTTTTAGTGCTCTAATTTGTATATTCATTGAATTCCTGCATATTTCCTGTGCAGTGGGGCAGACCACAGAACACAGAGAGGGTTTATAATCTCAGAAACTGGTATTTTGCCATGTAAAAGGAGCAACACCGGGTCCTTCCAGAAGGAAAAATAGTTTATGGAGAAGAAATGTCACCCCCTGTGTCTTTACTACTCTGTAGAAAGATAAAAATCCTCTGTTGCCTTATCCTTGAAGCACACAGTTCTCAGTAAAGTGGAGAAATTGTGAAGATTATGACACCTTGTAAATAGAAGATGTAGAAAGTATGCAGCTCCAGGAGTTCCCATGCAATCCCATATTCCACTGAAGCAGGCAGGGTACAATTTGAGTACCTAGATAGAGGCTACAGTGAGCATCCCTCCTGCCTGAGCATTCCTGCTTTGGTACTGCAGCCAAATTCAGTCTGACTTAGCTCCCTCATCTCTGTCATCTCTTAGGCTTTGCAATTTTAAGCTGTTACCCCTGTGTCTTGAGGGCTGGAATGCAATCTAGTGCTTCAAGTATTAATTTAAGGGTATTTTCAAATGTTTCTAAAACACCATGTATGGGGTTTTTTCCTTTAGGACAAGCTACACAGTAGATTGCAAGCCTTTGTGGTGACACGGTTAAATCATCTATATGTAAATGTTACACTCTTCAAAAGTACCAAGTTGGATTAGGACTGAACTTTCTAATTTTCTTTTCACAAGGGTGCTGAAGGTCGAGAAGGTAAAATTGGATTACCAGGTCCCCCTGGAACTGGTGAGCCAGGATTACCTGTGAGTCAGTGATATATGCGTTGGAAATTGAAATGCAACAAAATAAGTGTTAGTGAGTGTAATTGATTGTCAGTAGCTATACTGGCTACTGATTCCAATACCTCCTTGTACCTAGTCTGGAGCAGCACGAGCGTGTTCAGCTATTCCAGCCCAGTATTTCATCGGTAGTTGCATGTGGCTTGTCCAAGCAGGAGAATAAAACCACATCCAAGTCAGTTTTGGGAAAAGAAAAAAATGTTTTATGTTTACTCCTACTTGTTTAAGTTGAGGATAATCTTTTAAAATTGTCTACAATAAAATTTAAGAAGATGAAAACAAAAGAGCTGAAACATCCCTCAACTCCTGTGTGTAATTTGGATCGCATCAAGAAAAAGGACCCAAATTACATGCTTTTAATTATATCTTTATGTTCTGAATTACAGAACTTTGGCAAGCTCTTGGTTTAATGCTCACTGGCTGCTGTTTTCCCTGAAATGTATAAAATGTATGGTTTTCTTATGCATATGAAGCCACAAATGTAGATGGGTGTTAGATTAATTCTAATAGTATTTTTGAAAGTTACTTTGTGGTTGTGAAAGACTATTTTTCTGACCAAAATATATGGAAACTTTTTGTTTAATCAAGATTATCCTTAAAAGTACTTACTATCTTTGAATAATGAAAGTTAGCTGAATTTTGCAAGAAGAGAGAAAGTGTTAGAAAAATACGTATTTCTGTACCTGTCTAAATCAATATTAACATTCATGTTGCATGTTTAACCTGACATTATGTATTAAAAAATATGTTCAAATTGATGATTTTTATTAGGAAATTAATGAAATTATATGAAATTATAGGGAATACATTTCACTGTAATAACATTTTTTAAATAAATAAATCTACAGATTCATTTGCGTTTTAAGAGTACAATCTTTAGACATTAATTACATAATTCACATCAATTCAGCATTTGCTTTTTCTAATCTAAATGACCCAACTAATGGTTGTTACACTTTAATTGCCCGGGCTCAGTCAGATGTTATGGAAGCATTTTCACTTACCAGTGCCATAAGTGGTGCAAAAACCTGTACTAGCAAGTTAGACAAAGTGTCTATAAAAAATTGAATTGATGATACAGTTGAATATATTTTTTCTTTTCTTTCAGGGATCACCTGGCTCTGCTGGTTCACCAGGTGAGAGAGGTCTGCCAGGAGAGGGCATTCAAGGCCAAAAGGTAGTTTTATGGAAATGACTTTATTTAACATTGTGGATCAAATTGGCGTTAGTGTCTAAGTTATTTAAGGCCACTGATAATTCCTTTAGCATAAAATGTTGGATGATGGATCTTGGCTTTCTGAATCACAGTTCTTGCTGAATATCCCACTGATTTCAGAAACTCTATCTAGGTAACTACAAAAAAAATTGTACAGTCCCTCATCAGTAGTAAGTTAATGATTTTCTTATTTATGTGTTTGATAACTTCTTTTCATTGCATTAGTGAGATAAATTGTCTTCCAAAAAACTACTAAGCTATTTATATTCTGTATTGGAAGAAAATATTCAGCAACTGTTTTCATTTTGCCTTACCATTTTGGGAAACTGGAAGATGGGTTATATGAGTCTCTGTGAACAGTTATCTCATTTAGGGCATTTGCTAGGTTAATACATGTCAACTTTCTTTTTCTTAAAAAATAACTACAAACAATCAAAGATCTATTAATAAATCATAACTGGGTTTCCCATCAAAATATATCCCTCTTGAACTACTAAGCAAAGATTTTTCTTCTTATTATGGAAAAGGCATCAGTCATGTCTTTGCACTCAGTTCTGAACTGATCTCTCTGACTAGTGAACGTATTGTCATGTTTTCAAAATGTAACTTCCTTCCTCTTAGTATTTAATTTTCTCCCTTTGAAGTCCTATGTTCAAAAACACAACGAATGCAGATGAAGTATGTTATGAATTGTAACCAATTTCTTTTCTTTTCTTTAATATTGATAATTCCATTGATTATTTTTCTAGTTTGTTTGTAAAGGAATACTTCTTTTCTCATTATCCACATTGTGATGACCAGTTTGTCTAAGATGGTGTTCTTTATAAGTTCCCCAATATAAGTTTCAAAACTGTCATATATTTCTAGGGTGAAAAAGGCCCTAAAGGTAAAGATGGTGATCCTGGACTGAAGGGTGAACAAGTGAAAGGTGACAAGGTGAGGCACAGAGTATTTTTCTCATTGTATCTATACTTAATTATAGTTAAATTAATTTTTTACATTATATCACAGCTATACAAAGGTATGTTTTACCTGGATCTGAGGAGGTATGTTACACTGTTCCATGCAGCTCCATGGGCTGCATTCATCAATACAAGTAGGTGAGCCTGTTAATGTTGACTTAGAGCACTAAGGACTGTATTCTATGCAGCTGGGAGTATGAGGGAAGAAATGTACTTTTTTTCTCCTAAAATAATTTCAGAACTATTCTATTTAAAATATTTTAATTTTTTAAATAAATTTTAAAATGTAAAAATCCCTGAGTCATCTAATCTAATGGACCTGGAACAGGCAAAGAGACGCTCAGATATTTTTAGGTTTTTGATATACTCCACAGCTGCTGTGTTTACAATTGCAAGTTTTTCTTCTGAGTGTTGTGCAAGAAACTGTATATTTCTGTACAAGAAAAACTTTAAAATTAATCTTAATATGTAAAGATGAGCTATGGATCCTTCTAATAATAAAGTTACAGGTATGATCATCTAATGTTATAAATGAGATACAGTTTGTAGGGAAGAAGGGCTATTACTTTTATTAGATCAGTTGTCATAGGCAGACTTCCAGATATTCCAAACATATTTAATTCAAATAGAAGCAGCGACTTCAAGATAATACAGCTTGAGGACTGCTACTCTATGTTTAGCTTAAATATGTTAAACAGATAGCATGAACTATTGCAATTTAGCTCTTGGGAATGCTTTTTCTATAGCGTGAACCACAGGGCCCACCAGGACCACCAGGAATAGGCAATCAAGGAAGCCAGGTAAGTCTACATTTTGGACATGTAATGAGCATTTGCATACAGTTTTCATTTTATATTTTATCAGAGCTGTCATTTTGATGTAAATACATTTAAAAACTCATAGTGATTTTTCATTTTTAAAAGTATCAAACTAGTCTTTAGGCAAAGCTTGTAAATACAACTGATTTTGACTGATTTGAATGGTCTTAGAATCAAACAAATGTAAATTTGGTCTAATCTGCATAATAATTTGCATAGGAGATAAATCAGATGGCATTGCTCTGATGGTGATATATTGTACATAAGAGTTTCACAAGGTTAAGAACCCACCACTCCTGAGTGCCAAGACCTTTGAAACTTGAACACACCCTTTAGAAGTTGGATAAAGAAAAAGTGAAACATTCCAAAAGATCTTCTGGGTTCTGTTAATTTTGGAAAGAAGATTTCATGCTTCCATCATTGTATCCCATGGAGTCATTTGGGGACTGGAATTTTAATTTCCTTAACAATCATTATGCTGTTACTAATATGGGGACAGTAACATTAGAAAGCTGTTTTTTCTAATATTTCTTCATCATGGTTACAGCTGCTCCGTGGTTTTGATAGAGCATTTAATTGCATTCTCTAGTGAATGTTTCCTGAAATACTACATGTCCTTCTCATTGAGAAATTGCAAATGTTTCATTGAAAATTTAGATTTTCTTTGTAAGTTCCTTAATGTAAAGTGAAACATCTGTTGCCAAAGTTTAAACACTAGAAGGAGCCAAATTTTGCTCCATGAAGGGTTACAAAAGGAACATAAATTCTAAACCTGATTGCTTCCCAGGAAAGCCACTGACAGAGCCATTACCAAAAAGTTGTGCTGTGTAATATTTGTGGAAAACTCAAGTTTCTCCCTGAGACTTCAGGCTATGGAACGTGTGATTTTGAAGTGCTACGCCAGAGCATCTATAGGATTTCTAAACATACTCTGTTCCAGCACTTGTCTTTGAATTTCCTTGCTGTTCTCTATGTGCTCTGCTCTGACAGAAACAAGGTCGTGCATCTGGCCTCTCAAGGGGAATTATGATAGTCGACCTTCATTTGAAAACTAAAGCCATCAATTTATTTGTCAAGGTAGAACAAACTCTTTGAAACAGCTGGGGAGAAGTAGAAGTGTAAGAGAGGTCAGAATCAAGGTAGCAAGAGCTTACTCTAGACATACTGATTTCATGTTACCTAGCTCAAAAATTGTCACCGTAAGAAAGAACCAAATATGTGCTCTTTTCTGTAAAACTTTGGAAGTTAAAACTGAATATAGTTAATATAATTTTAAATTTGTTTCTTTTTGGATAGGGGGATCCAGGAGACAAGAGACCACCAGGAGATTGTGGGCTTCCTGGAAATTCAATAATGGGACCAACGGTAGGAGTTTTTAGACAAAATATGGAAAGTAAATAAGCATGAGACATATGCAAAACTCCTGCGAAAATATAGAAACTACTTGAACCTTTTTAGGAAAGGAACTCACCAATTCTTCAACTTTTCCATCATTCCAAGTTATGTCTATATTTAAAATAAACTTATTTTCTTTACAAAGAACAAACACAAAATAATATAAATAACTAGTCCAATTTACCTCACCCTGCAAACTTCCCATAGGAAGTCTTCATCAGGAAGGCAGTTCTTCAAATTCATCTCCACCTGTTATTATCTCATGTGGTCCAAATTCATCTCCACCTGTCATTATCTCATGTCATCTAATAATGCTCTACATGGGCAATATGTTCTTTAGAGTATAAACTGAGAGGTATTAGTTACCTAAAGAGAGGCGTTTCTGTATTACCTAGCTTGCACATTCAAAAACATAAGTAGGATCCAAAATAAAGAATTTTAAAAATAGATCTTTTGAAATTTCTTATTTGTATATAGGTTACAGAATAGGATTTACTTGGTTATATCCTTTAAAATTTTAACATCAACACCAAGAATGAAGTACAGTAGTCTGTAGCAGGCTTGCTGTGCTCACTTTTCTAGCCTTTAGTGGGTAAATGACAAGATCAACATAAAAGTGAAAGACAAGAGGTGAAACTGAGGATTCAGTAGTAACAAAGAGATTGCAGTCTTTACAAAAGTGAGAAAATGAAAAATTCTCTTCTGTAGTACACATGAGTTGACATTAGGCTGCTTGAAGAATAAGGTAAGACCAAGGACCATCCTGTTGCCGGTGGGAAATAGCTTATAGGATAAGAATATAGATTAACTTACAAAGAATGAAATTTATGGGATTTTATCACTGTTGAACAGTGAATTGAACTTTTCAAGGAATGGTTCTCTCTGCTCTGTTTCTCAAGTAGTAAGAATAGTTCAGGATGACTGTTAGATACATAACATTACGACTGCTTTTTCTCTTTGCATAGTGCATTACAGTTATCAGCATGGAATTTGGCTGGTATTTTATCACCAAATTACCTAAACCCTTTAGTAAGGTTTTTCATCGACTTCTTGAAATTGCCTTTCATTTAACTAATCAGAATAATAAGGCAGCATTAGAAAACCATGGCACTCACCTTTCTACAGTTTAAGAGCAAACTGAAAAGCCCAGTCCCTAGAACTGAGCCCATGTCCACTACTGCAAAAACTGAATACATTTCTTTTGCAGCTTTCCCCTCTTCCCCTCTAACACACTTTATATCATATTGTACTTCTGTCAGTTGTGGTCTGGGTTGTAACTTTCTTTCAGACTTTTGCCACTTCTGATAAGGGAATAGTTCAGGGAAAGGTACCATTCTTATGATCTTCTTTCCAAACTGAAATTGGGAACCTTCTTCAGAAACATCTTTTTTTTTCTTCTTTCCTCTTTACCATGTCTGCACATAAAATATTCCACTCAATTCCATTGCTTCACTTTGTGGAAATACAGACAATAGACCCAAACTCAGAAACCAATTAGTTTATGCCTACCTAACACGATGTAGCTCAAAATATAGCCACTTAGTTCAATAGCTTTTGCATGATAACATTTTAGGAATACCAATAATGCTTTACTCCTGGCTTGACACAGTTCTACCAGTACACCTACCAGAGGATGCTGAATAGCACATTGAACCACACACATTCAGTAGCTTTTTTTTCTGATTTTCGAAAACTCTAAATTTCCTTTGTCTATAATCTAGAATATTGCTTCACTCTATTTTTCTTATAAAAAGAAGTGATGAACATGGCTTAATTGTCCAGTCATATCCTTTATCAATTAGGTTTTGATTTTGACAACTGTTTTATTTTCTTTATAATGACCATGGATACAAGATTTATGTTTATATACATTTTGTTTGTTTTGAAAGAGTGTAGAAGCAACTATCTTTATATTACTTCTTTGGAAAACTACTTTTGAACCTGTCCTGGAAAGGCTGGAAAAGCAGATTAATTCATTTAGCAGATTATCCGTGGCATCAGTGGCATTTGCCTTCTTGCCAGTGCACTGGCTTAGAGTGAGTCACTGTGATTTTCTCTTCCCACAAAACTGTGGGAAGCAGTAATCACAGAATTGCTCCTGGGCCATCTCTTGTGTGACAACAAAATAATCTGGACTAGAGAACTGTGTCTTACATAAGATTTGGCTGTAGATTTGACCTGAATAGATTTATAGCACTTATAGCTATGCTATTAATAGGAAACCCAGACACTTGACAAAATCCCAATTCTCACAGAAGAGAATGTGTTAACATGTATTTGGTATTTACAGCGGTCTGCTAAGATTGAATGAAAACATCTGTTTGGCTGTTTTTTACTGTGCTGAGATTAGAAGTAAAAACAGGTATGAACCCATGATCCATGTTTTCCTTTCTTGTTAAATAAATATGTTATTAAACATTTCTAAAACACTTCTCAATTCATCCACATTTTCAGAACTATGGATATTAAGAATCAGGAAGAGGTGAAATTGACTTTCCATTACAAAGCTATTTATGATCTAGAAGCATGCTCATTATTTAAATTTTTACAGAGGTGGATCAGAATTCCATCATTTGAAATTAGGAGACATGAAGAGACATCTTCCAGAGCTGACACTGTTTGGTCAGGGTCTGTTTAAAGTATCTTAGTGAAACTGCCCCGTTGGATTCAAGAACAGGTGCAATTCATACAGGAATGACCTACTATATAAAATTTACTTAAGCATAAGGCATGCTTGCATCCCTATCCAAATTTCTTCTAAAGCAATTTCAGGGTCTCATCTTAACCAGACCATTGAGTCTACCTTGTCTGTCTTCATTTACCTACCTGCTAGCCTAAACCTAGGATGTATATCTTTAGGAGACCCAAAGCATCTCTTCCATTTTTCTGATAGGACTAAATGGGTTAATAAGAACTGATTATTTGTGTCTGTGGTAGAGGCATTCATGAGACAGGAGATTTTGACCCAAGTCTGTTTTTTTTGTGTATCCAACTAGAGTGCGAGATGATTTGTTTTCCAGACACGGACATTGTATTCAGACAGACCAGCTGCTGAGGTCTGAGCTGCTAACTGGACTCTCTTCTTGAAGTATTATATTATCGTAGAAATTTACAGACACAATGCACAGTGAAACAGCAGTTTTCTGTCCCTTGTAGTTTTGTTTTTCTTGTTATTTCCTTTTACTGGAATAGACAGGGAAATATTTGTATATTTGTATGCAATTATTCTTGAGAATATGTTATACCTATATACATTAGCAAAACCCTGGGAGTTGTTGGCAGCACTCTACAATACTCTTTTGTAGAATGTATTACATTTCTTGGTTCTGTGGGACTGAGTGAAGGGCGTGCAGTTCTCTGTGTACAGCCACGATATCCATACCGTGCCTGGGAGGGAGGGAGGTGGGTGTGTGACCCACACGTATCAATGAGGATTTCCGATTGCCAGTGCTGTTGTGTGAGCATCGACAGTAGAAACCAACAGCGTACCCTGAGAGATGCCTCAAAGCATTGTTTTCTTTCTTGGTTCTGTGAACAGTCTATTGCAAGCTCAGTTAATTTTCTCATAAAATGTAAGGAAAACTCACTGGAATGAGGAAAGAGGAAAAGTTTGCTGTTTGCTTCTCTTCTGGCCTTGAAAGGAAGCACTGAGTTTTTGCAGATGCACAAATCTTTAGTGGGAGTCAGTGAAAGGGTCAACAGAAGGAGTGATTGTCTCTTGATAAGAGAGCATTTTAGGCTGATCTTTTTCTTATAACTGGTTGTATTTCTTTCTTTTCCTACTTTCCCTTGTAGAATGAAGTTTTGCTTTACTGTATGAGAGAACCAGTGTGATTACCTGGAAGTGCAAAATGTGCAACGTGTAAATTAAAGCTGGCATATTATGTTTCAGTATTCTAAATTCAGTTCTCATTGCTCAAACTTACTCCCAAATTCATAAAAGTTTGTTCTTGAAAATAAATTTAACTTTGTATTGCCTGAATTTAAAGTCAATGTTCTGAAGATTTCTCTCTGCAACTACAAATCTAGAAATTAACTATTTCCTAATAAGAATTCTTATTCTTCTGAAATCTTAATTAATTCAATTGAAACCACAGGAATAAAAGCACAGAAATTCCTGAACTTTGTGAACATGTTGCCATGTGGAAGTCAGAATCCAACACAAGCACAGTATTGCCTAATAATTATGCCCTTCCTTTCTCCGGCAGAAGTGTGAGGGATGAGGCCAAAAAATGAGTTAGGGGTTGCATGGAACTACTGAGATATCTTTTAAGTTGAATTCCTGAGAGAAGACTATAAACCTTTATCTAAAATTAGAACTTGTTTAGAGGCAAAACTCACAAAAACCCTCAAACAAGCGAAAAACTGATAAAGGGATTAGAAATACAACACTGAAACACTTCTAAGGTTCTTCATAAAACACAGAATAGTTAAGTCTTATGAAACTATAAGCAGTATGTAACTCACCTAAAAAGTCACATTGTAATTTTTATGTTATTAAAAGTCAGAAAAAGAGACTTAAGACTAAAATCAAACAACAAATTTCTTTAAAATGTCCCAGAGTGGTTTTATTAATTATTTCCTCATTGCATATGTGAAATAAGAAACAGGCAGCCTGTTGGAGGACAAAGCAAAAGAAATGGTGCCCAAACAAGGTTTTTCCCAAACAGAAAGAACTTTCAACTTCAGTTCCCTGAACAGGAGAAGTCACATTTATATTAACTGCAATAACCTCTCAAAAAAATCCACAATAAAGGAAAAATTGAAAGACATTCATTCTTAGAATATCTTGACTTTAGAATTACCACAGAATGGTCCCAATGTCACTGGGATCTGGGAAACCTGGTTTTGTGCTTCTATTCTGAATTACTGCCTATCAATACAAGGCATTTCACTTCAAGTAATTCAAGAACTAGAAGTAATTTCAGTTATGTTGTTCAATATAAATTTTTAAAAATGCATATGGCTAAACTAATTAGATTTTTCTGTATGAGATTGTATCTTTCCAAATAGAAATACCAGGCTTGATATAATGTAGTCTTATAATACATGTTACTTGATACTACAGAAAAACATTAAAATCCTAGAATCTTGTATGAAATTATCAAGGCAGATATTGATAAAGATTTGACTTACGACTGCAGGATGTCTAGGGGGCGTCATTATGTCTGAATTCTTCCTTGCTTCCTAATCCATAATTCTGGGAAGTAGTGCTTCCTAAAGAAAAGGAATTGGAAAATCACATTATCAAAAACTCCACACGGGAGTTTTAGGCTGGACTGGAGGTGTGCTGTTGATCTGACTCTTCTAGTGGACCCACTTACTGTGCTTAGGCTTTCAGACCAGAGAGGGTTTGAGTGATCCCACAAGCCAGGAAATGGACTTCCTTCAGATGAAGCTAAACTAGGTGATGTGATCTGTGGGGGTGTCCTGGCAAACCTGCCAGCCTAGGGTTTGGGGGGACAGACCTGCGCCTGGAAAACCCCCTCGGTTTAAGGTTATCTCTATACAAATATGTATTGGTTCACCCTGGTATCCCTTCCCCCTCAGTATAATGATATCTCTATACCAATGTGTATTGGTTTTTCCCTTCCCCCCCGCGATGCCAGGGGTGTTGGGCTGGCCCCGGGTTCTCTCCCTCCCCATTGGCTGTTGCTGTAAGCCCCGCCCCCATCCCCAGGACCCTGGGGAAAGCCAGGAGCTCCCTGGCCGGAGGGCTGCTGGGGACCGGAGAGTAAACGCTTCCAGCTTCTTCCAGCGTCTCCGTTCTCCCCTTCCTTTGTTCCCGGGGTCCAGAGGGGTCCAACCCAGATCCCCGTGGATGCAGCTGCTTCACCTAGAGAGTTCCGCAGCCAGTTAAGGGAAATTACAAACAGCTTGGCTGGCTTTTAAAGTGTGGTCTAAAATCTGCTATTTTGCTGTGCTAGCTCGGAATCTCACTCCCGAGCTAGCCAGCCACGGCAGCCAGACAAAGACACAGTGATCTGCAGGTGCTCTTAATGTTCTTCTACCCTGAGTGGGGGTCAGAGTCATGGGAGCAGACTGGGCAGGTCTCCTCCCACGGTGTAGGTGTAGCCATCAGGCTGCAAAGGCACTGCTGTTGCGCCTGCAGCTCTGTGTGTTGATGGACACATAGCAGTCGAAGCTGCCTATCAACAGCTTTCTACTCATAATAACCGTGGGGAGATTCACGGCATAGATTCTGAATGCACTGTATTCATGTGTTGGGAAGTGGCATCTTGTTCTAGGAGGAGTTGTGTTACACGGAACCCTGCAGAGTAGCTGTCTTTGCAAGTAACACAACACAGTTAGAGCAAATCATGCTTACACCAAATTTTGTATGAAAAGTTTTCATGGATCTACAGGTTTTATTTGTGTTACAGTGCAATATTGCCCATCAAACCTGCCTGCTCAGAGTAATGCTTATCTAACACTCTGCCAGGATAGTAACAAATTCAAGAGTTAAAAACATCTGATAAAATATTTAATTTGTACTTTTTACTTTAAAATAGGTAGGTTTCTTTTTGATGATGCCCCTAGATTGGTGTGTTAGCCATGTTGAGTGAAATGTGTGTTGTTCTATGCAGAGTGAGCAGCTGTAGCTTTTGCAGCATATGAGTGGGGCACCAAAGCAAGCACTATGTAACGAGGTATAACATCTCTTATTTACTTTTGTTTATTCACACCAGACATAGTATAGAGTGCACTGGAAAAAAAGGAACTAAATATGTAAACATCTCGTTCCCTGATTTTTGCTTCTGTTTGCCCATATTACATTATTCTGATGTTTTAATCTTTGCATAACGTCTTGGTAGCAAAGATGCCACAAGGAAAAAGAATTCACTTGGATTGCAAGAATTCCCCCAGAACTTAGTTCATAAAATGGAAAATATTCTGTTTTTTTCAAATGAAATGTAAATGCATTGTCTACCTCTTACACCTACCACAAAAAAAA
>VZTI01000069.1:126663-147319 GCA_013397865.1 Struthidea cinerea | reverse complement strand
AAAAAAGAAAATCACTTGTTCCCCTTTTACCACCACCAAAAAAAAAAAAAAAAAAAAAAAAAGGTAATAACAGTCACAATCTCTGCATATAAAAAGAGAACATTTATTTGATTAAAGAGGCTCATAAATTTACATACTAGTTAATTTGATATTCCTTTGAGGATCATTATATAGGAATGTTCCACTCATCTGAATCAAAGCTCTGTTCTCTCTGCTGTCAGAAATGGCTCACATATGTGCACAGTGCTAGACAGGAATTTTATGTATCAGAGGTCAAATTCACATGAAAACAAAATTGGAACATGTGGAATGCATTCAGTCCTGGCAGAACCCTGTTTTCTGTAGTATTAAAACAGAAGCACATAATGTCAGAATATAATAAAAATTTGATTTAAAAGCACTGTTGCCAACTAGGAGGTGAGTTACAGATATTCAAGAGCAAGAGCCCAGCACTAGAAATAAAGCAAGTGACTGGATAGCAGAAAGATTATTAAAATCCTTAGCACAGTCCCTAGTGTACGAACATTTGGGCTGGATCCAGTTGCAATATAAACAACTTTTGCAGCTTGGGTCTTGCCTATTTGAACTAAAATGTGGAAAGTAGAGATGTAATATCTTTTTTTTAAAATATGTTGTTCTTCCAAATACTGTTATATCCATTAGCTCTCACTAAAGAGAGTATTGCAGTGTCTGCTGTATGTTTCAGTATCAAATACATATGCTTCACAGTAAATGACTTATATATATTGGGAAATCCAATATTTACTTTTCAGTTGACCATTAGGTCATTTAATGTTTTTTTCCTTTAATGTAAGGTACAGAATAGACATTGGACTCCCACACTTTACAGTGTCTTGACTCAGCTCTTTATTTCTTTCTTCAGTGGTGTTTCTCTACTTCACTGTTTTGCTGATGGTGACAAGCTTGTCTACAAGCACAATACAGGAAATAAATTAGACCTCATCAAAGAACAGTATTAATCGGTTTTGAACTGAATTCCCTGAAGGTCAGTTTAGTATGACACCTTAGAAAAAATAACTGCTCCACTTCACAACTCATAAAGCAAAATAAAAGTCTTTTTCTTTAAGCCAAGAAATACAGAAAGAGTGCGGATTACTATAAAGCTCTACAAAAGAGCTTTTCAGTAAGACATCTGGTATTAACTAAGCATGTGAGGCTAAAATTCAATCCTTCACCTGCAACGACCCTGTGGAAGATTGTGTTACCCATGGGAGGAAGAGGCAGATGACTTCAGGTCACCCTTTAGGCTCTTTCTGGTCAGGGCTGGTCTAAGAGCAGGTTGTAGGTATACTGGATACTGGGCCATAAGGAATCATTTAGGTTTGATACCTCCCATTCAGTTTCCATCACAGCAGCTCACAGGCTGTTTCACAGGCCACAGGATCCCAGGATCTCCTACAAAATGCCTTTTAATGCAATATCTACATCTCTTAGCTCTGGCATCTCTGGCAGATTTCAGAGGGAGGCTTGGGCAGGGAAAGCTTTGCCTGCTCTGCACAAGTTCTTTTCATGAAGGGTTGTCCTACAAACAGCTTAAGATTGTATTATGGTTGTGGGGACATTGAGGACAAATAAATATTCCTTTGATAATAGATGGTACTAGATAGGAAGATGGCCAATGCCTTGGCTCTTTGCATTGCAAGGAAGGTCTGATATAAAAGCCTTAGGTCATCTGAGGGAAAAATTTCCTCCTGACTGAACATGGCACTTAGTTTAACCCAATCACCTTGACACAGCAATTTAAAGCTAAGAGCATCCAAGTATCATGCCTATGTCCTGACTCAAACTGGCCAGTCTCCAGTGCTTTGGGTGAAACAGGAAATGAAATTCAAAAGCTAAATGTTACATCAGGAAGGAGAACATTATAAGCTTAGTCTAAGCCTTAGCCTTTGGAATCAGGTTCCCACCTCTCCAAATCTTCAAACCTGAGCATAGTTTGGACCCTAGTACGTTTGCATAACTAGCATGTATGTTGGGACTTAGCATGAGGGTATCATAGCCATAGATAAAAAACACAGATTGGAGTGATGTCTTGCTAGAGACTGAACCTTGGGAATTTCACCTAAAAGCAGTCGCTATAATGACTACACACATTCCTCCCAGAGTGTAAAGAAAATCTGTAGAATATTCTGTTTGTTTTTTCCTTTTTTATCTGTTTGATATGTTGTTTCATTTCACCTACCACAACTCAAGTGACATCTGAGATTTGCGATTTATACTTGCACCTCTCTCCTAGATCGAATGCTCCCTCTGCAGGCACAGCCCTTTCTACAGCTTTTCCAAGTGCAAAAATAAGTACAATTGAGAGTTTTTATAATGATTTCTTTTTAATTTTGTCAAGAAATACAATTTCTTCTGCTCTGTTATTAATATATGGTATGATCAATAGCTTCTCAGTGCATTTTTTTATTTTGCACTTGCCTACACAGGAATAGGTTTAGGGATATCAAGCTAAACCCAGTTCAGAATATTCTGCATCTCTAACTTATTGATGATAGACTTTTTTTCTTTTCAAGGAATGGATGGGACTTTTCCAGTAATCATGTGCTGAATGTGTGCCTATTCCCTCATTTGTACAATCACAGTCTGAGGTAAACAAAACTGTGCATTCCTCCGATCACTAATGTCCCCTGTCCCCCCATCTACTTCACTGGGTTTGTCTGCAGCATGAGGGGCAGCACCAGGCTCTCTGTTACACTCATTTTCCCCTGACCAGACAGCTGCTGCCTTTTCTCTGCCTGGTGGTTAAGGGATGAGTCCCTCTGGGTTTTCTTTGTTCTTCAGTAAAAGCATAAATTGAATGTCTCTCCATTACCCAACCTCCAACTATCACCAAATATGGTGAAAATTAATATGGTCAAGGCCCATACATTTCTGATGAATTTGGCTGAAATCAACTGTTGAGTTCAAAATACACTGGAACAAAAAAAGAGAATCAACACACACAAGCAGAAGCACAGCCAGAGTATCACTTCAACCTAATTTCCTTCAGAAATCAAGCTAAATGTATGTACATTAAGGCTTTTTTAAAAACCGGGGGCTATTCTTTTTATTCTTCTATATTGATGCTATTGAAATTCATTTAGTTTTCATAAATGCCTAGATTTGGCAGTTCTGGAAATTAAATGTCTCTAGTGTGAGAACAAGCACAGTATCAGTAAAAGGTCATGGTCACGGTGCCACTAGTAAGCTCCCTGTCCATCCTGGTAAGCGCCTGTAAAATATGATGGGAAAATGGTGGTGTTTCCAAATGGGTGCCTTCCTTTTTTTTTTTCCTTTGGTAGCTCATAAGCCTGCAAAGTAGAGCCCTAACTGTTGGTGATTTTGATCACGTGGACCTTTGCTTGGGAAATAAAGTTCTTCACCAAGACCTTAAATGATGCAGGTGCCTGTATTTTGGGCTTTTATTTTCTTTTTTTATACCTATCTGTAAAGCAGCTCTTCATTTATGTAGCATTTGTTTGGCTTGTTTTTTAAACTCAGTAGTTTGACTGCTTCATAAGGGGATGAAAGATGTAACATTTACTAGGTGATGACTGACAATTCTGTGACTATTTTCAGGGAGACAGTGGAATTAGAGGCCTTCCTGGGCCCTCAGGGCTATGAGGATTAGGAAGCATGGGTCCCAAGGTTGGTAAGATGCCATGTTGAAGTTTTTGGGCTCTTTTGTGATGCTGGCTGCCAGACCCTGATCTCTCAGACACCAAACAATCTTCATCAGTTATTGATTTACACTGGTGCAACTTCAGGAGAAATCAAGCATATAAACATGGTCAATCACCATACACTTCTACCAGCTGGATTAGGAAGAATACTAATGGGATGAAAATTGCATTTGTAGCCAAACTTTAAGAGATTACATCTGGAGATTGAACAGAGCTATCAGGATGGTAAATTAGTTATATGATGTATTTCTTCTGGTTGTATCTATCCTGTTTACAAGATATTCTTTTGTGCTGGAAAATACATTAAATGTGAATTTTATGTTTGCAATTTTTGCTCAGTCAAATTAAATCCAAATAATTTCATTGGCAAAACCATTAGGAAAGAAATATGAAAACAAAAAGTTAATTCTATAAGCAACCAGCATGCAACATGTGGGCAATTTTTTCTCCCTGCACTGAAGTGATTTATAATTTTAAAAAGACATACTGATAAGAAAAGATATTCAGTACTTGCCTGGATTTCGTTATTACAGGTTTATCCATCAATTATTTTTACAAAGACAATGAGGACAAACATTGTGTATATTTCTCCACTTCTGTTTCATTTAAACATAGATACACCTTTGTAAGTTTTTGCATAAGAGCAGAGAGTACAGAGCCCTCTGCTGCCATTTTGTATGAACTAACATCTGAATGAAGAAGCATTACTATTACCAGCTCCAGGTACGCAATAAGAACCAGAGTGTGAATACCTTTTCAGGATGTGTCCGATTTTACCTTGCTTTCTGAAAGCTGCAGCAATTTCAGTACCTTGGTAAATCGTGCTGACATAGCCTGTTTCTAGTTTGGACTGTCAAAATCCCACAAATGTGTGACCCTATGTGCTCTTTCCACAAAACCTTTGAGAAAGAAAAATGTATTCTCTGGGGGGAAACAATATTTTGTTTTCAAGGGTGAGGACATGTATGTAGTCCCTCTCCTATGAGGAAAGGCTGAGAGAACTGAGATTGGTCAGCCTGGCAAAGAGAAGGCTTCACTACCCTTTCTCACAGTGTGTAAATACAAGTAGTCCTTGGTTATTATCAACAATTCTTGTCTGTTATTACCACCAATCCTTGGCTGGCTCCACAGCCACTGGTGTTTGAGACATACAGTTACCTGCTTACCTTCTGGGAATCAAGTGCTGAAAGGGCTCTCACCTTGGACCACTGTTTATAGGGTCACAAGAGAGTGGGCTTTAGTCATAGTGATTTTCCATCCTGGCCACAATTTGAGTCTGTAACTTTCTTTGAAGGTTCAGTAACAAAAATAGTCCATTTGGGTTGTTATTCAGGCAAAAAAGATAAGTTTCCAAGCCTGTTTGTTAAAAAGCAGGAGCTTATTAGATACCTGTTAGTTCCTGGGAACAGACAGTGTTTCTGATAAGCTCAGGAGTGGCTTAGTCCAAGAGCAGTTTGTCAAGGCTGAGGTCTAAGGATCATTTCTTACATCCTAGTGCAGCCTGGGGCAGGGAGATGCACTGCCACAATCCACCCTGCAACTAAAGTGAACTTCTTTGGGCCTCTACAGGGGTCACTTAATTGCAGCCTTCCAGTACCAGAAGGGAGCCTGCAAGAAAGACAGAGATGGACTATTTACAAGGGCATGAAGTGACAGGACGGGGGAATGGCTTCACACTGAAAGAGGGTGGGTTTAGATTCAACATCAGGAAGAAATTCTTTAGTGTGAGGGTGGTGAGGCACTGGAACAGTTGCCCAGAGAAGCTGTGGATGCCCCAGCCTGAACTTGACAAAAATTTTTACGAAGCTTGATCAGATTTTGAAAACTTTGTCAACTGAAAATAAAGAAAAAAAAAAAAAAAAACCAGAACAAAATCCGTAATTTAGTTTTGATGTAATCAAAAGGATATACTTCACTTTGTCACTTTGAAATGTTAGATTAGCCTGCCTGCAAAGCACAAGGGCTCTACCTGATTTTGACTGTATTGATACAAATCAGCATGTGCTGCTTTGGATTTTCTCTCTTCCCCTCCCAGTTATGATTTTCTGAATGACTGGTGCTCCTAGAGACTATGGCACCACAGGGGCTTGGCTCTGGTGCCCATGGTGCCCAAGAACTAACATGCCTGTCAGATTTACTTACACTAGGTTTTATTGCTCTGGTCCTTTGTGCCTCTGCTGTTGTGCCTCCCCTTTGGTGGAGTGATTGCACGAAGCTGTTCTGTAAACATGGTTTCTGTTGTCTCCTGTGTGGGGAAAAATGAGGAAAATATCACACTGTGTTATGAGTAAATTTTATTCTTTAATTATTTCCAGATTAATTGTTCCTTTGCTTTCATGAGAATTTGCCAAGGATAATTACCACAGTGAGAAACCGTAAACCGAAGAATAATCAGAACTAGAGTCTTTGACATGGTTTTACTTTTTTGCTTGCAGTGATTTTGGGATTATTTCCTTAGTGTTACCAGGAGTTTACCTCCTAATCCTTCTTTTTTTGCCTCACTGACTGTTACAGGGTATTATGGGATGTAATGGCTTGCCTGGCCCACCTGGCCCCCCTGGCATCAGCACACAAGGAGACAAGGTAATCCAGGTTAATGTGATACCTGTACAGTTTCTTCTAAAACTGTTTTTTAAATAGATTCATTGTCTTTTTTCTGTCTTTGCCACCAAGTCAGTGAACTCCTGCAAATATTAATTTTACACCTAAGTTTCTTATTCATAAGGTATGCAATATTTACTTTGTTTGCTTATGTTTTCAGTCTTGTTTGCACCCAATTGCTTTTCTATTGTTCTTGTCATTAAAAATATATTTAACCTGGAGAAAAAAGGCTTATCTCTGCCACATCTTATTGATTTACTTAGATCTGTGGTTTTCTCTGGGTAGCACTTGTAAAAGGCAGTAATGGAGATCTACTGTGGCAAAACAAGTTAAACGACATGTAGGAATATAAATGAAATTAGGCAGTCTCCCATATACTCTTAATTGGGTTTTTGCTCACCCAGTTCCAGCCACAACTTCTCTCCTTAAAAGGAGAAACACAAACAAGATGACATATTCTGAGCATTCAGTTGTTAAATTGCCTTGTCATAAATGTGTGGAAAAATTATTAAAACTGGAGGCTCCAGTGGAGAACAACCCAAGTTTCTCCTGTTTTCCTTAAATCAGTGCACTTAAAATAGAGCATATGATTGAATATTTCTCTGGATCAAGAGTATTGTGCTCAGGTCTCCAACTCTAAGTGGTCAACCACTGGTGATTCAGTAAAAGGAGCAATGTTCTAGTTGGGTTAGAAAAGGTGCCTCCCTATGCTGTGATTTTGGCTCCAGATACTAAAGCCATCAGGGAATTCACTGGCAAACAGGTCTTCACTGGAAAACAGTGACATTCTGAAACAAACAGACAAACAAATTTGTGAAAATGTATGTTGTTTGCAAAATGATTCAGAGGAGAATCTTTCTTTGCTTCATTGTGGAATTACTTCATACAAGCTTTACCAGAAAAGCACAGATTCCTGTGGAATTTATTTTATTCAGGACTTACTTTGATTACATCTTCAATGTCTTCCATTTTTATATTTGTGTTCCATCATTTCTGTTTCTATTCTGTAGAGGGCTCTTCCTTTTTTTTCACTGTGAGGGGTTTCATAGCATAAAAACATACTTTTTTACATTCTTTCTTTTTCCCTTATTGTATAACTCCTTTTTATGATTTATCTTGTTTCCAGACTTTCTTAGACAGAGATCTCGACATGGTTAAGAGTCATGACTGTCTAGACCTTTCTTCTGATCTGTTTGCAATTTGGCTCTATATTAATTGTTATCAGTAATCACAAAGCTAATACATATTTTATTGTGAGGATGTAAAAACCTCCTTATTTTCTTTTCTCTTCTTCCTTTATTTGCTGAATCTCCACAGGCTCTTTGCTCTATTCTTGTGAAAATCAGAATTTTTTTTCCCATCTCTGTATTGCTTTATGGTATAGGAAAACTCTTTCCTGACTGCCTTTATTAACAATTTCTGCTGTGTTTCCAGAATCTAATATTTGGGATTTATCTTTGTTAATTCTACAGGTATGCAAGGTTAATTATAAAAGCACAATTGCCATTCTGGACAAAAATGTTTCAGCAATCAAATGCATCTGATGATACATTAAAAAATATGGAGATTACACAGTATTTTTCTGTTCCTGTGAGAAGATAAGGGTTACCCAGAATATGCTCAGTGTGCACATATACACCTCTCTCTCTCTCTCTCTCTCTCTCCCTCTCTCTCTCTCTCTCTCTCTCTCTCTCTCTCTCCCTCTCCCCCGCTTGTCTCTCTCTATATATATTTAGATACATGGAGAAGTATGTCTGGATGTTATGTTGGCACTGCTGTGAAAAAATATCTAAAGCATGTTTTACAAATGTAGAGAACTCAGTGTCATTATGGAAGCTTTCCAGTGGAAGAACAGAGTTCACTGACACGCTGTCAAACAAAGGTATGTTTCTAATGCAAGGATGTGGAATTTAGTGATATTGGAGAGTAGTGTGTCCTGGTTATGAAATGTCTTTGGGCTTGAAAACAAAACCGTAATGATATGGTGGGTCAAACTCAGCTTCTCTTCTTTCTGTAGCCGTCCATGAGTTGTGTAGGTACCATTGGTCTTGCCATTTCTTCTTCCCTTAACAATTGCTTTTTAAAATTATGATTATTTTTTATATAATTCTTAGGAACAGCTTATTTCTGAGACACTTTTGCGACTGTCTTGCTCTGGTAGCACCAGTTTCCTCCACACACTAATGCTTGTTGATCTTCTGTCTGTCTATTTTGTCCTTCTGTCTCTTCACATGTCAAACTTCATTCTTTTTGGCCACTCTCATCAGATTAAAGCTATTCTACTCCTGCATTTGAGCTATCAATATTACTCCAAGTATTTTTTTATGTATAGAGAGAGATCTCGGTCTGCATGTGGTAAGAATGGAATGCCAAAAATGAGTTGGTTTTCAAGTTACTTTATGTTGATAGCTATATTCACAGATCTTCTTTTTTTATACTTGATTCCCTTTCAAAACCACAGTCTAGACATTCTCAGATCTGCACTCAGTTCATTTTGGTAATACTGGTGGTCAAGTTTGATTTTAATTATGTACCTGGATTGAACTGTCAAAGCCATAAATATTTTTAAATTAATACAGCACACTTCTTGGGTTTTACTAAATGTACTGTTACAGAATCTATGATAAACCCTTCTAATGTTGATTGATACTTGTTGCACAAGTAGAGGAAGCAGGATTTGGTTCCACTGTTGATGTTTTAAAGGATGAAACTCACATGTGTGCCTGTGAGAAATGTCAGCTGTATGGGTATGAATTTACTTAGAACAGTAGGTCTCATTCAGTTTTCATTGCCTGAACACCATCCTAAAAATGTCAAATGGGCAGTAACAAATGGCAGCAATAAATCTAGATTTATTTGGTCTGGCATGTATTACTAGTGAATGACCACTGGAATACACAGCATATCCTGATTTTGGTTCATATGCGTGTGCTCTGCAGACCTGCAGAGGTGTTAACCAGGAAGCTGTGTGATGACCCAGGAGGGAGGGATAGTCCATCCCAGTGTTGAACAGCAAGCCTTGAAACAAACCAGCACACTATTTCACTGTATTTAAAAGCCATTTGCATTAATACCTAAATGAGGGCCCCGAGAAGCACAATCCTGCTAAAAAGTGACTTAAAGGAAATTAGATTGAATAGTCACTGTGAGTTCCTATGACAGAAATAAATAAATTGCCTTGTGCATCCCATCACCTTAGGAGTATTTCCAATTTACAGGAAATCCCCCTAGTGGATCAGCTATGTAATTTGATACATCCACTGTTTTCCAGTCTCCAGAATTTGCATAATATTGTCTGAATTGGTGCTGCTGTAAGAAACTGGGGAGAGGGGAAGTTCTGCTTACAGAGACAAGAGGCTACTGGTTAGCTGGTCAGGGATAGGTAGCCCTGGTGGCAAGCAGAGCATTTAATTCCCCAAGTCGGGGCTAGTAGACCAAGAGGCACCCACAGGACAAGGCTATGAAAGCAGTGCTCCAGTGGAGATGTGAACGATGGAGTGCCTTGGATACCTTTCCCTAGCACAGGGCAAGACCACAATGCACCCATGTGCAAGCAGAAGCTGTCATCTCAGCAGGATCTCAGTCAGATCTGGAATCTGGACAGGGAAAACCATCCATGGACATGTAGTACACGGTGTCTTCGAGGAGCTGCATCTCATTGCTTGACTCCTGGTGAATTCCCAACTCATGGGAGCCAGGAGCCCTTAGTACAAGGAAGAGAAGGTTGGCTTAGCTGTGCACTGTGCAGCTGTTTCTCTGCCTGCAGAAATCCGTAAGCCCCTACCCAGCACAGCAAGGATAGTCAGTGATCAGTCCTGTTGCACTGGTGCACCTTAGGTGAAGGCCGGATAAACTTGGAAACATTTTTGTGTTTCCCTGTCAGTATGAGCAATATCACCCCTTTAGACCCATCTGTGAGCAGCAATGCAAGTATTAGTAAAAGATGCTTCAGAGGGACAGTGAGAGCTCTTGACTGAACATTACAACAGACTAACCCTGTACTTGCACCTCATAGTTAGGTTTGATGCAGGTGGTAACTGCTCCTGATCTCATTGACATTCTCTGGAGCTGGTTTTGGTATCTGCACCAGGCACTGCTGTTAAGTGAATTATGTATGTAATGTGAATTATGGTGAAGCATTTATGTACCAGGAAATATAATCATTTCTACCTGTGTTTAAAATGCATATAGCAGTTGATCTGTAAAAAATATTTGTGTTACCCTATTAAATAAAGCAAGAAAGTTTCTGGAATCCGGAAGCTATGAAGCATTTTCTGTGTGTGTATAACAGCTGTGTTTTATAACATTGTGTGCCCACACTGCTAGTATGGACATGCTTTTTAAGTCAAAGTACACGCAGCAGGGCATGTGTTGCAATCCTTATAAACAGTTTTGAGCTTTGTAACTGGACTGATACTCTCTTTTGAAGTATCAAAAGAAAGGTGTTCTGCTTTCCACACTGTGAAGGGTAGAGATGTCTTCTTATTTACTTAAGATCAGAAAACCAGAGTTTACCCTGGAGAGATCATGAATGTGTATTTTTAGAGAAACTTTGGTTTGGACCTCATTTTACTGCTTGTAGACAGGATGAATAAGTATCTGAGCCTCTGAGAGGTTACTTTTGTCTTTCATCTCTTTCAGTGAAATGACATATTTTCATTTAATTAATCAGGAATAAATTCTTCATTATATAATTTAAAAGGTTCTCATGTATGTTCTGAATCATAGCCAATTGCTTATTTCTCCAGCCTTAGACCACTTTTGTGTGCTTCATCCCAAAGTACAAATATCCGTCTTTATCTATGATGCAGAGTGTTCTAAAGTGAATAGAGAACAGCATAGATTTTACATTAATTTTCAGTTAAACTTAAGTTTCATATTCTGTTCAGGGAGAAAAAAGAAATAAAGGTTTTCCTGGACCAAAGGGATCAATAGGACCTGACCTTCCTGGACAAAAGGTAAATCCTGAGTTTGAAGTAAGGAAAAAAAGGGGGGGTTTCTTCCTTTATTGGTTATTTAGTGTGACAGGTCTTTGAAGAGAAAGAGAAGGCAAAGACGTTACCTTGTTTAGCTAGCAAGGTAGATACCTAATATTCATTGTCAGCTTTAAAGTCTGTGAAAATCCTAATGGTCATTAAGGACCAGATTACAAAGTAGGATCTAGAATGAGGTCATACGTGTTAGCAGAAGAATAATTCTAAGTTATTAAAATTATGTATTCCGTTATTTTTTATGTTTTTTGGGTATTACAAAATGTCCTTTTATTTGCCAGGCTTTGATTAAAAAAAGGAATTGCTTTATGAATTATGTCATTTAAGGGCTTTGTTTTATTTGACTTGTTTTTTTCTGCAATGATTGAAGCCCAAGCTTGAATCTTTCCTTACTGAATAGCTTCCTGATTGTTATAAAAATTGTGAGAATTTCCTACACTTAACTATTCACATCTAACAGCTTGGGAACTTTTATATGAATATCAAGCTCTTTCACACAGATTCAAATTTCTGCCTCCTAGTTCTGTTTTCACTTACATTCCAAGTGCCACATGCTATAATAATAACTGCAATATTTTCGCTGATCTTCATATCCATCTTGTATATTGGCTAATCTTTGTGACCCAATATAAAGGTCTCCAAGTGGCTTTTCTCCAAGCAAACTTTTCTGTTTGCTGTTAATATAGCAGACTTGTCACACATGAAAAGGAATGGTTCAGTTCAGCAGGAATTTTGTATATGTACCAAAAAGATCAGGTTTTAGTATATTTAAGTGTAAGAAAGTAGCAGCACCACCACAGTCAGCAAATCGTATTTGCTTTCCCATTATTTTTAATGTTGACATTAACTTTGATGATGTTAGATTCAATTCATTGACAGGTAATAGAGAGTAATATCCTTTGCTGGATATTATGATTTTGTGAAATAGAGTAAGAACTGTCTTCCAAAACCTTACTTAGTTGAAACTGGTTTCCTTAATGCTGTGGAGGAGCTATGTACAATTTTCAGATTTACACCAGTTTGAATAAGATCAGAATCAGACTGAGAGAGTCAAAAGGGTTCTTTAAAACTGGTAACAAACTGGTAACCACAGTGAAGGCTGTAACACAGGAGTTACCTGTGTGATTCCATTGGCTGGGTAATAATGAGGAATAATGTCAAAATGGACAGTAATCTAGACAAATTCATAAACTTAAAATTTCAAGTGAAATGTAAGCTGGTTAATAATTTCCAGAGAGAAGTAAAAAAACTGTCCTGCAAAATCTTCTTCTTGAAAAAAAATGTCTAATTTAGAACCTGAATCTTATTTACAATATATTTTATACCTGCATTATATGAAAACTGTCTCATGATGTTGAACCCTCTCACTTTTTGGAAGTCAAAAAGTCTAATCAGTTGAGGGGAAAAGTGCAGAATTGCTTCTAAATGTGAAACATTGTATTTTCCAATGGATATAACACTCCAAGCATGCCTCTTCGTTTGTCCTTTGAAAGCTCACAAGTTTTCATTGAGCTCTTATGCAGAGTTGGTGTGAGTTTCAGCACAGTGGCTGATCTGAGGCAGTTATATCTCTCTGTAAGTCTAAATTAGCATAGGTCCAGTATAAACCTGGTTTTAGAGTTCAAGAAAATCAAAGAACAGTAAATATTATATATTCTTGACATTTGCGCATAGATGTCTTTACTCCCCCTCTGGAACTAAGGTAAGTTTTTGTAGAAATTTCTCAAAGATGCTTTTACTGCCCATTTTGCTTTCTTTGAGAGCCTGTTTTCAGATATTCTCCTTATAATACATACAAGATAAATCATTAATTAAAAAAAAAAAAAAAAAGCCAGAAAATTGATCTTTAAAGCTCATTGAACCTTACTTCCAGCTCTGACAACCAACAAAACTGGAGATATGACTGTATTTAATACAGTTGTTTTAAATCAGGGAGACTATGGAGATAAAGGTGATCCAGGAGCAAAGGTGCCAGAGGAGAGACTGGAGACCCAGGACCTCCAGGGCCAAAGGTAAAACACATTTTCCTGTTACTTAAATTTACATGATAGAAACTAAGCAAATTGTTAATTATATCACTCTACGCATTTTCAGGGAATTGGGGAAAGAAAAGGTGAACCTGGTCTTTCAGTAAGTATGTAAATAAATTATTTGAAGCAATAGTAGTTTATCTGGGGAAAATATTTAAAGGTTATATGATCTTACATAAGATTCTTTATGAGATATTGCATTGCCTGCATTTTTGTAAATAAATAAATATTTCAGCATTCTTAACACTAGAACACACAACAAATCAATACTCTTTTTCAGAGAGAAGATGTTATCAGACTTATCAACGAAATATGTGGTAAGCATTACAGTATGGAAAAAAGTAGTTCTGATAAAACACAGTGAATTTATATTGACTGAATGGGTTTTTCCTCTGCATGTTTGTGTGTCACAATACTACTGATATGAAAACGATGCTCACTATGTTGCCAGAGCTATACCTGAAGTAATTTGGTCCAGCTCTGTTTCTGTGATTGGTACCAGTAACTAGAAATTTGCGTCGCTGCCACGGGCCGCCCGGTGGCCTGGCAGGAGGCAAGGCGGTGTCCTGGTCGGCGACCAAAGGGACACAGTCCTCGTGGCTGGTCGGAGCGCTCTGCTCAGAGGCACACAAAGGAGCAGGCTGCAGCTTGGATGTTGCCTAGCAACGGGACCGCGGCAAAGGAGGCAGAGGGACCTCTCTGGTGCCCACAAATCCAGCTTTATTGGTAACAAAAGTAACAATAAGCTTCAAAGCTGAAGGGGAAGCACGAGAAAAGGCAGGGGAGGAACCAGAGAAGCCTTTTTATGGTGCTCTAAAAGAGGGAGGACCTAAGGGAAACAGTCCAATAGGGAGATGATGGGAATGACAGGTGCCAATAGGGAAAGGAACAGGGGAGAACTTTCTGGAACTTATACATAGGCAATTAAACTAATAAATATACATAAACAGATGAACCAATAATGACTAAAGAACAAGAGAAGGGTCTAGAAAGAGGGGAGGAGATGTGGCAGTGGCAATCACCCAGAAGAGGATGGCCTTAGGTCTGATGGTCATCCTATGAGCTGACCTCAGACCTGCCCTCGGGATCGAAGTCAGGAGCAGGAAAATTGATCCACTCAATGACATCCAGCCCCGAGGTGGGCTGGGTCACCGCAACAGAAATTAATTCATTAACTGAGTTTTAACTGATTGTAAATCTGATGTATGAGCTCAATTTATTTTTTGAAGGTGGTTTCTCATAAAATGTCTGAAATGGGTATTTTCTAGGTTGTGGTATCAAATGTAGAGTAATACCACTGGAACTAGTATTCGTCATTGACAGTTCAGAAAGTGTTGGACCAGATAACTTCAATATTATCAAAACCTTTATGAAAACATTCATTGACAAGGTTTCAGCCAACGACGCTACAACCGGCATTGGCGTTATCAACTTCAGCCACAAAGCGGACCTGGTGTCTTCTCTGAAGCAATACACAAGCAAAGAATACCTGAAGTCAGCTGTTGACAAGATGCCCCACTCAGGAGAAGGCACCTACACAGCTTCTGCTATCCAAGAAGCCATTCACTTATTCCAGGCAGCGCGCCCGGCGGTCAGGAAGGTGGCTGTTGTAATAACGCATGGACAAGCGGACAGTCGTGATAAAGTACAACTGGATACTGTAGTAAGAGATACTACAAATATTGAGATAATTTGTCATTGGGATTGTTCAAAGGACTGATCCTCACTATGAGGACTTCCTGAAAGAAATGCAGCTCATCGCAACAAGCCCTGATGAAGAACATGTTTACCAGACAGACGATTTCATAACACTTTCAGGTAAAAGAAACTATTTCATTAAGAAGAAACTTGAAATATGCATGTAAGGGAGTGTGGCCTCTCCCATGGCCAGGCAAGGCAGCCTACTGAGCGGCAGCTTTCATTTCTCTGTTGGATAAAGCTCGCTCTTGTTTCGCATCATCTTTGGCCAAATGAAACCTTTGCCAAATTTTTGCCTCTTGCAGAAACAATTAACCACAATGAACGTCAGTTTTCTAAGCCCAGGTCTTCTTTGGGATACTCCTCTTTTGTGAGAGATTGCACCAGCCTTCCTTCACAGTCCTTTTGTTCTTTGCATTAGTTTCATCCTAGAGAGAGGTAGATTTCCTTCCGCCTTGATGTAACATCTCGGACTCTCTCTCTCTTTCTTTTGGGCCTTGTCAGTCTTGGAATCCCTCCACTCTCTCTTACAAGCACTCTTTCATTTTTTTGGTTTTTTTTCTGAAAGTCATAGGGAAACCTGTGCTTTCACCCTGATTCCAGGGAAAAAATGGTGGAGCCACACACAAGGGAATGGGATATGATAGACATTGTATATTTCAATGTAAGTGGCTTGAAAAAATTCTGTGGCTACAGGTGAAATCAGGAGCAAATCCAGAGGAAATCTATAATGACCCATGAAAAAAAAGTACATTGATCTAGACTAACTGTAGACCAGCCTATACTTTTCCTGAGCATAAACTTATTTTGCTATGCTGAGACTGTGAATGAAGTTAAGTCTGAATTTAAGGCATTAAGAGGAATCCAAGCTAAGGTTCTGGTTCCAGTGGGATTAAGTTTAGGGCTCTGACTCAGACTTTAGCATTCAATATAAAAATATTCCCATTCACTGGTGTTTTTTGTTTTTGCAAATAAGTTGCATAATAACTGTTGCCCAGATTTTCTTTTTCTTTCTTACATGTAAAGACTTTCTTCCCTTCACTCTCATTTTTCATCCGTTTCTTCTTAAAATAACAACATGGCATTAAAATAAAATAATTCCGAGACTGTGTTACTTTATTACTTGTCATTTGCATTTTGACATCACTACAAAAGATGGTGTTTCACAAGTCATTGTGATTAAAGGTTTAGGGTTAATACTGCACTGAGAGCTTGTGCTGAATCATTGTGACTTCTTTTGATTACTATTAAAAAATGTCATCAATTCATTAATCTTTTCAGCTCTTGAAAATAAACTGATCACAAAAATCTGTGAGAATGAGTCTGCAGTCTACACCAGAAATTACAATGTTTTATCTCCATCTCCAAGTCTGGAATCTGAAATTCCCAGGGAAGATGCTAATAACCAGTTACCTAAAATGACTACTTCCGAGACTGATATGCTTCCTACAGAAGGAATTAGTTATCCAGTGAGTAAAGAAGTAACGGTTATCAAATGTTTCTAAAATATGTGTGTCTTTATTTGAATTCAAATATTTTACCATCTTTATTTCACCATTCACCTTTTAATATGCAAATAACATGTCATTTGACTAGACCAAAGTTTGGAAAAAACTTTTAAAGTTAGAGTGAACTTATTTGTTGAGAACAAACGTTTACAAAAGAAATAGGATAATACTGCCTCTTGGTTGCAATAAATGCTAACAGTCCTCACGTTTTTTGTAGGTCTTATTAATCTCAGAAATGAGTTAAAACTCTTACATTTCTATTGAGGCACATGCACAGTGGGTAAGACATTTATTTATGTGCAAGCTGATTGTTAGTAAAATGCTTCTTGTCATGGTCATTTACTTTCCAGGTTGTTCCCAGCCATATTTCCAAGTTATTAAGCCTTTGGTGTTGTTTCACTTTCCACATTGGGCTGTACTTCTAGCAGTCCTTATTTGTTACTCTTTGTTCTCCAGCTTTAAATTTCTCCTGAGCTGCACTGAGGTTCTGCCCTCCAAAACAGTGTTGCTGCACAGACAGACAGGACAGGGAGAGATTTAATGCAATAGATAATATTTTCTGCAGGTGTGCATCACCTTAGTTCCCTTATTAGGTCTCCAGTATTTTTCAGCCACTGTCAGGGTATTGGGTTAGGATATTTGTCACCTTTGCAGTAGATCAGCACTAACTCTTTAGGGTGTTTTTATTGCTCTGCCTAAAGTAGTCGATGATAAAAATTGAACTTTGCTTGCTCTTATAACTGGATGGATAAACTGGTTGAAATATTTGATGTGTAAACCTCTGTAGCTGCATGGAATGGATATAGCAGATCACGATATTGGTATTAAAATATTAATTGAATACAGAGTAGAGATAATTAAATATTACTGACTTACTGTGGAGGAGTCAATGGATTATCCACTATTAATCCTTGTGTTATTGTTTATGTAATATCATTCATAATTAGATAGTTCACTTTCAAAATCCAGGTTAATGTCTAAGAATACGAGCTCCTTTGGTAGGTGTGATTGATTTAGGTTTTGGGCTTGTAATACCTCTAGACAGACCTGTGAGACACTGAGGGTCAGTTTTGACATTCTGTATTATTAAGAAAAATAAAAGTAATCCTAGATAGATGCTGACTTTATAAAGCATGTGATAAGAAACAGAAAGGATTCTTAGGTAGGTTCTTAGATATATCAGATAGGATTAGATGCTCACATGCTTGATTCTGGTTGGCTGTGGTTGTAGTTAAATCTTCAAACTGTTGAATTACTATCATATATAAACACAGTCTTTTTGCAGACCTAGAGAAGAAATGCAAAATTTAAGGATTGGATGAATTGTCTGCAGCTTTACATTTCACCTAGGCTGAGTTCCAGTGACTCTGAAGAGTTTTCTCAAACTGACTTTGTCAGTAGTGGCCTGTAAATGGGAAGATATTGAATAGTATCAAATTCCTAGCTCTTCTCAGTAGGTAATCAATGTCTGATTAAGGCAGCTATTTGTACTATGAACCTTGCAAATCTTCTTGAATATACTACAATATTAGAGAGGCAATTTTTTATATAATAGTTGCAATTTGAAGAGCAGGGTTGACTGCTTAACACTTCTATCAAGGTAAATTCTAAAATTCTAATGATTAGCAACTGGCTGTTAGCCAGAAATATGACAGATTGAAGATGTCAGATCGTGTCCAGTGAGTGTACTAGATGTTAAGCAGCACTGATTTATCCAAATTTCCTTCCGTTTTTTGTTTTATTAATTTTGCAGACTAAGTAGTGACTGGAATTTTGCTTGAATTGAATGAATTCAGATTAGTGACTAAACTGAAGGCATTACTTTGCCTTTTCATTATGCTCTCATTGTCAGAAAATTACGGTTCCATACTGAGTAATCACTAGAAGAAGGTCCAAACTGACCTGCTGTTAATAGTATTTTTTCACACATTGTTTACCAAAAGTTTTCTGCATAATTCTCTCTTTTTTTTTTTCTCATAGCATCTGAGCCCAGACAGAATTTTAAGATTTTGACTCCTTTTGCAGCATAGTCCATCGCAATCCAGATACACTGAGCTCTGCCATCTGCTCAGGACCACACTGTGACCACCTCTGCTCACAGAGAATCGATACTTCCCCCAGTTTATAACATGTCTGAAATCAGACCCCTGAGTCCAGTTGTCGATCCTTTGTTTGGTGGAACTGCTGCTGAAGATCACCAGCCAGCTGTGTTGCAAACACAGGAAGCAACAACCCAAAAAAGTGAGTAATAAATACTGCCTGCAGATACCGGGAGCAAGTCTGTACCAAAAAAAGTGAGGAGAAAACCCCAGTCCTGCTTCCAATATAATTTAGTTTTTATTACTTTTTGTATTTCTGGGTGCTCTGTCTACAGACACTACACACAGTCAGAGCCAGATTTTCAGACTCAGATGATACCCTTGTGTAGCAACTGCACGCTTAGGTATTTCAATAGCAGCTTGATTCTTGCATCAGGATTTAGGCAGTCTTATTTCCAACTGATCCTGTATATTTTTAGGCCTGTTCAGGCAAGGCGTTAATGGAAATGGAATTTGGCCAGGCACTACAAGAAAGAAGTAAAAAGGAATGCTTTTCTTACTGAAGGAGGCACTTCTAAGAGAACAACTTATCCCCAGAATCCAAGCTAACTTCTACTGATGCACTTTCAGACCCAAGGTGCTTGGAACCTATGAAACCAGGGGATTGTTGGGACTATGTGGTGAAATGTTATTATGACAAGAATGGCAATTCTTGTGGCCAGTTCTGGTATGGAGGTTGTAATGGTACCAACAATAGATTTGAAACAGAAAAAAAATATCGAGAAACCTGTGTTGATTGATTAATAAGTAAGTTGTCTCCTTCAGGTCCTCCCTCAATCACCTCTTTTCCCCCTTATGTTTTATTTTACATTAATCAAAGTTCAGTTTTCCTTTTCAACTCACAGCCTATGCAGTCAATATCACAAGGTCCTTCTGCAATTTCTTGCAGTCACTTCTTTTCTTTACAACCTTACTACTGCTACTTAACTACTTTAGCGGAACACAATATTGTCACCAACTCCAGCTTTGTCACCTCCCTATTTACTCCCTTCTCTAGATAACTTATTATTATCTTGAGTAGGACTGACCATGGCATCCATCCTTCAGTGACATCTCTCCACTGACCATTTATCCCCTTTTTTTGTTTTATTCTTTTCACAACTTACAAGTTACAAGACTGTCCCTCTCAAATCAGCACAATTTTCCTTTGGGGAGGGACCTTACATTTTGGAAATCCAGTCAGCCTATACTGGCTATTTTAGGTCTATATTCTTAGTGAGCGAGGAATGGCCTTCAGAGAGGTTACTTATCAGTAGTGCATAACTGCCTTTACAAAAGCCATATAACTCATCCCCAATAACTTGCATTAAATATCTATTTCGGCTTTCAGTACAGGAAAATTTGATTGAACTGCAGAGTGTGTTTTTCAAAACTTTTCAGGAAAATTAAACAATTTCTTAATTACTCTAGAAATTACTTCTGTTGGGAACTTTTGAAGCTGGAAGTTCATGTGTTCTGAGGAAGAACTGACTGAGAAGAATCCAAAATGACGTGTTAGCTTGAAATTATTACTGCTGCGCTTTATTGCTTTCCCCACTATGGTCTGCACATTAACCAGATTCCTGTATAATGTACATTATCTGCAACACCATAGCATTCTCTCGCAATCACACATACAGACACACAGGGAGATACCTTCTCCCTCCAAATTTACAGTAACTTGATACTACTGCACATGGCAATAATGAGATTCTGTTTTTCAGATTAAAATGTCAAAACTGTTTACATTTCATTTTTAATGACAGAGGTCTCTTAGTCTCATGGAAGAATAAAATATGCTGTAGTTTTAAGCAATAGTAAGTGGTTCCTGAAATTAGCACTCTTAATACAGCATTTAGAGACATAAATAAAGATTTCCATTAATTAGAGTTCCTCTTTGGAATGTAAGTAACACAGCTATAGGTAATTAGAGAGGGATTTTGTCCATTAGTAAAGCACACTTGGATTAACATCCAAAGCACATTAAAAACAGGATTCTTCATGTCCTTTAGGCTAGTCAGTGCATTTCAATTTCTCAGTGCCTCTGGATTAAAAAAAAAAAAA